>CM061919.1:230209276-230586258 GCA_031002005.1 Vandiemenella viatica | reverse complement strand
TTTTCATGTTTTTTTTTTTCAAGTCAGAAAAATAACTGTTTTTTACAACACTATGCTGACTACCAAGAGTTTTTCTTCAGCTACAATACTGCATCACTTTGTACTCTTTCATCAGGTTTTGGATAAGTCATGTCTTGAGATAATATTGTCTAGTTATATTTTTTGTTATTGAATACATTGTACAGCAAAGATGCAGGCAAACATTTTTCCAGATTAACATGATGGAAGGAATTGAGAATTCCATCTGTAGACAAAAAAAAAAAAAATACATTCTGTCTAGTTGTCTTGAATTTAATTATTTTTTGACATAACCATGACATTGTCCTAAGTTCATAGATGATATTTAGAACCAATCAACAGATACTGCATGCTCCCGAACAGAACACCGCAATGTAATGAGTTCACATATGCCACTAAGTAAAAGTAGGAAAGTGGAAGAAAAAATCGTGGTGTTTCCTTATCCCATATGACAGCTTTATGTGAGTTAGGATAACATGGTTTCCCCACTATGGATTGGACAGACTTTCGATAAAATAGATTAGGACCACACCAAAAGTAGTAGAGGACCAGATTGGCCACGGACCAGTGTTGCTCATATGTTTCATAAAGCTTTAAAATCAGAAAATTGGACAATGCTAATTTTTAAATATTTTAGAATTAATTTCTGAACTTAAACCTAATTTTTTTTTCTTTCAGAAAATGTTATCAGATGAAGAAGTGGCCATTCTGTTACAGTTGCAGCTGCAAGAGGAAGAAATGAGTAAAAAGGTAAAATTGAATACTTGTAACTAGTCTTTAATTTTGAACAAGCAGCAGTTTTCTTTTTTACACAATATATCTGTTACTTGTTTTCTTGTTCAGTATGTTAATCGCAATAATAGTGTCAGTAAAAATGCTGTTGAGCAATGGAATAAGGAAGGATATGAAAAGTAAACCCCAGGTGAAGTGAGAGGATTGGGAAGAACAAATGAACACAAATTCACTTATAATATTTGAAAACAAACTTTAATCATTTTTATAGTTGGGGTGTATGGCAAGGGGATCGAATGTGTGCACTCATTTTTTTGAACTGCATGTTGTGGTCTAGATTGAAAAGTGGGCAAGGCAATGGGGTTTTGAAAATAGGGGAGGAAATGGTGTGTGCGGAGGAGTGGAGTGAATAGCAGGGTTGGTGTAAACCTAGAGTTGGACAGCTTTTCGCTAGATTTGATAAAGTGGAACAGATATTTTCATACATATTTCCATTGCAATCATTTTGTGGTGGGAGGAGAGTTGATAATAGTATGTTGATGGGCTTGATGACTTATTGTTGGAGGACAGTTTGTGTGAGATGGGAGATTGTGCAAAATAAAAGGTAGGTAGGACTGGATGGAGCTGTAGGTGGCACCAGAAACAGTTTTATGATAAAACCATTAAGTGGTAGTTTCAAAAAGACACGATGAAAGAAACAAGACATGTGAATGGAGTCTGGTGAGGCGGGAGATAGTTTCATTTGGTGGCATGTTAGGAAGAGATGAGGTGAAGTGAGAATTACAATAACACCACACAACAAAAAGGAAAAGTGATGGCAAAACTGCGTAGTGTAAGTCATGTGAAAACTTGAAAAGTTAGCTATATCAGGAAATTAGCAGAAAATAAAGAATCTTGTAATACCAAAAGTGGTCTGGCTAGTAATGAAAAGAGAGCAAGAGTTAAAACTTAGCATTTCGAGGGGTCCATTATCTAGGTAGAGAGAATGGCATTGTATTTTTTTAGTAAAGCCAACTAGATCATGCCCCTTGTTTTTGGCAATGTCAGGGATTCTAGGGAAGGAGAGGAACATTTTAGTAAAAGTCTCGTATCTGGAAGAATTTTATAATGAAAGTTATTTAACTTCAAGAATCTTGGATATATTGCATTTCAAACACAGGATTTTTATGTACCAAAAAAAAGTTATTTAAGTCGGATAAAAACAGGAAGTGGCTGAAGACGCTTGAAAAGAGAAAACAAGAATAGATCCAATCATTTAAGCAAGAAAAAATGGCCAAAATAAAGGGGTTTTATCTATAAGATTTTGGCCTGAAAAGCTGATTTAGAGAATTAGTAATAACTTTTTGGTTTAGACATGAAATCATAAGAGAATATTACTGAAATAAATTGGAGAACACAAGAAATATTTATATCATACTAGCTTGTACCCGCGACTTCGTATGTGTGTATTAAGAATTTTTTCCCAGAATTAAATATAGAAAGTTGTTGGTAACGAAGGATTGGTCCCAAACAATATCGAGTCAGAATAATATGACAGGAAAGCTATTAGTATATCATTCTACCGTTGAACCTGTCTCTTGAAGAGAATCAATTTCCAACATATTTCTGTCACCATTCGATAAGGTCTCAAAATTTCGTGACTACAACTGTTAATCATTCTGTAAAAAATATCCTGTGCCATTCATACAGGTTTTCTTATCAAATTCCATCAATATCGATATAGCCATTTAGTCGCCAAAACGTAGCAAAAAGACAGACTCTTACTTCCGTATTTATAATACTATTACTGCGGTTCACACACACACACACACACACACACACACACACTGCCTGCGAACAACACCTGAGGGATCATTATAACATAAAAAAGTGTACACTTACAGCATTGCAAGACTACCTACGATTTGCCTCGCATTGCACCCCTAACTTTCTAATATCTACAGTTTAACATTCAATCCGAATAACCTACGGCCCAGGCCTGACTCTTAAGATCAAAAACAATTTTTAAAAATTTAAGCCTCCACGGAGATTTGATCCGGAGACCACGACATTTGCAAGCAAGCACTTTAACCACTGAGCTGCCTGACCGCTACACGGGAAAACAGTACAGAGATGCCCATATCCAACGCGTCTGTCAATCGCCGTCCAGTAGTATTTCGAAATTATGAGACATGTGTTATTTATACATATAATTTTTAAACCAAATGTAGACAGTATTTTTCTTCTTGTTTCAAAGGATAAGTGTGCAAAGTTTCATAGAGATCGGATGAAAGCTGTGTATTTGTATGAAGAACAAACAAACATGCATACATTCATCTTTATATATATAGATTGGTTTTTTTAGAAGGAAGCAAGATTTGATAGAGAAAAATAACACTTTGAGATAAAATATTATAATTCATAATAAAGAGAAGCCTTTAAGCAAGTTCAAGATAAGTTTTGAGTAAGAAAATATAGTTAAAATTAATAGTAATTATGATATTTTTAGGATGTAAAATTGATGGACATAAAATCTGTAAACATGAAATCTATTGGATTGGATGAAAAAGTTACTTGCTGGGTAGAGGAATTCTTAAAAGCCAGAAAGCAAAGTGTTAGAGTAGGAAACACACTATCTAAAGAGGTCAAAGTAAATATGGGAGTGCCACAGGGTAGTGTGTTGGGACTGTTGCTGTTCATTATTCTAATGAATGACTGTGTTGATGGGTTACGGTCAAAAACTAAGTATTTTGCAGGTGATATAATAATGGTATACAATAGGATCAAAACAGGTGAAGACTGTGATCTGAATAGAATATCTAAATGGGTAGATCAGCATGGAATGAAGGTAAATACCAAGAAGAATCAGCTTATTAGATATACTGATAAAAAACTATGGGTTAATTATGATATAGGTTGAGTCAGAATTGCTTGTTGAAAGTTTGGCATAATGTTTGATAACAAACTCAACTGGACAGCGCATGTTTGGCAGGTGGTAGGAAAAGGTTAGAAAAGCCTTCATTTTCTGGAGAGGGTGATGAGAGGATGTACTAGAGAAGTTAGGGAGTTGGGTTATAAAACTTTGGTCAGACCATTGGTTGAATATGGTGGTGTAGTTTGGGACCCATATTTTACTCTGTCAAATGCCTTTGAAAGATCTAGTGCTACACTATCAATTTGGCCTCCCTTGTCCATTTCATCTGAAATATCTTTCATATATCCCACCAACTGAGATTCACATCAATATCCTTGCCTGAACCCATGTTGCCTACTGGAAAACCACTTATGTTCCTCACATACATTTCTGATGTGGTTGCATATCAATCTTTCCATTAATTTACCTACCACTGAAGTCAAACTGATTGACCTGTAATTTTGGTTATCGAATACAGCAGTGGGAAGGTGGCAATAGAAGAACAGCTTGATTTGTTTGTGGAAATTATCACAGGCCCTGTCAGTTACTGATATGATAAAGGAGCTGGATTGGGACTCATTGAAGGAAAGGAGGAGGGTGAATAGTGCTGGGAATGTACAGGCCATATGTTGATGATGGGGCTTGAAGGGATATTCGTCAAAGAGTTAGGAAGGTGGAAAGGTGACCATGACACAAGCTTGCACTCTATTTCATGCGTAAGGGTGTGGGTAATTTTTTGTTTGTAAGGGTTTCAAGGATTGGAACAAATAACCAAGTGAAGTGTTGAATAATTTGCCCGGAACGCTTAAGGAAATTAAAATTTGCAAATTGGAAAAGTGAATGGGGGAGGAATTTAACATTCCAGTTATAAAAGATAATATATAAACCTGTATCAATCCTTGTTTCAGGATGCAGCCTCTTTGAGCCAGATGAGCTATATATTACAAGTTAATGCTACATAATTTTGTTTCAGTTCCTTCCAGGCTGATCGATTTTGAGCAACTCTCTTCCAGTACACACCTGTTACTCATTGAATGTGTCTATTCTAATGATCTGGGGGTCTTCCTCTTGCTCTTTTCAGTTTCCTTGGTGTCCAGTCCAGAACTGCTGTAGTCTATCTGTTGTCTCTCTTTTCAGCAATAAGACTAGCCCATCACCATTTTTGGGTCATCACTCTAAGATGTTGGTCACTTTGGTTATCGAATGAATGTAGATGGCCCTTTTCCTGTCTTTTCTTGTAAACCCTAGCATTGCTCTCATTCTAAGTTTTTGCTTAACGTGACTGTTTAGGGTCCAAGTCTGACAGGAATTTGTGAGGATGGGTAATACCTGTTTTTAAATGATGTACTGGCATGTTTGATCTAAGACCTGTGGAATTTCTTCTGTATGCTCTTGAGCCCAGCTTTATGTGTCTGTAGATCTCAGACTTTGAGTCACCATTCGTATTGATCAGTTGGCCAAAATTTACTGTTCTACCGACTCAATACCAGCTTCTTTCATGTCTGCCTTGTCTTTGTATTTTTCTATCTATTTGTTTTGCATGATTTTGCTTTTTGACAGGTTTATTTTAAGGTCCCCTTCTCTGAAAGCTGCCTCTAGTTCATTTATCAGCTCTTTTTAACCGACTTCAAAAAAGGTGGTGGTTTTCAATTCGTCTGAATTTTTTTTGGATGTATGTTCAACTATCTTCACCAATTTTAAACCGATTTGAATGAAATTTTTGTAGTGGATAGGGTATACCTCCAAAGTGGTTCCATATGAATTTAATTGAGAAACCACCCCTTCTACCCCTTTACCCCTTTATTTTTATACAAACCCACACTTTTTATCTTATTTCGATGGAACTTTGGATATAAATAGTAAAAAATAAACAGAAAAATACTGTCAACTTTTTGTTTGAAAATACTGAAACCCTCTCCCCCTATCCACCCCTTAATTTTTGTCAATGTTCTTTATACAAAGCTACAGTCAACACCGTGTAACTGATCTACATTAAAGTTGACATATAAATGTAATTTTTCGTGGAGAAGGTTTATGACCCAAAAAAATCACCCCCTCTCCCTTTACACCCCTTAATTTTTATACAAACCCACATTTTTATCTGATTTCGATGGAACTTTGGACATGTATAGTCAAAAATACAGAGAAAATTTCTGTTAACTTTTGGTTTGAAAAAACTGAACCTCTCACCTTATCTACCCCATTAATTTTTGTCAATGATCTTTATAGAAGCTACAGTCACCAAAATTTTACCGTTTACCATGAAAGTTGGCGCTTATATGTATTTTTTCACGAAGAAGGTTTCTGACCAAAAAATCAAAAAACCAGCCTCTCTCCCCATTAAACCGTTTAATTTTTATACAAACCCACAGGTTTTTATCCAATTTAGATAGAACTTATCAAACTTTTACTATAAAACAAAGAGAAAAATAATGTCAACCTTTGGTTTGCAAAATCTGAACCCCTCTCCCCATTTCTACCCCTTGACTTTTGTCAATTTTATTTTTAAAAAGCTACAGACAACACCATTTGACCAATCTTTATAAAAGTTGGCACATATATGTACTTTTTAAAGAGAAGATTTCTGACCAAAAAATTCAAAAACTACCCTATCTCCCATTTTACATCCCTTAATTTTTGTACAAACCCACATTTTAATCCGATTTCGGTGGAACTTCGCATGCGTACATTTTAAAACAAATAGAAAAAGAAAAATACTACTCACATTACTTTCACAAAACACAAACCCTATCCCCCTTTCTACCCCTTTAATTACTGTCAATGTTCATTACATTAAGCTACTGTTTATATCTGATTTTGAAGGAAGTATGCACATGTATACTTCAAAACAATCAGAAAAATACTGTGTACATTTGGTTTAGAGAAGCCAAACCACTCTCCCCCTTTCCACCCCCTTACTCTACACAAACCACAGTTTGTATCCGATTCTGAAGGAAATTTGCACACGTATACTTTAAAAAATACAGAACAATTATGTTTAAATTAGGTTGCAGAAGCCCAACCCCTCTTCCCTTCTACCCCCACCCCTCCTAATTTCCAATGTTCTTTATAGATACCCACAATTTATCAGATTTAGATGAAACACTGCACATGTATACTTAAAAACAAAGAAACGTTTTATTTACAAAACCTAACCGCTCAGTCCCTTAACCCATTAAATTTTTGCAAATGTTCTTTACACAAAGTTATAGTTTTTATCTGGTTTTGATGGAACTTTGCACATGTATACTTTAAAACAAAGAGAAAAATACTGTCCACACTAGCTTTACAAAATCCAAACTACTCTTCACCTCCACACACCTTAATTATTTTTTATACATACCTACAGTTTTTTTTCTGACATCAATAGAAATTTACAAACATATACAAGACAGTCTACATTTGGTATACAAAAGCCCAAGTCCTCTTCTCCTTTACCCCCATTGTTTATAATTTCCAATGTTCTTTACAAAAATCCACAGTTTTAAATCCTGTCAAAATCAATTAAACTATTTAAATCATGGCAGAATATTTATAAAATAAATGTGTCCTAATGTCTCAACATGTACTTCAGATTTCAACTTGGATCACAAGCTTTTACGTTGTGAAAACCAATTAAATATCATTTTTTCTGTGTGATGTCGGAACAAACAGATGTATTCCAGAGACAGATTTATGTATATGGTATGTATTAATTTCCAGATGTTACATGTTTTGATTATCGAGCAGCAGCTTTAATAGATGTTAAGATTAGATTAAAACACAGCCTGGACCAAAATGTAAAGTGACATTCCTGAACACAGCATCCAATTCACCCCATTCTGAAAGTTGTTAGGGTATATAAAGACAGTTTTTTTTAAAGTATCCGCTTTAACCACTGAGCTACCAGGAAGTTCGCAAAATGAGAACTTCTGCGGCATATTTAAAATACAAAATAAACTATAATACCACTAAAATTTTAAAAATATAATAATTGTATAAAAAACAAAAAAAGTGCACTAAAAATTTTAAAATAACTTCTTTATACCTTGCTTAGAAGAAAGTGAATCTAAATGGACATTATTTTTCATTACTTTTGTTGATATTTTTACATTAATTAGTAATTTTTGGAGTCGGTGCCAGCCTAAGAAAGAAAAACAAAAAGGCAAAAACAATAATACTTACCTACAATAAATTCTAGAAACATGTTTCAACAAAACTGAAACATGCAGATAATACACCAATATTATACCAGCTATAAAGCTTTTGCTGCATGATGCAGCCTACCAACTGACACTGTAGTGCCAGAGATATTCCTGGATGACCAACGAGGCCGAGTCACAGATAAAATACCGTTAATTTGTTTCTCTAAGGTGTCTCCCGCAATAATCTTCCTCACGACATGCTGTAAAATATTTGGAATTTTTGTTCATACTCTAGGTTTGCCTGGAACACCAAATAAAGTTCAATAATTTGATCTTCGCGATGTGACAGCTGGCACAGACTCCAAAAATACCTAATTAATGTAAAAATTTCAATAACAGTAATGAAAAATATTGTCCATTTAGTCACTTTCTTCTAAGCAAGGTATAAAGAAGTTATTTTAAATTTGTAGTGCGCTTTTTTGAAGGCGGTTTTTATGTTTTTTAAACAATTATTTTAACTCTTCCAGACTTTGAGAGTAAATCTATATCATCAGCTAATCTTAAGTTGTTGAGACTTCTTTCATTTATTCTCAACCCTCTATTTTTCCATTGGATTTTTGACATTGCCAACTCTGGAACTGATGTTCTACTGGGAACTCTTTGGTGGCTTCAGTAATCTTGACGAAGGCAGTGGAAGTACTGTAGATGTTATATAGTATGTTGATATAGTTTTTGATTCATTCCTTGTTCTAGAAGGAATGATTGCCGATTGATGGACTGAATCAAAAGCCTTTTTCAGAATCGATAAAGGCCAGAGTGGCATCTGGTATTCATTCACTCGATTTATTACTTTGCGGATGACTTGAATGTGATTTATCTTGCTGAATCCTGATCTAAAGCCAGCCTGTTCGATTGGTTGTACTGCGTCCAGGATAGAACTGATGCGGTCATTGATGACCTTCATAAACACTTTGTAAATGATTGGAAGCAGGCTGATGGGGTTGTAGTTCTTAATGTAGTAGCGACTGCCTTTCTTGTGCAGCTGGATGGGATATTTTTATTTTCAAGATTTAGCTAGGTTTCTTCTCCAGTCAAGTGAAGTATGTCAACGGATAAGCCATTATAACCACTAGCTGATTATTTTCATCGCATGTACTGCCCTTCTAACTTCAGATGGGAGGACTTGAGGAATTGGCGAATCTGGGCTTGATGTCATTAAAGGATTTTTATCTTGCTTTCTGAATAAGATCTGATAGAAGATGCTGATGTCATCCAATACTGCCGTTTTGTCTCTAATATGTTTATCATAATCTAAAGCTATTATTTGTTTCCTTCCTATCATTAATCTTTGCTTTGCTTTGTTATAGCCTTTCTTAACTGATATTACCAGGTTTTCGTTATATTTCTTGATGTCGGCTGTTATTTCTTTTCTAATGGTCTTGCATGATTCAGCATATTAAATTAGATTTCTTTCATGTTTTACTTTCATTTTCCTTTGTTTATTTAGGAGGGGTTTTGAGTCATTGCTAATTTACTTAATTTGGTGGTTTTAACAGTGCCTGGAATTTCTATTGCTAATGTATTAATAGTTGATACTAGATTTACATTGGCAGTGGTGGCTAGTTTTTCTGATAATGTTTGTTGAAAGATATCTT
Organism: Vandiemenella viatica; assembly: GCA_031002005.1. Lineage (NCBI taxonomy): Eukaryota > Metazoa > Arthropoda > Insecta > Orthoptera > Morabidae > Vandiemenella > Vandiemenella viatica. The sequence goes on along the minus strand of CM061919.1, from coordinate 230,576,836 downwards.
TCTTTTTGGTGAGATTGATTATATCTACCGATGTTCTATTGGTTCCATTTATTAGCTTTTGCCTTTCCTGTCTTATACAGATCCTAAGTTTCGCTCAGACCAGCATGTAATCGCTTCTGCTGTTGAATTAATTTAGAACAGCGACATCTTGAAAAAAAAAAAATGGCGACTGTTGGACAGAGTTTAGTCTATTTCATTTTTAGTTTTATGATCTGAACTTCTCCATGTCCACTTTCGACTTTGATGTTTTTTTTACAAAAATGTGTGCATGACGTGCATTTTTGTGTGCTCTGCAAATTTCAAAAGCTGTTCCCCTCTGCCAGTCCTTGTTAGTATTCCGAACTTATCGACCATAGTGTCTCCTTGTTTATTGGTGCCTACAATGGCATTGAAGTCTTCCATGATAATCTGGAAATGACAGTCATTGCCTTTGTTATGCAATTCTGTGACATCTTTGTAGAATGACTCATCTTCATCTGAGTGCGAGGATGTAGGATCATGTACTCGCAGTACTTGTATTTTGTAGCAATTCAGTAGTTGTAACACTACTCTTGCTGCTTGATCTGAAATGCCTTCTATCTTTTTCACGTTATGGTTTATCGGAAAGCAACTCCATTTAGTTTTCCCAGGGAGTTTCCATAATGGTTCAGGATGTGGTCTGATTCAAGTTTGATTTAAGCTCACTGAGGCCCACAATACTCCATTTGATTTTTTGGAGCGCGTCCTCCAGCTCTGTAAGTTGGGCTTCACCTTTGAGACCTGCAGTTGTAAGTGCATATATTAATTATTTGCTGTCTTTCTATTGATGGTCTGGTTTGCTCTTCAGGAACTTTGACTACTGATGTTAAAGTAGCCCACTCCTGGAGAACCGAATGGGAGACTGTTTTACCTCCGGATTGTTTACCAGTAATAATGCTCTTCATAGTTGCTTAAAGGAGTGAAGCATAATTGACACGTTTGCTCAGAACGAATTGGCGATTTCTTGAACAACAACCCACTTTGGGCCAGACGCTGGGTGTAGCTGCTCATCTTGAGACAGACACTACAATGAATGCACTCATATTAATCCTTGAGTGCTGGGCTGCCTCTTCTGCATCCCTTGCCATACCAAAGTCCTTCTCCACCAAGTGATTCATTGAGGTATTCTCCGTAACCCGGGTAAAGGACTCCCACAAAGTGCTCAGAGCCGGGCCAAGGTTTTTTAAAGTGGTGTTACTCCTCTATCGCTCCCCCTTAGTCCTGGCTTGTGACAGGCAGAGCCTGGCTTCCCAATTCTGAGTCAAGGTTGGTGGGGTTGTATATATATAAGCGGGTTACTGGACGACTAGGGGAATTACCACCGGAGCATTAACTCCATCGCCATTAAATTAATAATAATAATAATAATAATATTTTTCAGAAATATGTATATTACTTATATCAGCTTTTTAAAGTTGTTTTAAGAAGTTTGAGGGGATGATGGAATGTTATAACATGGGTTTAAGGGAGGATTTATAGGTGGCATTTGAGAGTCAGGTTTGGTAACAAAGGTACCTATTGAAAACTTTGGTTATCTTTCATAAGAAAATGAGGGCTTATTTCACAAAAATTTCAATGATAAAATTATCCGGACCAAATTCTGGTAAAGTTTGAAGAAAATTGGGAAAGGTTTTGGAAATTGGGTGATTTTGGAACGGTCACGAGGGTATGGACGCAACTTACACCACTTCACCTGTTGGCCGTATTTTTCACAATTTTCAGTAAGCTTTTGAATATTGATTTGTAATGATTGCCCAACGATTTTTATGAATATGAAAAATATGTTAAACGTTAACAAAAGCCGCACTTGTGCATCTTTGAATGCTGTTTAGGCTTTAAGAGGTTGCGCCTGTTTTATTTTCCTTCTTACGTTTCCAAAAATGTATTTGCTATTTTTTTAATCATCCTGTCTTCTTAAGTTGATTATTTTATCTATAAATGGTGCCAAATGGCAATGTTTTTATGCTTCAGTACCATATTTAATTTTGAATGATTATTTTTAACATTTTCATGAATGTTTAACTATTTTTGTTTTGTTTTTAATAGCCTTCAATAATGGACGTGACTTCTCCATTAAGAAGAAATAATATGAAAGAAAATCAGAAGCCTAAGCAGAGTCCAGTATCCTTGATTGATCCTTCATTCGAATACATTGATCCCACGCCTGATATCCATGCAATGTTCCTGCAGTTTAATGCCCGTTTTTTCTGGGGCAGACTACACACGGTCGAGGTCAGATGGAGTCCAAGGATGACTTCGTAAGTCAACCCAGATGTATATGTTTTACATTTTCAAGTGAAAACATTACACATGTGAACTGATATCATGTAAAGAATATATACAACTATAGATTTCATTTTAATGCTTGAAATGTCTTCATGCTGTTTATATGCATGTAAAATTAACATTTAAAATGGTTTAATATAAATGACTGAACTGAAAATCTTTTCACAAACAATTACTTATGCATACTTTGAAGATGGCAATATTTTATTTAGTCGAGTTGTCAACAATCTTGTACATTAGGGTGTCCCGAAAATATTTTTTTATGTTTTCCGTTATGCAATACCTCTTAAAATTTGCGTAATTGGTCGTAGATTACCAAAATGATTTTGAAAATAAAATAAAACTATGTCTTTAGGGTTCTACCGATCTTCAAAATTTTGAAAATTTGATGTTTTTATGGTGGTATTTTGTTATCCATAACTTCTGCTCCTGGACTAAATATAAAAAAATTTACTTTATTGTTCTATTTAGGTGCAATAAATACACGACGTTTCAATTTGCATGCAATGACACGTTACCGGCGACTTTGAATTTGTTAGGTTTCAACCTGCAAACACCGTCAAGTTTTAATTTGTATCGAGGACATTGTTGACTTGACTCGCGAGTGTTTTCTTCGTAGCCAAAGTAATTTTAATGCTTTATAGCATTAAAAGTAACGCATTTTTATAGTTTATAGATATTTAGAGTGTTACAAGTGGATTTTATGACATTTAAAGAATGAAATTGAGGCGTAGTGAGACTACTTGTGCTATATTGGGACCATACAAAGAATGTGACGATCGCCAGCTACCAACTATAAGGGACGTCATTAAATTTATTTTATTTGTGAAGAACGACCTGAAATTGAAGCATAATTGAAAAAGGAACCCTTCAATTCAGGTATAAATGCGATTGTTTCTGAAAAGATCACCATATTTGTACCAAAGTTTTGATTCCAATCTTAACTAAGAAACGAGTCAATTACTGAAATCCTATTTCGAACAGTACCTAAATTTGAAAAGATACCCCAAAAGCAAACGAAATTATAGTTTTGAAAACAAACTGAAATATTTTTAGTCATCTGAGAAACTTTTCGACGTTGCTGCTTGTAAATGCACTTCATTTGAATCTTGTTCGTGTTTGAAACCTAAGAAAGTTCCCATCAATGATAGAAGTTTATTGTTGGATCAAAGAAATGACAGGAAAATGGTTATAAGTGGTATTGATAAGAAAGAAACAGCTAGATTAATGAAATAGCAGCAGAGACGAATTGAAGAGTCAATAGGGCAGCAAAAAAGTCATTTGAAATTTGAAAATGTTACTCATTACGTGATTAAAGTATATGCTCTGATTTGGTTCTTAACCAAGCAAAAGATGTCTTTTCAAGACGGAGCCAAACATCTTTTTCAATTTTTTATGTACTCTCGATTTTTACCCGAAAATCTTAGATCTGTTGTGGATTCTGTGATCAAAAGAAATGCTTTTTTTGCGCACTCAGAAAACCTACTTGTCAATATGTTGTTTGATGATAGAGACCACATTCGGGAGCTGGCATTGGGAAGAATAATAAAAGCGAGAGAAGCTGAAAGTAGCATTAAACACAGGGTATTTAAACCATCAAAAATCAACTCCTCTGCTAAAGATTACACCGAAATTATTGTGTGGCAGGAGTGTTAGGTTACAGCACCACCAGTTCTTAGAAATATTTCTAACGAGGACCTTCAAATCATGGCAAAAGATAAGAGCGTGGAAACTGTTGAGTTTCCTTGTCACACACAATCGGTGGAAAGATGTGTGAAACTTGTGACAGAGGCCTCACTAAATATAACTGACGCTACTTCAAGAGATGGTTTTATTAGAACCAGGTTGCAATCTCGAGCAGAAATGCCAAATTTTGGACATAAAAATAAGTTTAAATTCTAAGTTTTTGTCATTAATTTTGTTTTCATGTGTTTTGTTTCATTAATTTCAATAATAAAATACCATTTAATCTTGAATTTTGTATTTTATGCATACGGTTTAAGTCTGTAAAAACATAAAATTTACAAAACTTCAAAGAGTGGTAGAGCCCTCAAGATGACATGCATTTCTAGTTTTTTTTACCTTTTTCATAATCTGTGTTAAATTACGCAAATTTTGATACCTCTTGCGATAATGTAGCTTGAAAAAAAAATTTATCATCCATCGACGGGACACCCTATTGTACATGCTCACTGAAATACACATTCTAGGTTTGTATATTTTATAAATGTGCACTAATATATTGCAAGTTGTGTTAAACTTTACTGTTTCTACTATTTAACTCAAGGAAATTTGATTATGAAGGAAATTAGGGCTAAAGTTGAGAGTATAGTGTTATGTAGTTGGCTTTACAGGAAAAAAAAAGGGAGAATGGTTGGTATTGATTTGGATAGGTTACCCAAAGCAATACCACCTCAAAAGATAACACTATCAGGTGTAGAAGAGAATGTTACAATCACATTGGTGATAGTCTCAATGTTGTACAAATTTTCTAAAGGGAGTTATGCAAAATCTGAGAATTGGAACAATGGAGCCTTGTACCGTAGATGACTCAATGGTCAATGGATTTATATAGGTATGAAAGAATGGTAGGGTATTTATACAAGCCAGAATTGTGAGGCATACAGTCATTGACGTGTTTTCGCAGTAGTAACTCAGAATTGCAATCCACCTGATGAAGACAGCCGAGGAAACTGTTGAAATATTGTGTATGGCCGAAGAACCTATTTGGCAGAACACCCGGGAAGAATTTTTATCAACTGTAGTACTGTAGTAACTGCTAGAGACTCTACTACTGTCAGGACTGGAGCAAATTGAAGCTTTGGGCAAAAACCTGACTAATCTGCCTGAATATTAACCTCTTCTTTCTTGCTGTTCTTGCTTCAAGATGGTTTTTCTCTTCATCTAATAAACTGTTACATTTGGACTTGAATCAGCCAGAAGGATGCAAGGTGAGTTAGCTATGATGCCCTGTTAGTTGCTTGTAATAAGCAGTTATATCTACCTGACTTCACATTACGATTGGCCCATTTCTGTAGTGTTCATTTAGATAATCATACTTCCCCATCTTTCAGTTACATACAAAATAAATTTTAATCAGTCCGTGAAGAACTTGCTAACACCCACAAACCATAAAACATCTTAGGAATATGATTCAAACAACTGAAATCTTGAAACAAGGCTTAGAGAAATTATCAGAATATTTTTAAATAAAATGAAAATAATTTGGACAAATCTATTTCCCACATAAGCAATTTTAAAAAAATGTAAAAATGTTCGGAATTCATTCTTTTAATTATAATTTAAATAGCTAAATTTGGAAAATGAAATCAGACTTGGGTTAGTCAGTAGACAAAGAAACAGCAATCTGGTTGATGAATCCACAGAAAGACAATTGGAACTGGGAAAATCTGTGGTTGGCAATGTCATTACATATAAATTACATGTGCTCCTGAGTGTACTACAATAAATTGTAAACTAACAAAGAATGACCTGTTTAACTTTATAAAATATTTCACATGTATTTCTTCTACCATTACAAATGCCTTTTAAAATCCCCTTTCTTATAACTAACAAATATTTAACCCACTGAAAGTGGTCTACGTAGAATACATTTCTAAATTATTGCTCTATCAACATACTGTCTTATTTTCCTATAGTCTCTTATGGTTTACTCTCGCCATTTATCTTGAGGTAAAATTCCAACTTACAGGACCTACAGTGATCTGATTTTCGATAAAGAACCCTTGATGGGCTGGGAAAGGGGTTACAGGACTACATATAGGACGTGTTTGATGTTCAACATGGATCCTTGCAGTCCAACAAGCTATAGATATTGGAGGAAACTTTTGGAAGACACATGGTTTGCCGCAAGAAAGAATGAGTGGAAAGGATTGGTTCTACTAGCGTGAATGTGTGAGCACATTCTATGGTACTTACACATGGATATACTATTAGTTGGACCAGGAATAGGCTGCCTTACTTTACAAGCAAGTTCAAACTTGTAAATTCGTCGCTTAGGTAACAATACTGTTCAGTTAATTGTTACTTTTATTGCAAAATCGTCAGAAAAAAAAATCACTGTTAGCTAAGCAATGATGGGAAGACTCTCGTATAAAGAGAAAAGACTAATATGTATAGTAATGTAAAAAAAAAACATCCACTATACATCTGCATTAAAAATTGTGGATGCAGATGTGAATGTGTATGTAGGATTTCATATGAAAGTTCCACACTTGCGGATGCAAATATCCGTTACATCCCTACTATATATCAGAAAAAATAAATATTGAAGCTGATAAAACACTTCAAATTCTAATCACAATAGTAGAAGTATTAATGCTCCCTTCAGTGAATTGCAACTAAGTTATTTAGTTAGCAAAGTCTGGTGTGGTGAGTGTTATTGAGCTGAGGCTAAAACGAAATGTTCTCTTCCTTGGCCGGCTTAATAATGAGTGAGAGCTGCTGATATGGTGCCAAAATGAACTCCCTAACACTGATTGTCAGCCTTTGGACTTTAAACTGCTGTATCATGAATAAATCAACTTGTCCTGTGTTGATGTACACACTTTATCATTATTCTTGGCCACCGCCGAAAAATTCTATCACTCTTATCTTGCACAATCCTACATCAATGCCATCCTAAGAAACAGTAACGCAATACTGGCTCATCAATATTGCGTTACTGTTTTCTGGGATGACATTGATATAGGATTGTACATGATAAGAGTGATAGAATTTTTTGGTGGCAGCCAAGAATAATGATAAAGTGTGTACATCTGTGATGCATGTGTGGATATTGCAGCATTGTCTTCTTGTTACAACTTTCTATGCTCCATTGTGCTATTGCCTTACAATCTAACTGCAAGTTTCCAATAAAAATACTAACAAATAAGGAAAGAGAGATAATAGGAAAGGTTGTTAGTTACAGCAATTTTTTTTACAACAAATCTAAATTAGAAATAATACTACACTAGCGTCCAAAAGTTAAGCATACTCAGGAAAACCGGAAATTGAAAGGAGGAAGTGTGAGTGATCGCTGATAATTCCACTCAGTATTTACCTGCCAACCATACGAGTTCTCTCTGTATAGGAAAGGAGTATTCCGTGATTTGACTAGCGGTGTAACTGCAGGATAAGCAAGACCAGTGCCTGAGACCACTTATTCCTCACACCTGTTTGTCCTGTTACAGTGAGCAGAGTGTAGTCTCGTGGTGAACGGGATAACATAATGGCACGATGACGCCATTTGGACCCTGTTCTGCAGGATAGGATACTCGGCCGCCTTGAAGCAGGCCAGACACAGACCAAAGTTTCAGTAGCCTTGAATGTGCCACAAAGTGTCATTTCCAGGATTTGGAGACTATTCTGAGACACAGGAGATATTCGTCATAGGCCAGTACCAGGTCGACCAAGAGTAACCACTCCACAGCAGGATCGATATCTGGCCTTAACTGCCTGGATAAAGTGGGAAATATAACAATGCTTTTGTTTCATTAGTGAAAATTTGTGATGACCTTGTTGTATGTATGTATGTATAATTGATGTTGTAAATTCAGGATCTTTTCTTTCTTCTGAGGTTGGCACTAGGGGGATCACGAGACACTGGCCAGTGGTTAAATCATGAGGGTGGAAGGGCAGGTGATCTACATGTGTTTGAGTGTTTGTGAGTTCTGAACCATTTAACCTGTTGGAGGAATGTTTGTTGCCATACATCTGCAGAACATGTTACTTATGTTACATAAGTGTATTAATTTTTTTGGCTGTGAAATGTTTGTTTTAAGAGGCAGAGATGGGGACTGTCCAAGAAATCAGCTAGATGATTGTGACTAACCACCTAAAAGCCACAATCAGGATAGCCGGTACACAGAACAGGACTCAAACCTGGTCCTATTGTACCTCCAAGCCAGTGTGGTGGCACCTTAAGGGGTGCAACCATGCTGATAGATTTCAAGATCATTATTATTAAACAAATTTTTCATTAAGAGTGTCCAGTAAAAGATACTGTGACATATTGTCAATATTTATGTGGAAAGGATAAATAAATTACACCCAACACTCACCAAAGTTGAAGGGAGGTGGGGTGCAACAACATGAAATAGAACAAAAAACCCTTTATAAAGTTAAAAGAAACAAGTGGTTGAGCTCGCACAAGCAATCAATACAGCCACACACAGAAGGAAATGGACTGTCAGAGGTGGTGAGGCAAGCAGCGATAATATAATTGAAAGTATTAATCACAAGAAAGATTTAAATGGGAAATAATAATAATGATATAAATAAGAAAATTTTTGAAATAAGGTCTATAATGTATATGAATCTATCGTACTGGCCAGTGATGGGTGTAACAGGGTGAGGATGGAAGGTATTATCTGAAATTAAGGCCTGGAGGATGTCTAGTCTGCAGGATGTATATCACACATAACGTTCCATCCCATACACCTTAGCCATCTGAGGCAAATGCATCTGCTCTGATCAAGAATCTTTTAATCTCTACTCCAACAACTTGACCTGGTCACTCATAAACTGCAATTATCCTCCAGAATTGGTCCAAAAACAGATATCAAGAGTCAAGAAATGTCCACTACAGTTACACACACAACTCAAACCCAAGCAGAACACTGTTTTTCTCACCCAGTTTTTTCCCAGGCTTGGAATTGCTAAATCAAATTCTACAAATTTCTCAGATCCTTTCCTGAAATGTGCCACATTATTCCTACTATACTTCCCACCATACCACGTGTCACCTTCAGCAGACCACGTAACCTAAAAACTGTATTTGTACATAAATATAAACCCTCTGATGCTGCAAAGCCACCTATGACAACCTATTGCAACCGTGCTACTGGTGAAACCTACCCTATCGTAGGCCATTCCACTTGCACCACAACCCATCTCACCTACCCCCACTGCCAGACTTCGTACATTTGCCTTACCTCAAACTCATTATCCATCAGAATTAATGATCACAGACACAGTTTACTCCTGAAACCTAGATCTCCCTGTTGCTCACCATGCCAGTACTCACTACATCCATGACCTCAATAACTGCTTCAGTCAGTGCCATGAGACTGCTTCAAGATACCACCTCCCAATCTGAACTCCACAGGTGGGAATTGGTATATCAACACATCCTGCAGGCTAGACATCCCCAGGTTTTAACTTCAGATAATACATTGCACCCTGTTATACCCATGACTGGCCACTAAAATACTCATATATATTTATAGATCTTATTTCCAAATTTTTGATTATTTTTTATCAATTTTATTATTTCCACTTTTAATCTTTCTTGTGATTAACATTTGCGATTATATTATTGTTGTTCACTCTACTACTTCCTATAGCCAATTTCATTCTGTGTGTGGCTGTGTTGACCACAAGGCTTGTGCGAGCTCAGCCACTAGTTTCTTTTAACTTGATAAATGGGTAACCCTGAAATATTGCTTTTTTGTGTGTTTGTGCATTATTTCGTGTTATTGCAGCCCTTTCCACTTTTGTGAGTGTTGCGTGTAATTTAATTATCCTTTCCACATAAATATTGCCTAACAGCAGTTCTACCATTCCATTGTTATCTAAATTGTCAGTATGGTACTGTAGATCTATTTTAAACAAAGACTCTTTGTTACAGATGTGCTGGAGTTTGCTGCTATGAAGGAAGAGGTGGTTTATGCTCTATCAGACTGAGTGCTCCTCTTTTGAAACTACGACCTCGCAAGGACCTGGTTGAAACATTGCTTGTAAGTAGTTTCATTTGTTAGGAAATACTTTGCTGGAGCACCTGAGTATGGTGGTATATTTCTGATTGAAATTACCAGTGTCAAATATAGGAGTTAGAAGGGAATATGAAGAAGGGCAGCTAGATCCTGTTTTGTGATAGCCTAAATGTATGTTACTAATACAGATAATTTATTTAGAGAAGTGTACTAATGCTTTAGTTTGTTGCCATTTTGATTTCAAGTTCTGGGGTTTGCTTCAACACTCACGTAAACTAAGTTGTAACCATGATTGGTACCAGAAAAGGTTCTTTTCTTTTACGGCCACCACACTATTGATACTACCCCAATAGTGAAAGATATTTTTGAAAGGCTAACATGATACAATTGATTCAAATTTAAAGTTTGTATTAAATAAAAGTTCCATTACAGTTTTATGGTACCAGGATAATTTAGATAAGACATTGAACTATAGAATCCAAAAGATCACAGGTTAGGCACATTCGCAGCAAGCTTCCATCCTACTCCTCCAGTTTGAATGAAATTTTACCAGTTCTTACAAAAAGACATTTCTGACCTACATTGTAGCACTTTGTAACGGCGTAACTGTATAAATGAATAAATAAATATGTCTGTCCCTATTGGTTTTCTTAATTAGTACTGATACTGGACAATACACGAGTTCATAGTTATACTCAGTTCTGAGCAGCTTTAAATCTATTGCAGATTTGGTATAGACACAGTCGCCACGGGCAAATTGCCCAAAATTAAGTTGTTCAACGTAGCTACGAGCATACAAATGAAACTTCACTCCTGGGATACAGGTAACACTTATTTACTACGTAAAAGTTCACCAGCTGCTACAAAACACCGTGTAAACCACCAGATGTATAATTCCAATCGGACCTCGTAGATCTGAAGATTGCCCGGTTCGATTAAGCAGCGAAACAAGACTATTTATACTCGCCAAACCTGTCACACATGTGATGGCACCACATTTCACTGTTCACAGTTCCTACTCATTACGGCTTTGCACGGACACTGTCACCGACACTGCAATTAAGTCTGTAGTCACGACTTATCAAGTTCCTATAGCTAACTTGCAGTTCACTCCGTTATTACCACGCGTGCTTACACTCCACAATAGTCTTTTGCCATCTTGTACTAAGATATTCTGCTCTGCGGCAAGAATCGATGTAAACTGTTTATGAAGACATTGCTCGCTCCTCTTGTTGCAGACTTGCCTTACGAAAACCTGGCAAATAACTGTTCAAAATCCAACATGGCAGACGTGTATTTATAGACAAATCCAGACCCTGATATCAGTTCTTAACTTCAAAATTTAATATCTGACTATATTTTTTACTATTGTTTCTAAATGTTTCTCAGTACATACTCCTTGATTTTGAAGCCTTGTTTATTCCTCAAGAATGTTTCTACTGGATTTCTATTTAATTTTGTGACCTCGTTATTTTGGTGGACTGCTTTTAATAAACAACTTAGAAAATCTTATTTTTCTCCTCAAAATCTCACTTTTTCTAAAACTGGTTATATGATTTTAAGCTACCTGATTTTATCAATCCATTGAATTTATATTTGTTCTTTTATCTCTTATTGTAGTTTTTGGTTTTATTTACTGAATTAAAAATCATATTTATAATTTATTTAATTAGTCAAAATTATATTTATAACAACCTTGCCGATGCTGACTACAACTTGTGATATAAAAAATTTAATGCAACTCTTCACATTAATTAGTAATTCTGAATCTTTCATTCTGCCTCCCTTGAGCACAGGTTTCTACATCACTAAAATCGAAATGACGTTTAAACTAAATTTTTCCGAACATAGAAAATAAGCCATAAATTGATCCTTGTTTATGAGTTCTCTTGGTGAAAATGAAGGTAGCAAAATTAATTATGTTTGAAAAACAACTTTATCTGAAACTTATAGCTTTTATGAAAGTGGCTTCAAAATCAAACTAGAGAGTACTTTTACTATTAGGAAAAGTTGATAAAAATAATTTACTGTAGTAGTTATCTGGAATAAACCTGTTTCTCAACGGTTTTGGCAAGGTTGTAGATATATTATACTTTTATACCAAAAAAACTCAATCATTCTTGATAGTATTTTTTCCCCCTAATAAGTGATTGTGGTGACTTGAATGGATAGTATGTAATGTTTAATTTTAAGAGCATCAAGGTCCATATGATTTAGAGAAATTGAATTACTAAATTGTTCTTTGTATTTATCATTTTTTCATTTTTTAACACAGCACGAGATGATCCATGCATATCTCTTTGTTACTGATAATGACCGTGATCGAGATGGTCATGGCCCCGAATTCCACAAACATATGTATCGAATTAACAAAGAGGCCGGTACTCAAATATCAGTTTACCATGACTTCCATGATGAAGTGAAGTTGTACCAACAGCACTGGTGGCGGTGTAATGGTCCTTGTCAAAAGTGGCGACCTTACTTCGGCATGGTGAAGCGCTCAATGAACCGACCACCAGGTCCCAGTGATTTCTGGTGGAATGACCATCAGGCCAAATGCGGTGGCACCTACACAAAAGTTCGTGAACCTGAAGGATATTCGAAGAAAAAGCATGCTGCTGTTTTGCCTAAAGGTACTTGGTTGACTGTAGATACATTTAACTATTTTCCTGCAAAACAAATATTTTCTAAAAGATTAAATTTAATTTTATAGTACCTACTTCGTCTTATACAAGATTTGTCACCCCTATAAGTTCACACACACACACACACTTTCTCTATCACAACAGTAAAAAAACTTGCCTTATTCTGATATCTGTGCTGGGATCCTCTATCTAAGCTGCCGATACTGTGGCATTTGACAATAGACAGTTTCTCACATACTATGTTTAGCAAATAAAGTGAAAGTTTTTTCCCCATTTGGTTTTGTGCTTACTTCAAAGAAAAGAGAATTATATCAATAAGTATTTAGAGATGTGTGATACTTTTGCCACTGGGATCTGTTTTAATATTATATTCGTCTTGTCTGTATTAGGATTGTATTTTGAATTAATTAAATTTTACTGCTAAATTTACAATAATAGCATTAAATATATATTTTTTTTTCAATGGGACTTTTCTGTATACCTGTAGAATTGTATTCAAAACTGTTTTTAGCAAAGATAAAAGTTTTATTAACATCTATTGTTTAAGTAATTTTATTATATTTGCTTGTGAACCAGAAGTTAATGTTAAAATTTGATTCTCAAAATCAATTGGTATATATTTTTAATTTGGAAAAAATCACTTATTTTGAAAAATTGTTTGAACAAATGTCATTTATTTTTGTTGTAGGAAATGTTGATAATATGGATAAAAATAAAGACATTCGTAACTTTTTTCATGTTCCTGGGGAAGGAAAGAAGTTGGTTTCAAATACCATTAATGGACTCCCAAATAAATCAACTGGAAAAAATATTATCTCAAATTCTACCAAAGACAGTCACAACCTATATTCTACCTCTCCAATAACTTCAACTTCAGGAAAGAAACCAATTTCAAGAAATGGTTATACCAGTAACTCTCCAAGTCTAAATTCTAGCACCTCTACAGTATCTGCTGCATCGAATTTACGTACATTTGGGAACAATTCTGCTATTCAGAGTGCAGTTGGAAAGACTGGTAAGAATTTTGGGGGTATGTTGGCTAACAAGGGTGGTGGAACTATGGTGATAACACAGAAAAATGGAATTAAAGGTGCAGAAAAATCGAACATTCTTGTGAAGAAAAACGTTCCGTCTGTACCAGTGTCAGTAATCACACCATTCATGGGTACAGGATACACATTGGGAGATCAGAGTAAAAATGTTGAGAAGCCTGTGCAGGGCGATAAGCCTTGGTTGTCATGGCTGGATAAACTTGAAGCTAAAAGCAAAGATAATGGTTCTAACAAGATTCACAGAAAGCAGGAAACTGTTTTGAATTCAGGCATCAAAAAGAGATTGAATTCCTTACCTCCTCCATTACAGTCACCACCAAAGAAAATTAAGGGTAACAGTTGTGATTCTTGCAATTCAGAAACAATTTCTTCAGTTGAGAAACTTTCAGTTGGGAGTGGAGCTTCTTTAAATGATAGTTTAATAGTAATGGTAAATTGTCCAACTTGCGGTATTGTGGTAGAAGAAAATTCTATAAATTCTCATTTAGATAGTTGTGTGACAGATATGTTCTCTGAAGATTTATCTGAAGAAAGTTTTACATCAACTGATGGGTTAGATTGCTCTGTGTCTGATGGAAAATTCTGTGCCGGTGAAACTCCTATTAATTCTAAGGAATGCGAGTCTTATAGCATTAAAAACAAAGGAACAGTTGATGTATGTTGTCCAGTGTGCAATAAAGAAATTAAGCAGCACGAGTTAAATGATCACTTGGAATCTTGTGTTCAGTGTAAACCAAAAGAAAATCATGATGTTATTGAAGAAGACTCTGAAAATGAATGTATGGAGGACAAAGGATCAAATCGCGATGTTTATCCATGTCCCGTGTGTATGGCATTAGTAAAAGAGACCCTAATGAATGAACATTTAGATGACTGCTTATCAGCTGGTATACTGAAAGAACTGAGTCAGATGTAGTAGTTTTGGGTATACTCGCTATAGCTTAATGTAACACTTGGTTATCACTTAATTCTGTGAATTGTAAGTCTTGTGTTGAATGTGTGTGCTTTTAGTATAAATATTTTCCTGTCCTTAATATAGCTTTTATTTTTTTTAAATATAATGTATGTAATCACTTTGTTGTTATTCAAAAGCTTTGTTTTTATTAGAAACTGTTAATGGGAAAATTGTCTTTAAAAGCTGACCAAAAAAATTTACTATAGTTTTTATAAAATGTTTTTTACCTATGTTTTTGTACTATATATTTTTATACAATATATTTTTTTGTACTATTTCTTTGTACCACGTGAGATATTTATTTGTAATGTGAATAAAATTAAATTAATATTGTGTGTAAATTGTGTAGGTTTTTTTAAGTATCCAGCACATAATTATGAAAAAGTCTTAGCAAAATTAAGGGAAACCTGTAAATAATAATTTTATATATAGAGAAATGAAGACTAATATAAAGAAGTACAATGAGGATGTCATTAGAGATGGGATGGATAAGAAATCTGGATTAAAGTAATGTGAAAGCTTAAACTTGGTAAGAAGCAGATAATAGTAATTGATTGAAACAATGTTAAATATTCTTAAGTTCATCAGATATGGCTGTGTACTATAAATATTGAGGAAAGAAACTATTTTTTTCTTATGGCTTTACACCTGTACGTCGAGGTCATTAGAGGTGGAATGGGATTGGGGACAAGGAATGGGAAGGAATTCGGCCATGGCCTTTTGAAGGAAGTGTCCCAGAATTTGCCTGGAGTGATTTGGGGAAACCATGGAAAAACAAAACTGGATGTCCGGGCGGGGATTTGAACCAGCGTCCTCCCGAATGCAAGGCCAGAGCTTTATCGCTCGCCCACAACTCTCTGTGAACTGCTACTGGTGATGAGTCTATCCATTGATATCCTTTAAATTTTTTTTTTATTATTTTTTTTACAGTTTAACGTCCCTTTTTAACAACGTGATCTTTAGAGACGGGAAAGGATGGGTGCAAGGAATGGGAAGGAATTCGGCCATGGCCTTTTGAAGGAAGCATCCTGGCATTCACCTGGAGTGATTTGGGGAAACCATGGAAAACCCAAATCTGGATGCCTGGACGGGGATTCGAACCGCCGTCCTCCCGAATGCGAGGCCAGAACGCTATCCGTTACACCACCATGCTCGGTATCCTTTAATTCTTGTTACCTACAAAATGTATAATTCCTGTTATGGGCTAAAGCTAAGGTTACTGTTATGCACAAAAAAAGGAAGTATTCATAAAATCAAGAACTATTTCCCTATTTGCTAGTTCTGTACAAAGCTTTTACAAAGATCTTTGTGAATCAAATCTGCTCCTGGTTCAACCATACCCATTCAGCAACCAGGATTCTGCAGCAGATAAATAGTTAGCCAGGTAAATGAATATAAGATGCCACTTTGTGTACATTAAGTAACTTTTGAAAAGACATTCAAACCAATAGGTAATAAGGCAATCCTAGAAGCCTTAGCTAAACATGGTGTGGATACTGACTGCCTACATCAGAGTTCTCTATATTATTTCACCACCTCACAGATGATTCAAGTGAAGATCAAAAGAAGTGTTTAGCATGGTAATCCTATCTCTTGAAAGTTATTTTCATCTGTATTGGAGATGATAATGTCAGTTAGAATTGGTGGGAAAAGAAATAATCAATGACAGAAGACTTACCTTGATATTCAGTGATTACAATTTGCCAATCACATGAAAGAATTCAAAACTCTCTTAAGTATAAACCAGTTTCAATAACAAAAAATTGTGTTTAACAAATTGTTCACAGCTTGGAATGTACTAATGAATGATATAGCTATAGAAAATGTTAGTGATTGCTTTTATCTTTTTTCATTTTCTGCCACATCAAACCTTTGGGAAGCATTGTCCTGAAGTCAAATATGCCTCTAAAAGTGAAGAAAACTATTTACGACTAGTGAATTGTTACCTGGTGACATGCAGCTGAGAGACCTGGATACTCGAATATAGCAAAGGGAAAAATGGAATGTCCCAAAGAGCTATGGAAATGTTAATGATGTGTTTCACTGGAAGTGAGCAAGGTTAAAGACTTCTTGGAGAAGACAGCCACAGTGAAGTGTCAGTGGGAAAGAAGGGGGAAAAGAAAATGCTAGAATGAATTCCAAGAGATGATCAGAGAAAGAGGAAAACCTACAAACAGATGGGACAAAGATATACGCAGGGTTATTGGAATTGACTTGCAGAGAATCACTAAAGACCGTTTTACCTGGGGAAGAGTTCTATCTGGACTTGTCTATGAGGCCACCTCATTTCAAATTCAAACTGAATGGTAACAATTGCGTGATCTGGTAGTTCAGTGATTAAGGGATCAGCCTTAAAAATTCTCTCTTCATTTAGGTCTGTCTAGAAATGTTTGCAGATGCTTAATCTGACCTCTTGTGAAGTATGCTGTGGTTCTGTGGATCAGATTCCACATTAAACTTTGTTCGGTCACAACAGTGGCAGACTGATTGGTAACTTGCAACTCTGTTAACCAGGTTGTAAGACCACACTAATTTACTTTTTTTTTTTTAATATAAACATATAGTTGAAGCTGATGAAACAATAAGAGATGAGGTTGCCACTAGTATGGTGGAGAGGAATTCTGAAAATATTGTAAAACCAGTTATCAGACTGTATTACTTATGAACTGTAGGAGTATAATCGTGCAGTAACGTAATAGAGGAATGGAAACCACAAATGGTAGTCTCTCGGTTAAAGGAGATAATGCTAGACAGTAAGATTTTCCCTGACGCTTATAGTGTATACACCAGAGATAATGATTGCTGGAGGAGTATTCATATTAGCGAAAATTGTTAGTTTACTTGTATTTATGGATCATAGCCATGAGTTATTACTGGTAGATTTTTGGGATGAAAGGAAAGAAAAAAATATAGGCTGTTGGCTGCTTATCACAGTGGAAGATTGAGTGATGAAGATAAAGCAATTTTGGAGAAATTAGGCTACAGATTTAGAGAGTAGAGGTGATCATAGAATAGACATTCGTGGGGATTTAAATTAACTAACTGCTAACTAGCAATGGTCTCTCCAAAGTTTTGTAACCAGATTCGCTTACTTCTCTGATACATCCCCTACACAATTTCATCAAAAAGCAAAGTATTTTTAAAGCTTTTCCTTCTACATGCTCAATGCACCCTACCCATTTGAGTATATTATCAAATGTCATGACAAGAGATTTACACTTCAGATCTACAACCAGCACTTCCTTTCCCACCATACTATCATAAACAACCTTTAGTTTGTTTTAACTGTGTAACTAATAACCCCTTGTTTTCTTTAATACTTACTAAGGTATTTGCAAATTTCCCTTACTTACACAAATACCTTAGTAAGTATTAAAGAAAACAAGGGGTTATTAGTTACACAGTTAAAACAAACTAAAGGTTGTTTATGATAGTATGGTGGGAAAGGAAGTGCTGGTTGTAGATCTGAAGTGTAAATCTCTTGTCATAACATTTGATAATATACTCAAATGGGTAGGGTGCATTGAGCATGTAGAAGGAAAAGCTTTAAAAATACTTTGCTTTTTGATGAAATTGTGTAGGGGATGTATCAGAGAAGTAAGCGAATCTGGTTACAAAACTTTGGAGAGACCATTGCTTGAATATAGTGGTGTAGTGTGGAATCCGCATTTTGGGTACCTGTTAATTACAGGCATTGGAGGTGATGTAAAGAGGGGCAGCTGGCCTTGTAAGTAAGTGGAAGTTACTGCAGAACACTATCAGTAGCTGATATAATAAATGAGCTGGATTGTGATTCATTGGAAGAAGTAGGAGGATGAGGAGAGTGCTTGAAGTGTACAAGGCATAAATTGATAAGGCTTGTAAGAATATTGGTGGAACAAATATGAGGAGACCATTGAAGGGAAAAGACGACACATTTGGTACTATTTCAGGCTTAAGGGAGGGAAAAAAATTTCTTTGGTAGGTAATGAAGTCTGCAGTTGGAATAAATTACGAAAGGAAGTGATTAAAATTTATCAAAGAAGCTAAAAGATCGTAAAAGTAAAATTTTACATTCTTTTAGCAAATGAGCAAAAGTAGGCGGTAGGGAAGTAGCCACCGGAGCATTCGGATGGACGCAGAGCCGCATTTAGGCTCTGTGGGTCCCTGGGCTATACATGTGGTGCGGGCCTCACTGTCGGCAGTAGCCCTGGCTGCCTCCGGCTAAAATTTCGAAATTCGGCCCAAAAAATTTATGGTCGAAATTTTTTTTCTTTTATTTATATATATATTTATATATATATATATATAGCTCAACTGGCGCATGTGGCGGATCCAGGGTTGTGCTGCGGGCCCACCTTTGTGGTGCGGGCCCCTAGGCTACAGCCTATGTAGCCTATGCTTTAATGCGGTCCTAGTTGGACGACAGGATTGGAATGATCACCAACCGAATGTGATAATGCCATGGCGAGGTGAGACCATAAAGAAATATTGGCTACAAAAAATATTAACGTTTGGAATGGGTTAGCGATAGAAAATACGGAAGTTGATCGTTGCCTCCAAATAATTTTTACGAGGTAACCACTAACCAGTATGAACTAAGATTTCAAGGAAGTAAACATTGGCGATTGGAATTATTAAACGAAATGCTTAAATTCGTCCAATGGACATTGTAAAATTATCAGTTTACATTTATTATTATTGAAATTTGGGTGACGACAGAATTTTAATATTCGTATCTTAACGTAAGAAATGAAAAGAAGAAACAAAAGACGGAAACATTGATTGACCGAATGAATATTAATTATCAACACAACCCGTCGCATAAGAATCTTTCAACTGAATACAATATATGACTGATAAAGCCTTTCTGTATCGTCCTTTGTCTACTTTTCGAGTGAGGTAACTGTTCTCCCAGTTTTTTTTTCTTTTCCCTTCCCATTGGGATCCATTATCGCTTATATTTACATTAAGTATGCAGTGTGTTCCACTATTCATAAGGGACAGAACAAAAATAGTCTGGCGTCGTGATGGCGCCCTATATGCAAACTGCTAATTCTTGCAAGTAGAATACGTCTGAGCGCTGTAGTTGCCATTCTGACGCACTCGAAACACTGTTTTAGCTGTGACGCATATACATTTCGCCTTCACCTGAAACTGGATAGTTTTAGCTATCGTAAATAATGCCCGAAGATTTTGATCTGATGTAAGAAGGTAATTAATTAGACGCTGAACGCTACTGCACCGAAACTGCTCAAGTTAACGTGCTGAAACATCGTCTTACACGGTAGAACTTGTAGCAGTAGAATACGCGCCCATCTAATAGTTTTATCCTTACGGATTCTAATTCAGCTGTAAAAAAAATCGGATAATAGAATCAGTGCAGTGGAGGCCGAAGTGGTTTGCTTAGGTAATGGCAACCAGAACCAGATTAGCCACGTAGCAAGAGGTAGCAAATGCTACGGACCTCGCGCCTATCGATGGGCGACTTTTTTTTTTGCTCTACCACTGCTCCAGATGGCGAAGAGCAAGAGGGCCTCTTCTTCACATTTGCTACGGGCCCCGCGCTGTTTTAATCCGGCTCTGTTGGCAACACTGAAATTTTTCGACGGATTACTTATCTTCATTGTTGAAGAGAAAGGTGCCAGCTCAGATTTGACTAAGAATCTCGCAGCATATAAAGTTGGAATCTGCCGGATTAAAGAAATGATTTTGAAATTGAAGTAATCAATAACAAATGCTTTAAAATTGACTAAAATGTAGACAATGGCTGATTGACCTACCGACAGTGCTGGATTATCGTATAGGCACGATTAGGCAGTACCTCAGAGCCCCCGGTTCTTAAAGGCTCCCTGAGAGTTGTCGGGTGCCAATGGAATACTCTATCTAATCTCGTATCCAAGTGAGCTCTTCAATATAATAGTAATTTTGATCATTAAGTATGACGTATTTTAATTAATTATTCAAAAATTTATTCAGAGCGCGTTTCCAAAATAGAAAAAACTAAAGGGACAGGGTTCTGTCTTACAAATGAATGAGAGAAATAATGAGTTTATTTAGAACAGTTAAAGTTTATTCTAGCAATATTAATAATAAGTGTGCCAGAAGAGCGGTGACTCGATACTCATTAAAACACTATTCCAGTGCTAGTTCATTGAAGTAAGGAATGTTAAGAGGGTAGGAGATTCAAAGTTGCAATTTTCATCGCGCCCACAGGGTCGCATTGGGTTTAATCACTTTGGCAAGGAAATGTCAAACCGTTAATTCAGCAAGAATGGTGCATTACCATAGTTGTCCGCCCTGTTGATGCAGCATCTCACCAAATATAAAAACAACCGTATTCGCAGCCAACTATCACAGCGCTGTTCGCCACTTGCGACAACTATAGGGAGCTTACACCATTCATCTCCTTCCTGTCGGCGAGCATTCCTCTCTCGTCGACATGTAACAAGAGCATGGGGCAGTCAAAAGCGCGCAGTAATCCTAGCAACCTGGTTCGCTTTTCATTGAAAGAGTGTGTGTCACTCTGTGCTTGGCACTCTATTCGCTCTCGCAAAAACAATGCTGTCTCAACCTATGGAGGCGTCCGTTATTACGTCAGGTGTTTTTCCGGAATTCCAGACTCCCCACTCTGATGAGATCTGGTCGGACCCTCCTCCCCCCTCTGGTGAGATTTGGTCTGACCCCCCACCCCTTTCTAAGATGACGTGAGACTTTGACGGGACCCCTCTCCCCCTTGCAACCGACCTCATAGTTTTCTGAGACTTTTTTTTCTTTCTTTTTAGCTCTCCTGCTTCCTAGGGCTGTTATACCACCCCCCCCCCCCTTCCCTAACGTCAGTATGTGCATCGATTGTAGATCTTAACCCCCACCCCCTAAAGTTACCCCCTTAAAGTCGATATTTGCGTCGTTTGTGGACTTTTTTTTAGCTCTACTGTCCACCAAGAATCTAAAAAGATGACGTGTGAGATTCCGCTGGATCCCCCTCCCCCCCTATTCATGACACGTAATTAATGGATGCCCCCTAATGAGGAAGTCTCCCTCTCCTCCACACAATCTCCCCTGACCGCAAGTTAGACACCTTCTTCAAGGCCACCCAATTGTCCGTCTCCAGCCACTCGGTGCCATAAAGAAGCCGGTCCACCGATCTCTCCAAGCACATTCACATCACGCAGAACGCTATCTTTTTTTTTTTTTTTTTAAAACTATCCCTTCCAGTGAAAGATGTGGTGACGTGTAAAACGTGGTAACGTTTGTGTTCACCATATAGGAACAGTTTTTTCAATAAATAAAAATAAAGGGAATTAAATAAAGTCGTCCAAAATAAAACAGACAAAGTAATGTGAAAGACGTGAAAATAATATTTTGTTTGGTTTCATTGCAATATACGATAAATAACAGTAATTTAAAAAATATCATAAATTATAAAATTCGTTTGTTTAATTGAATAAAAAAATATGAAGTAGCAAATTCCTTTTCTTTGTACTTATAAAATATATATATAATTTTTTTCTGAAACAGAGGGCCACATACTTTCTTAATCCGGCACTGTCTTCTTGGTAAAGACACTGTTTTCGATGATCACGACGACAGTCGCATACCGTTTCCCACAATGGAACACATTTCGCTTGAGAGTCGTTTTCAGCTACGTGCATTCGTAAGCTTGTGTAACACATAACACTCCTTCAAAAGATCGAAGAAGTAGAAACAGAAGCTTTGTCAATACGAGGAGGCAATATTAAGAGATGTAGATGAATAAAACAAAAATCGCAGATTCTGCTGCGCTCTACAGACAGTGTTGCTAACATTTTTGAGCTCCATAATGTTACGAAGCCCGTGTGTCTGTCTACTATCCTGCAACTGCATAAGACAAAACAGAGTTGTCACAAATCATCACTAGGAAGGAAAGCGGCCCCCCTCAAGATAATGAAAGTTTTATTGTAAAACATATATATTTTTTACAGTTTGTGAAATTTTCAGTTGTGTTTCATAATTCTGTGCTACTAATTTGAATGTCCATTCTTAATTTTGAGTTGGTTTAAGAGGGGGAAAAACACCATTCCTATGTGCTATGACTGTGTGGCCTACACACCAAGTGTCAAACAAATAATTTAAAAAAAATTGGTTTGTGACTGAAGCAACTTTGACAGTGGATGGTTGTTTATTAATTTTTCGTGATTGTTAAATGCTCGAAGTATACTAACTACAGACGATGAGCCGTGGAGACCTTCTCGTAGGAAACACCCTAGACCCAACACCACGCACACATCACGTCCCCTTGTCACGAAAAAACCGCAAACGTTGGCAGGGATACTCGAGAACAGTATTTGAACAAGTACTTAAAAAATATTTTAATGCAAATGCATACGTAAATATTATCGGCATTTTCAAGAAGATACAAGCTGTTGTAGATGAAAAAAAGATTCAGAAACTAAATTTTTGGATGTAAAGTATGCTCATATAACTGTATTGACTCTGACATTAATCTGATAATCTTTTCCCTCCCGGTTGGCCACCAAGGTCGCCAGTGTGAACCATGAGATGGGGAGGAGGAATTGAGATTTTGCCCGAAGTCTTACTGGGCCTCCTAGGCCCAGCAAACTTAATGTATTGGAGGAAAGCCTTGTGTTGTCATTTGATTGCGAAACAAGTGTATTCTGTATAATAAGTGTATTTTTCGTTTGTGATATTCGTAGTTTATAAGGCGGAGACGGGACCGTCCCATCATTTGCCTAGATGATCGCAGGAAACCTCGTAAAAACAGTATTTAGGACGGGTAAGCTGATACTTATGATATGAAAAATGAAATTTCAGCGGATACACAAGTGAAACACGAAAAAATGGAATTAAACCAACTACATAGAACTAAATGTAAGTTTGCAGAAATAGAAGTCAAAGTAAAGCTTGTTGAAATTTCCACTGAACGGAAATCGAATACCATTAAATAAGATATATCTTATATATGGAAGGAAAGAATCAAGCAGAGTCTTTGGTTTACAGGGATATCACTAAACTTAATGGATCAGAGGGTGAATTATAAAATTCATCAAGATGAAAAGGAAAGGTACTGATTTTATTTAAGGAATGAAACAAACGGAAATTGTTTTAAAAAAAGCTAGTGGAAGAAAACTGTGAAGAACTGAAAGAGTAGATAATGAAGATGCTGGAAATGGAAAAGAAAACCATGAATAGAGAAACTGCAGTATGTGAACAATATGTCTACTGTATAATGGTAAGATGACGTTTATGTTAATGATGTAAGAGCGTTAGGTTTCGAGTAGGATTTGCAGTATTTAATCTCAGGCATCATAGTAAGAGTAAATTGTATTCATTCCGAATTCCTAATGGCAGAAATGACATTTAAAGTATTTGAAACTTATATAAAAAAGCAACGTGACTGAAGAATACCGATACATGTATTAATGCATTTTATTTACACTTTGAAAAATAGTACAAGCAATCACATGTGAATTAATTACGCAATATTTTAAACATCACTTGGAGCAAAACAATTACTTGACTAATACATAAATATAAGAGGAGAACTGTGGAAAGATGATGGATGAGGATCGTTTAAAGTCAGAGGTACAAAGGAAGCAACTCTGGCGTCACAATTAGTAACGGAAATGAGGATGAAGAAATATAATGATATGTTTATTACTTCGTGGTTATGAGAAAAGCTTTTGAAAATGATTCACAGAAACGTATATCGAATTTAAGACACCTAAAGCGTAAAATATCGAAATAGAAGTAAGTGCACAATGAAAATAATTAATCGTGGCAATCAGGCTCCATTAAAAATGGGAATAGGCAAGCTTGGAGAAGAAATTACTGAGGATTTGAAAAAGGCAGTGATTCCAAGTAATAGGTTTAGTGAGGCCATTAGGGACTATGTTTCAGGAATGGGAGGGTGTAAATCGAAGAACGAACTTATCCACACAATTAGAAATGAACAGACTAAAAAATTTGAAATTCATTCTGCGAATATCATAAAGGATCAGGAAAGCTAAAAGCAGTATAAAGAGCTGACGTAGATAATATTTCTAAGGATTTGACATTAAACCCTATCTTGAAACGGAGTCTGGATACTTGATAATTACCAGAGGACTGGAAAGTGCGGTAGTAGTACCGGTATATATAGGAAGAGTAAAAACTAGGACTAAAATTACAGGCCAATCAGTCTGATAAACGTGAAGGTAAATTGATTGAGAGATCAAAACAGTAGAAAACTGTAAGCAGCTACAGGATGATCATGACAGAATATCTAGCTGGGTAGCTATATATGGAATGGAGATAAATGCAAAGAAGAGTAAGTTTATTAAGTACACAGATAAAAAAAACTAAAAGTAGATTATGATTATCAGATGCGGAAATAATTGCTTGTTAAATATTTGAAATGTAAATATCTTGACATAACATCTGATAATAAACTCAACTGGGCAGGATACATTGGACAGTTATTTGGAAAAAGATTTCAAATTCCTTCACTTTTTTTTAGAGAGTGATGAGTGTATGTACAAAATAAGCAAGGGAATGTTGTTAGAAAACCTATGTCAGACAATTGCTGAATATGGTGGCGTAGTATCGGAACACCTTTTTGGTATCAAATACAGGAGTTGGAGAGGGTGCAAAGAAGGGGTGTTAGATTTGTGTCTGAAAATTTCAGCAAAACATAATCAATAACTGACGTGATAAAGGAACTGGAATGGGATTCGTTGGAAGACGGGAAGAGAGTCATGGGAGTGTAAAAGTCGTATATTGGTGATGAGGTGCTTAAAGATATTGGTGGAAGAATTAAGATAGATGCATGGAAGGGAAAAGATGACCACTTCCACAAGCTAGCACTCGATTACTTTCATATGGGGAATGGCTGTAAGAAGACTTTCTTTCTTAGGTAAGGGGGTCAGGGAATTAATTGCCAAGAGAGATGATTTACCAAAAACGTTGAAAGAATTTAAAGTTGAAATTTCTAGATGGGAAAAGTAGGTGTATTGGGAAATTGCCAATGGAGCGTACGCTCCATTGCAATTAAATTAGGTTGCAGACACTTAAAATTTATCATTAGCTCTTACGTAGAATAGTGTAAGTAAGAGCGTTCTGGTGGCTCAGTTGTTACGACGTCTGAAGGTTAGAATCAAGGTCTCGGTTGAGATTTTCGAAGGCTTTTAACTCGTCGTATACCACTGTATTGATGACATATGCCAGAATGCTACTGTGATTCGTGTTCAAAGTTAAATTGTAGATATCCTATACTCGGTAGGATTACAGGGTTAGGATAGGCGGCAACGACACAAGGGAATTGCGCGGCGGGTTAGAAATTCCGTCACCAGGTCATAAAGACCACACGAAATTACTGTTACTAGTTTAATTTGTTTTCTTTTGGCTTTACGCCTTGTCAACGTGGAGGTCACTAGCTGCGGGACTGGACTGGAGACAAGGAACGAGAAGGAAGCACCCCGGCATTCACCTGGAGTGATTTGGGCTAACAATGGAAAACCTAA
This sequence comes from Vandiemenella viatica, assembly GCA_031002005.1. Classification (NCBI taxonomy): domain Eukaryota; kingdom Metazoa; phylum Arthropoda; class Insecta; order Orthoptera; family Morabidae; genus Vandiemenella; species Vandiemenella viatica. The sequence goes on along the minus strand of CM061919.1, from coordinate 230,550,685 downwards.
ATCTGGATGCCCGGATGGGATTTCGAACCGGCGTCTTCCCGAACGCGAGGCCAAAGCGTTAACCACTTACCCACCACGCTCGGTGTTACTAGTTTAAGAAAGCGAAAGAAATTGTAAGGTACGAAATAAAAGAGTCGAGGGAAGTAACGAGTTGTTAATGGGAGTCAAGGTAAAAGGATTCCAATTAATGACTTGAAGAAATTGTCATTGTATGACTCAATGCTAAATATAAATCAAAACAATGTAATAAAAAAAGCAACATCAGCTTCAGGATAACTGTTATATACAGGACTGGTATAGAAGAGATGATTACGAAACTTGTTTTTAGAAACTAAAATTACCTGAAACGAAAGAAACAAGGTTATTAATAGAAATAGACTTAGAATAAACATAAAGGAAACAGAATTTTTATTTTTATTCCATCTTTAAAAAACAGAATCTTCTTAGCATGACGCTAAAAGGATTTTAGAAAGCTGTATATTTGACGCACGACTGTTTGCTGTGACTTGAACATCAAGGATAGCGGAAATGAATTAACAAGAAACGTTTTAGACTGGTGTCGTAGGACAATGATGAATGTTAATGGATTAGTAAAAATACGAAATGAATCCGTTTTGGAAATAAATTAAGAAGTAGAATGGTAAGTGGATAAAAATTGAGACGTTGTAAATTTGTAAATTGATGACATAATAGGAGGAAAGAAAAACAGGGGATGGAAAAGTTTGCTGTATGGGAAATTGATATGTAAGCAGGGGCGGATCCAGGATTTTGGTTGGGGGGGGCGCTTGGCTTGAGTGGATTTTGATTGGGGGGGGGAGGGCTTGAGTCGGGAAAAAGGTAGAAAAAAGGTAATATTTATAGTCTCCTCGGGCCTCAAATCCGTAGAGCTAAAAAAAAGTCTCTAAAATTACAATGTCGCAGATGGACCTAGATACTTTTGGGGGGGCCTTGAGCCCCCTAACCCCCCCCCCCCCCTGGATCCGCCCCTGTATGTAAGGAACAATTGCGATACGTATCCGGAGATTAACACGTGGATGCAGGATAGGAAGAAAGAGAGGACTGCATAAAAGTTACTGGCAAAAAGGTGACATACTAGAGGAGACGCTATTAATATGGGCGATATAGAACGGTTTCATTGAATTATGTGAAACATATGCTACAAATGCACTTACTTGTTTTTCAGTGTTTCGCTGTAAATTTGACGAGACTTATGTACATAGTAAAAATTATATACAACTATGTCTTTCAGCCAAGGTAACCTCAATGATTGTAGCACTATAACATTGTGATATTCTCATTCAAACATTAACATAATTTTGTGTACACTTTCTTTCTGCAGTGTAGTTAATGGCCGAGCGAAAGTGCATTATTATACCACTTCAGGTGTTAGGTAGTGAAATCAGTGAAACATTGCTGAGAAGGTCCGATGGGATGTCTCGGACTGAACCCAAAATGATTTTTTGTTTGTTTTTTGTTGGGGGAGTCCTCAAAACCCGCTCCACCAAGCATGGCGGCCTTCCTGTTATCTACTGCTCGCCTCTGCACATGCATGAAGTTAGTAATTCAATAGGTGACCAAAGGAACGGGATTGTGATGCATTCCATGCGTCCAGGCGTCCGCCCGTTTACATGGGTCCATCGAATAATATATTCGGGAGTTCACCCAGCTCTCAAATTTCCGATGGAAAAAGTATATTGTAGGGATCGCTTAGCTAGAGGAGAAATTTGTTATAGAGAAGCATGCTTTTAGATAAGCTCTGACTCTTGAGGGAGTCTTCAAGTTAGGACGATCAGGCATGGATGAGACGTATTAGCAATTAGCCAGTCATCAAACAGTGATCAGTCAGTCTTGAAAAACATAGGTTACTGACATAGTTATGCGGTTTGACCATTCTAAGCAGCGAGATACTTTTGCTGTCACTTTACATTACTAATGAGGAATACTGATCCTAAAGCACAAGTGCTTAGGAAATTTCCCGTAACAGAAGTCTTTTTCTTTTTGCGGGCTTATTTAATTTTGTATATAGTAAAAGGGACGGTCAGAAAACATAGTGGAAACGGTCAAACAGATTAACCTAATAGAAAGGATCGCTGGCGGGACAGGGCTTAATATCTTGTAAGAGAAGACAAAACTCATGACAAATAGGGACCAAAATTTCCTGAAACAGATATTGGACGGATTACAAGGTAAAGAAATTCAAAATCTTGGTGAGACCATACAAGACAGAGAAAGAGAGAGAGAGAGAGAGAGAGAGAGAGAAATGCCGCGGTGGGTGATCGGATCTCAAAAATGGAGAAACATCTTAATCATGAAGTACATCTCTTGGAACGCGAAAATAAGCCACCACAGTACTATAGCAAATACGGGATGCCTATACGCCAGCGAAGCGCATGAAGAGCAAGCTAGAAAATCTGGAGGTCTTAGAGAGAGTAATACACTGGAAAATGGGGGGTCCAATCCAACTGATACACAATTGAAACAAGAGAGCGGAAATGAAGTCTACAAGAATGTGTAGAAAAATCTCGGAGCCCATGAAAAAAAGGAAGTTGACATTTCTCGGATACCTGTTCAGAATAGGTGAAAACAAACGAAGAAAAAGGAAATTTGATTATTTCTGGAGCGGCAAGACAACTACACCATGGATTAAGAAAAATCTGGAAAGTTCCAACATCCCGAAGGCCCAGATGTTAGGCAACAATACGTTTCGAAGCTTGATTAATCTGGAAAGGATTCAAATTGAACGAAAGTCAAAGAGTGGAACAACTTCGACGAATGAAAAGAGGCAGCAGCACAAAGCACGTATAAAAGAATTCTGGAGGAAAAGGAAACTCCACATAAAGAAGAAGATGTGAGATGTAGCGTGATTGCAAATGGTCAAATCGCAAATAAAAAAAAAAGGGTAGTGGCTCCATGTTTTGAAGAACTGCATCCAAAATTTTTGTACTGTCCGATTTAACACTGGCTGAATTGGGTTTGGAGGGTTTTACTAACTTGATTGGAAAGAGTTTGAAAGAATTCAGTGTGTCTCCGGAAGTTATCGGCGCTTAGAGTGACAGTATTTAAAGCGCCATATGATTTGTTCCACACTGCCAGAAGGTATCTCGTATGCAGTTTCCTGTCCAGCCGTGTATCATGGTTAGTGGATGCTTCGCCGCATTTAAGTGTTGTTTACCGTCGTAATAGAAATACTATACAAATACCATCCGGCTCGTGATGGGAATGCCGTGTTTTACAGGTCGGCCGGAATTGAAAATAACGGTCCGCAGCGCGCGGTAACTGGTCGTTTGGAGAACAGGTGAGCGGGCGGCGTGGGCGCCCGGCGCCGCGTGGGCGGCGGGCGTCCCCGCGTGACGTCACTCCGGCACCTGCGGAGCGCCGGGCGGGTCCGCCGTCCCCACCACGACCGCAGCATCCCCTCCACCCCGGCAGCGCCGCACCTGCCCCCTCCCCCGCCCCGCCGCCCCTATAAGACGCCGAGCGGGGCGCCGGCCCGATCAGTGGCGCCCTCGCTGCCTTCGACGACGTCCAGAGCTGACGCCGACCCCACTCCGACGCCTCCCCCGGTGAGTGCCGTGCCTGAACACGCGGGCAGCGTGGCGCCTTGCCATCTACACTGCTAAAAATAACAACCCCCTACTTAAAAGCATGACAGACTCTACCTGGTCGTACCATCTTCTCCCACTCGTTTAAATATATATATATAATTTTTTTTCCAAATGCAAGTATTTACTTTGTGACAACCACTGTATCAGTCTTTGCTAATGTAACTGTAGGACACTACAGTGAGAACAACAGAAGACGAACTCAATATTTAGTTATAACCACGCATGCGGACACAAACCGGAGACCCTCGGAATGTGATCGTCAGAATCTTCTTATGCCATTTATACTGCTAAAATTAAAAACGTTATACTTAAAAGCGTGGGAAACCTAGATCTTATCATCTTCTGCAACACTTTTGAATATATATAAGTTAATTTGTCACACGGAACCATTTTGCCTGATGCAAGTATTTCCATTGTGGTATCTACGGTATCAGTCTTTGCTAATGTAATTGTGGGAGCATACAGTGAAGAAAACAGAAGAGGAACGCATTTAATTAAAACCACGCATGGCCGAGACCGGACACGAACCGGGGACTCTCGGCACGTAAACGTTAGAATCTTCTCGTTCCATTTATACTGCCAAGCATAATAACACGCTACTTAAAAGCATGAGAAACCGTAGTGGTCAAGGCATCTGACTGGAGATTGAAAGGTCTCCAGTTTGAATCCCTGTCTCGGCTGGAATTTTCATAAGCCCTTAATCTGACCTTCACCTCTAACATAGCTTACTGTGTAATGTGAAGTACACCAGAACGCTTCCATGGTTCTGATTCCACGTTAAACTGTAGGTACCCTCTAGGGCTGACAACCCTAGTTTTAACACTGATGTGTACACATCCATAACAAATTCACGTGGTCCTAGTTCGCTTTCGGTCTTTAGAACTATTTTAACACCTCCGAATATTTACATCGTGTTCTGTTATATCAGGTTTCGCTCATGGAGTTATGGGACTCTATAGTGAGGAGAACACAACAATTAAAACCACATATGCCCGAGTCAGGATTCGAGCCCGTGACCCTCGGCACATTAACGTTTGATTTTACTTGTGCCATTTAAAACTGAAAAAAAGTCCAAGTTTCATTTTTTGTTAATATTTTGTTTGGTATAGCTAAAACAGTGAAGATTGAAATTCATCGCAGCTTCCGAATGAGAACATATCATGTTTGAAATTACTTGCTGGGAAGCCGGTTCATGTCCCGTCAGGGATATTGTTTGGGTTTGGATTAAATTTTAATTTAGCTTGAGAGTTTCATGTCTCAGTAAAAAATTGATTGCATCAACTACAAAGCATATAGCAATAACTGAAAAAAATTAGACAAGTTTATTTATGTAAAAGAATATAAATCAAAAAGCTGTCTGGATCTGACAATTTTAGTCAAATATATATATATATATAAAGCCCACACTTTTATTATGCTTTATTATAAATTTAAACGAATTTTCGTGGTTCCGAAAAGGAACTCTTATCAGTTTATATCCATCCAATGACCAAGCGAGTTGGAATCTTCTAATTTGTTGTGTCCAGTATCACGTGAATGATTACAAAACAGAGTATCATGTAAAATTAAAATATTTTCAGTAACACATTTTTTTCTTTAATGAGTAATTGATATGCTTGTATTGCTGCAGTTACCGAAAAATATTTATTTCAATAAAAAGTTAATCTGTGGGATTACAATTTTCCAATCGGTAATTTCATTTACAGTCTTTACAAGAACATATAGCTTATGTAGAACTGCCAAATATTCTGCATTTAGCTTAAGTTATTTGCAACTAAAATTGTTGCTTCCATGCCGTTCTAGGCTATACTAACAGACTAGAGTGCTATATCAAGAAACAAAATGTTTTAAAACGATTACTACTCTCCAAGAATAGAGCTTTAGGAAGTTCTTCTTGATGGCTCAATTTATGAGTAACAACAAGTATTTCGTTTTGAAAAGTTAATTTTGTTCTGAACTCATCTTATTTCTCTAATTCACTGTAGTTTTAGTTTAGAAATTTCACCTAGTTCTTCTAGATCACATTTTCCCGTTGTATACGTAGTGTATTATTATTATTATTATTATTGTCATTTTTGCTGAACTATGTCACGTTTCTTTTGATTCTTTCCCGTTTAATTGAAATTCATCTCATTTTATTTATGAAATCTTGTTTCTCATCAAATTGCAACACAATATCGTCAGAAATTGTAAGTATTCTGGTTGATTCTTCCTTTATATTTCAGCTGAGGATCAAGGGCGAGTATCACTGGCTAACCTCATCCTTTCTCAAGTTCATCATACTTCTATTACAGCCAACTGAACGTTATAAGCATTATCGATTTTTCACCGTGCGTGGTGGGTGTGTGGTGATGCTCTGGTCTCGCATTCGAGAGGACGCGGTTTCGAATCCCCGTCCAGGCATCCAGATTTGGGTTTTCCATGGTTTCCCGAAATCACTCCAGGCGAATGCCGGGATGCTTCCTTCAAAAATCCATTGCAAAATTCCTTCCAACTCCTTGTCCCCTGTTCTTTCCCGTCCCTAACGACCTCGACGTCTACGAGGCGTAAAGTCATAAACAAAAAAAACAATTTCCTCTTCTTAGAACTGACCTCTTTAAAATATTAAATATTTCGTTTCACTGAATAATATGAAAAATTTTTTCTTTGCAAATCCAAAAACCCATCTATCCATCTATTGTTGATTCCAGTATATCCTTTTTATTTTTTTTTGCTTATGGCTTTACGCCTTGTCGACATGGAGGTCGTTAGAGGCGGGAAAGGACTGTGGAAAAGGAACAGGAAGGATTTCGGCCACGGCCTTTTGTAGGAAGCATCGCGGCATTCGCCTGGAGTGATCTGGGGAAATAATCAAATCTCATATCTGTATGCCTGGACGGGGATTCGAACACGGATCCTCCAGAATGCGAGGCTAGACCGTTACTGCTCACCCACCACGCTCGGTAGTATATCCCGGTTTTTACTCTGAATCTAATCTGGGTTTCGTCAGTATTTCATCCATTTTTCTTTTTACACTTTTGTATATTATACTGATTTTTTAAAGTATTTGACACTGTATTGGCAATAAAATAGTTTATTTTTTAAAGTTGGCAATTTGTTATTCCTTTGGAGTTCTGAGAATGGTGCTTTAAAAAATCTGTCCGTATTTCTCTTGTTTCGTATACATTTCATACCACTATGAATAGCCTTTCAAGCTTTCTTTCCATAGAGTTTTAACATTTTCTCCATGAGTCTCAATTTCTTCTGTGGCATTATTTGAGTTTAAATATTACAAAACCCTATTAATTCAAATTCTTAAAAATGGATTTATTGTATTATGAATATCAAGATCTATCTTGAGGGTACACATGCCCAGCTGTATTGTTGTCCTGTTCATCGAGACATTCCTCCTACCCATCAGTTGTTTTTTCTTCTGAAATTATCAGAGAATTCCTATCAGCAGGTAGGATGTTAAGACATCTTTTAATTTAGCCAAAATCTATAGGCCTACTACCCACATCGTTTTCTTTTTTCTCTTGCAATTATTTTAATTTTCCTTTTCCGCGTTTATTGTTTGTGTTAGTTTTGAACTATCGGTACTACTGTTGCGATTCTGCTTCTTGAGAATTTTATGCTCTTTCTTTCATTAATCGTTTCCATAATTTTCTTAATTATGTAAGATTTTGAGTCTATTTATTTCCTTATCTCTGCCCATAAAATATCTCACACAGTTTAGTTTCGTCTATTGAATACGGTACTTGCTTCTGAGAGTTGATTGGTTTTTCTTTAAAAAAAAAATTTTCTTATAGTTTATGTTCTACATTTTGGTCATCTGTCAGAAACAGCTTTGAATTAGCGTAGGAGATTTTAATTTCTTATGAACTCTTGGCTTCTGAAAGTAAGGTAACATCTGACTATAATCGCGAGTTTACTATTCAGAATTTTTATTTGACGTCATTTAAAGAAATCTCGTAGTGGCGTAATAATATGCTGTGCGACTGCTTATTACTTAATTAGGAGAGATTTCGCTGACTTCAAGCCATCTGTGCGAGGCGAGAAGAACTTTGAGGAACACCCCACCTTAGCGCTCCACGACTAGCTAAGGGCCCCTCACTTAGCAAATATGCTTTGACTAAATAGCAGTTCTTTTTAGGCATTGTTATTATTTTATTGTTAAGTTGTTGTTTTGGAGTCGTACGAACCTTCTGTAACATTATTAAGGGAATTAACAATATTTCACAGGTCTTGGCTTATCATCTGTACATATCATAAAACTGTAAATAATTTCTACCTGTGCATTAAATTTATTTAAAAAGTACATACGGTAAATGCAGTCAGTATACACCATTGATGATAGAGTGGCCAAAGACGTAAATTGTCTGTCTCTATGAATAATGAAAACCCAATTAAAGAATTTCTACTTAAGTTACACATAATAATAGCATATGCTATATGTTAACAGGCAATATACTTTCCATCTCGATAGGTTACATAGTTTCTTCCAGAAGTACAGTACTAACGACAGAAAGGCCAAAGTCACGTACACATGGCGAAAAAAACTAAAAAACGACTTCCAACGAAACTTGCTATTAGTGGTAGCTTATATCTTGGGTTAAAATATCACACACGTTTTATTCATATCAGTTCGAGAAAAAAAAAAATGAAAAAAATCACCCGAACTCATAATACTGCATGGGTTTTAGTGAAATGTAGCACCGTAACAGTTACATAAATATTTACGCAATAATGGTTATTTTTACCTTTATACCGGTATATTCAGTTCTCTTGCTCCAATGTATTCAGGAAAAGTCAATTTATTTGCCAACGTATGACGAAATTAGAATTTTACAGTGGCAGTACCAAGCGGGGGAAGATAAAAATGTCGTTGGCAAGTATGTTTCAATCATTTGCATACAATTTAAATTCAGGTTGGAAGGGGAAAGAGCCAAGAGAAATAATAATAATAATAATAATAAAAACAGAGCTGCCCCTCTGATTTTTCATGGTAGATACCTGACCAACCTCACTTTACTAGTTTGTCAACGAATTAACAACACAAATCTCAAATTTCAAGTTGACGTTGTCGGGGGTACACCTAGTTTGAAAATAAACGTAGTTGATATGATTTTTTTTTCTCTTATGGCATTACGCCTCATCGACGTCGAGGTCATTAGAGGCCGGAAAGGGTGGGGACAAGAAACTGGAAGGAATTCGGCAATGGCCTTTTGAAGGAACCATCCAGGAATTTGCCTGGAATAATTTGGGGAAACCATGGAAAACCCAAATATGGATGCCACGACCGGGTTTCGAACCCACGTCCTCCCGAATGCGAGGCAAGCGCGTTGCCGCTTACCGACCACGCTCGGGAAAGAATTGGGTAAATGGTGGGAGAAAGAAGTCCTGCGTTTATGAGGTGGGCGATGAAAGAATTTAATTTAATTTAATTTAATTGCAATGGATCACATGCTCCGGTGGCAATTTTCCTAAACACCCATCTTCCAGTTTTCTTGCACCTACCTACATTTGCCCTCTACAAATTTTAACTTTAAATTCTTTCAACGTTTTTGGTAAATTATTCATCATCTCCCTTGGTAATTTATTCCAATCCCTGACACCCTTACCTAAAAAAGAGAATCTTCCCTTGTGCCTGAGATATAGTGCCAGCTTGTGGTCATGGTCACCTTTTCCCTTCCATGCACTATTTTTCATACCTACACCAATATCTTTCCATGTCCCATCACCAGTATTCGGCTTGTACACTTCCATGACCCTCTTCATCCTCCTCCTGTCTTCCAATGAATCCAATTCCAGCTCTTTTATCATATCTGTTACTGATTGCATTCTGCGATAATTTCCAGAAACAAATCTAGCAGCCCTTTTTTGCACCCTCTCCAACTCCTGTATACTCAAAATGTGGGTCCCATACTACACTACCATATTCGAACAATGGTTTGACCAAAGTTTAGTAACCAGTTTTGTACCAGGGAATAGGGGTTCAGAATATTATTGGGGCGGTATGGGACCGACATCAGTGATATCAAATAAAGAAGATAGAGAGACGCCAATCGACGAAATGCTGGATATGAGTGAGGAATGGGTTAGCGATGAGGCCGGGATGGAGACGAATTAGGAGTGGTACTTCTTATTCTATGATCCATGGATGACGTTTATGTTGATGTAAGTGGGGCTGACTGCGGTAGTCAGCAGTAAAGTGTTGAGGATGAGAGATGAAAGAAGGGAGATGGTGAATCTCGCTGCCGGCTCACTGAGGCCTACTCTTCTGAAAGACACATTTTTTCAACTGGAGTTTTATTATATTTATAAATGAGTCTCACTTGTAATTCCTGCTGCTATGAACATTCTGATTGGAAGAGCATTCAATAGTATACAACCATTGGCCTGATCAGAGTTCAGTTTCAGAGCTTGGTTATACATTTAAAAAAAAAAAAATATTCGGCTGGGCTGTAATCCCCTCAATTGGGAGTCTTTGTATGTAGAATTCTTTGTAACAGAGAAAAAATTAAATTAACTTTTTTATTAAAATTGTTTAAAACTCCCTAATCAAGTTCATTGAAATAAGTAATCACGTTATGTAATTTTGTGACGGATGATGCCGCAATATTTCCGATAAAAGAAACTGTAGCCGTCAATTTCGAAAATCCGTCCTATTGAAGGAAAGATATGTTGAAAGGAGTGGAATTAACCAACAAACAATTTTTTGGTTACACCAACTTGTTTTTACGTTGTTATATTGACCCACGTTGTCAGACGTAGTTATTGCATTTGCTGTGCTCGAAAAATGGAAGAGAATTATTAAATTAAATTGAGTGTAGGATCCAATTTTGCAATTTGTTCTGCATGCATGTATACACCCTCTTGCACCGGTATTATCGGCATCTCCTTAACAGTCAGAGTGGTGTGGCGTTCAGTAGCAAGGTACTCGGTTGGAATGTTGGATTATTTAAAAAAAGGCCACTAACCTCCCTTTCGCCTCTGGCAGGACTTCGTTTCTGCATGCGAATAATGCTGGAACACTTCATGGTTCGGTTTTCCCTTCGCGCGGAGGCTAGATTAAGGAACAGAATTCGCTCGCAACAGAAATCCCTTAACTATAATGAATACGTCTTTACTAGTGATAGAAGAGACAAATTCAGATTAACAAATACTGATGCTACCTAAAATTTTTATCAGACAGCAAAACTTTGGATATTGTTTTTAAGCTTGAAAAATAGTGATCAAAATCACAAATTGTGTTTTTACTACACAATTCTACATTCTGATGGTAATGAAAGTAGTGCTTGGGATTTTCTATCAATGGTAGTTGGTCGCCAATGGTGTACCATGTTAGAGAAGGCCACAGCTCCCTCAGAAAAGTCGAAATGGCCCATAAATCGAAAAAAAATGATATTCTTTGAAGGATCATGTGCTGCCAGTAACCTATGTGCGTTTGCGTCCAAACAAACAAACGGTCAACTGCGGAAACCATATTTACAATACGATTGATAAAAGAAATCAGAAGTACAATAATACATTACGCAGGCAGTTTTCTGTTGGTACGAACATTTAATACTACACAGAATATTACCATTTTTTTGCCTATGGCTTTACGTCTCGTCGACGTCGATGTCTTTTGAGGCGGAACAGGATTAATGCAAGGAATAGGAAGAAATTCTCCATAGTCTTTTGGAGGAACCACCTCGGCAATCAACTAGATTGATTTCGAGAAGAAATGGAAAATTGTAATCTGGACGGGGATATGAAGTCGCGTCCTCCCGGATGCCAGGCCAGAACCTTATCATTCAACCACTACGCTTAGTCTCTTTATCACATTTTTAGAATGATCTGAATATTTTATATCAATTACGCTACTCCTTACTAGATACTGTGAAATAAATGTTAACGAATAACTAACATCTTTAGTTAGACCATGAATAATACACAGTCATTTTTTGTATACGTTAGAGGATATCTTCACATACGAATCGATTCAAGAATAAGTTTTAGCATCTGAGCTCAATCAGAGACGCTTTACGTCACCTAGCCTGGCAGGCGAGAGGTGACACTCGGACCTGGCATTCGGGAGGATGCGAGTTCAAACCCCCATCCGACTACGCAGATTTTGGTTTTGCATGGATTCTCGAAATCACCCCAGGCAACTGCTGGTATGGTTTCTTCAAAAAGCAACGGTCTAATTTCTTCCCTTTCCTTGACTTCAGTCCTTTCCCCACTCTAACCACCTCGATTTCGACGAGGCTCTAAATCCCCCCCCCCCCCCCCCCCCCAAATAACTCTGTGTCTCTGCAGAACGTTGTAATTTTAAAATATCGATTCGTTGCCAAGCTATGAATTTAAAATGCTAAATAATGACACGTTATATTTTACAGACTTTAATTTTATTACAGTGTGGTTGTAATTTATCCAGACCGCTCATTAGTGAACGATTTGGTAATTAAGTGAAACCAATAAACGGTGAAATAGCTTCTGCCTGACCGAGATATTAAACCAAATTTTGGCAGTTGATTATTTAAATCTTTGAATCGATGTAAACTGTTGGAATTTTGATGAGGATGTGGCTGAGCACACTCATTCACAGAAGAAAGAAATAGTTCTGAAAACAATCAAAACTCACGTCTGGAATATTCTGAACAACTGTTTGATGAGGTAAACGATTTCTTTTTAATTGTTTCTTAACAGTGGGGAGAATAGAAATAGCTCTATTTCAGTTAAGGGTGTTCCCTGGACAAGTTTTTCTGGTACATGGTACAATTTCAAAACTTACTGCAAATTTTATATTCTGTTTGTAAATAATTATGTTCGAGTTTTTTGACGTATTTTAATAAATGATAAATTCCGGGCAGGTTTTCAAATAATTTAATAAATGTGAAATATGTGTCAATCTGGGTTTCTTTTCTATTTCACCTTGATTAACTATAATTAAGAAATGAATTTAATACACTCAAGTAATTACTTGCCACAACGATGAAAATTAGATATCGCAACATGATCAGTAGATAATCCATTGTTTGACTTATTTTTCAGGACTACCACATTTTCATTATTCCTTCCAAGCCTGAAATATCAATTTGATAAGAAAGATATTTCAGATTACATTTGTAGGCAACGTATTTGAAACGCTGGCGAAAATAAATGAGCAAATTCTTTCAGAAAAAGGGAAAATGAGGAAGATCATATTTTGCTTTGAGTTCCTATTGCACTCCGCTGCACGCATTGTGATACATCATAGTCCCCTGTGTTGTTATATTGGTAAACCACTTTTATACTTTAGGATGCCCTGTACTGAACTGCACTAAGCTCATCATTTCGCCCATTTCGTGCCCGAAATCGAGGGCCTGTATGCGGGTTCAAAATTTAATGTTGCGTATTTCGTACGGATAGTATTGAAATTATAAGCACACGACTATGCAGCTACATCGCGAAATTATTGTATCGGGGGATTGGTTTTTCGAGGTTTGGTAGTATGGGACACCAATTAAAGGTATCACAAGCTTTATTAATAAACATTAGGCTAACTGGTGGATTTTAAAATGTAAATATGAAAATAGAAATTTCAGGACTGTTGCACTATGAATCAGACACACTGGCGAAATGTATGTTCAACACATCGTTTGGAGGAGGTGAGGGGCAGCATTTACCGAAAACGTTGAGACACCGATACAGCTATGAAGAGAATGTCAATGAAAGGATATATATATAGACCATTAAAGTTGGAGGAGATGGAGATTCTACAATTCAGTTTCGTTACACGGGGAAATGGTCTACTTGTTATTATGCTAGAGTGTTTGCGCAACAATCTTTGGGTGTGGTTTAGGATACGTTGGAGGTTTGGGTAAGTTTAAAAGAGCAAGGAATTATACAGCGCCAGTCAAAGAAGCCGTGGTTCTACTTAAAAACGTGCAGCTGCACTCGAATTTCGAACAGTTGTTATTTGAAACTATATCCTCTGTTCTCTTCAAAAGGTAAGATTTAATTTATGGACGACGGTTTTTGCTAGTGCTGATTCAGAGCTTACAAAGGGTCTAGCGGAATAAGACAGTGCCCCTGGCCCATCCCGTTCATGGGGCATATCAGTTCACAGATCTTGTTTAGCATAGCCTTCGGACCGATTTTTATTTCAATGCCGCCACTCTAGGGGGCGCTACGGGGGTCAATGTGCCATTCGAACCTAAATACATAACTCGTGAAATCAATGCGGAAAAATTCTGATAAAAATTAGGGACTTGTACATTATTACAGGAAATATCTAGTATTTTTGTGGATTTTTTGGCGCATTTTACAATGTTTTATCGCAATTTGTTTATATCGAGTTCCTAGTAAGCAAAGTAACTTCTTTGAGTGACAACGTTTAGATTTTTACTGTAAAATCATCTATGGGCACTGTATCTAAGGTTCAGATATCAGACCTATCCGAGTGGTGCAACATAGAGAAAAAAGATAAACACTGAATTTGATTCCATCGGGTTGCCTATCTTGTAGGCGCTCAATACAGACAGGTTACGGGGGTGTCAAGCGATACTACTGCGAATGCGCTAACGGTATCAGAACGATAGGATGCTGTTCTCATGTAGCTGCGGTAATTTATTACCTTTCAAATGCTCGATACTTATCCAAAATTGTTCGACCGTCTCAAGTTCTCAGCAGGCTTTTTGACGACGTTCATACAAATCCTGTTATAGAAGCGGACAGCGACGAAGATTAAACTTAAGGTGGCAAAAAATGTTGTTACGAACTGTGATTTTTGTTTTGAGTGCTTTGCACTGGAAAAAGATATGCCTGAAAAATATATTAAGTTCTTCTTTTTCGTTGATTATTTAGTAGCTTTTATTAATCCTATAAGCCACTCCTTTCATTTGACAAACAAACAACTTAGAAATCCACAAAATAATACTTCAGCACCCGTCTCACAACTATAATTACGACGCGCGTACCCACAGTAAGGGCCCCTGTGTGGTAGGCAACCCGTCGGCATCAAAAACAGTGTTTATCTTTTTTCGCTATGTTGCACCACTCGGACAGGTCTGAAATTTGAACCGTAGATATAGTGCCCGTAGAGGATTCTACAGTAAAAATCTAAATGTTGTCACTCAAGGAAATTACTTTGTTTACTAGGAACTCGATATAAACAAATTGCGATAAAACATTGTAGTATGCGCCAAAAAATTCCACAAAAATACTAGATATTTCCTGTGGCAATGACCATGCCCCCGATTTTTTTCAGAATTTTCCCGCATTGATTTCACGAGTTACGATTTAGGTCCTAATGGCACATTCACCCCCGTAGCCCCCCCCCCCCCTATAGTGGCGGCATTGAAATAAAATTCGATCCGAAGGCTATGCTAACCAAGATCTATGAACTGGTATGCCCATTGAACGGGATGGGCCAGGGGCAATTTTCACTTTCTTATTCCGCTAGACCCTTTGCTCCATATTTTCGAAACATCTTGTAATTCTACACAGATAAATTTTTTTTTTTCTCAAGCAGTTTCTTCAAATCTGCAAGGAATTTAATTCAATTACCCGACCGGTGGGTGAGCGGTAACGTTCGCGCCTAGAAATTTGGAGGACTCGGCTTCAAAACTCCCTAGGGCCATCCAGATTTAGGTTTCCGTGGTTTCCTGAAATTATTCCAGGCTTATGCCGGGATAGTTTCTTCAAAATGCCATCCCGAATTCCTCCCAATTCCTTGTTCCCAATACTCTCGCGTCTGTAAAACATCAACGAAGCGGACTCCTCCCCAGCCTCTCCGCCACCCCTAAAATTATTTAATTTAACTGTGATGGACGGTTGATCATTACGTATTCTCCGCTGGCAATTTCACTACATAACTATTCTACCATTTCTTGTTTTTTAATCTTAAATTCTTTGAGTGCAATTTCCCCAAATAATTACTTTACGAACTTTCATTTCAAATTCGTCCAGTATTTTTGGTAATTTTTTCACCATTTTACTTTGTAATTTATTTCAATACCACACACACTAAAATTTTCCTATTCCGTTATGTATGAAATCGGGTGCCAACTTGTAATCATGGTCATCTTTTCGCTTCCATGAAGGGTTCCAATTCTTATACCAATATCCCCAAAATTTGCACACAGCTGTTTTCCTGGACGTTATTCGCCAGTGCCCTCCTCCGAATTAATTTTTTTATAATGAAGCAATATATCTGAACGACGTATCTGTCTCAGGAACTTGCTGGAAAGTTACAGCACCATCTCACTGTGCTGACGGCAAAACGCACGGAATGAAATCACTCGTTTAATATTCCTGCACAACTGTGAGATGAAAGTGCTATTAGACTTCAAAAGATAGCTAAAATCTGTCGAGTTTAGTAATGGCCACGGTTGACGGCTGGTGTTTGATTCAGTCGATTAATGATGAACACGGTGAGCAGGACCCTCGAAATATTCCAGGAGAGTGACATTATAACCCACCAGAAACAACGCCGTGACCCTTTCATTCTTACATCTTAAAATACTACCAAAAAGGGACACATGTGTCAAACGTATAATAATCATTCATAGTACAGAGCGTTCGCCGGGAAACGCTACCCTCCCAGTCTGTTGCCGTCGGCAACTTGCTGGGACACTGGAGCCAGCAACTCCCGCCACACGGCGCCGTGAATCACCGCACTGTTTAAAACCTCCGCTGCCCCAACAGTGTTGTGAATAAACGTTTCTTTGCGGTTTGGCTGGTTTGGGGCTTCATACTCTTACTAATCTGTACCGTGTTTGAGTGTGAGTAAAATTATGGTACGTTACAGTTTGCAACAAAGAATATTTCTCTACGATACATATGTGAAGAAGAAGTCGTTTAAAAAGTGTCGCAGTAAATTTCGTCGCGAATATTCTGGCGCTTTACTGCCAGCTAAATCAACAATTCTGCGTCTGGTTAAAAAAGTTAGAGAAACGGGTTCATTTTTTAACAAAAAGAGACTGTCGGTCAACCGTATTCTCACAGAGGAGAAAATTGACGATATCGCTTTTCGACTAGAACAGTCACCCAAAAAATCATTAAGTCAGTTAGGGCAGCAAGCAGGCGTATCTAAGACGTCAGCTTGGAAAGTAACAAAGCTAGTTCACTTAAAGCCGTACAAAACAATTGTGGTGCATAAAATTACAGAAATAGACCAGGGGCCTAGGATTAGATTTTGCAACTGGTACCTGCAGGGTGTCCACGATGGCACTGTTGATCCGCAACTGACGTCACATTTAAATGCTTAGCACATACAAGTTTATGAAGCGTAATTATTATGAAATAGTCCGCGGCCGACGGTCGACAATGCCGGAAGCTGACCGCTCGCTCGCCGCGAGCAGTTTCTTCCTTGTAGCGCTAACAGTGGGTAGCGTTTCCCGGCGAACGCCATGTAGTTATTTAGGTATGACAAGTCATCCGTATCAGTGGTAGATCCAGGGGGGGGGCTAGGGGTTCAATCCACCCCCCCAAAAGTATCTAGACCCAACCCCGACATCGTAATTTTGAGGACCTTTTTTTAAATCTCTCCTGATCTTTCAAGGGTATAACAATCTGAGGAGACTATTATGACTACCCTTGCCCAACTCAAGCGCCCCCTCCCCCCAATCCAAAGTCCACTCAAGCCCCCCAAACCAAAATCCTAAATCAGCCCCTATATTACTGGTAGTACAGTGGTTATTTTGATTTTGAATCGTTTCTGTAAGATGTTTATAAATTATGTCTTTTTGTTCAGATGCTTACTATTCCATTTCAGTTAGCATTTATAATTATTGTATTGTTAATAACTAGTGTGAGCCCATGACAGTTTTTTTTTTTGCGTATCGTCACGGGTCTAGAATAGTTCCAGTTTTTATGATCAAACATTATGCCTGGTTGACCTGATCTGACCAAATACAAACTTAACTATGTTTCGCCCTTAGGATGAGCAAAATCTCTTGAACTCAGAAGTATTAATAGACGTAGATATTAAACACTGACAGGACAGATCACACTATCGTACAATTGTTTCAAAGGTCGCAGACTTGAATTTTCTGAAATACAAACTTGACTTGTATTTTACCCTTAAAGCTAACTCTGCAAAATTTGAAGAATTACTGTTTGATTCGAAAGCATCACCTTGTTTTTTTTTTATTGAGGCTGGGCAAACATTCACAATGTAATTTTTGCCATAGTGTCTGTAATGGCCAGATAACTTAATACAGATTTTAGATTATTAAACAGCTGAGCATCACCTAAGAAATGAATTGGCAGAATACTCGACCCGATAACACATTTTGCCTGATGTCCACTTTAAATAACCTAATAACTCATGTACAGCGAACATGAACAAAGATCATTAACGAAAGTGGTCAGTAAAATACGTAAAAAGCAAATAAATCGTAATGTTTAAACTTTGGTCAAGCAACAACATAAGTGAAATCTTTATTTAAATTGAAATTTGGCCTAGGTCGTAATGACGATTGGCATTCGTGGTTGCAGCAGAGACCATGGGTAATTTAAGTTATTTTTATTGGAGTTTTGTATGTTGCTTTCATTAGCAAGATGTTACTAAAAGCAGTTCCCCTATTTTTCAGCTGTAAAGTTTGTAGATATTTTCTTTAACTATGAAACGCTACGAAAAGTAAACTTAATGAATGTATTGGGGCAATTAATTTGGTAGCAGTTGCTTAGCTATTAAATTGGGGACATAACCTCGAATTTCTTCCTTTGACAACTCTGGTCGCTGCTAATTTGCGATTGATAGGCTGACACGTGACACCGTTCATCAGTCAATAGCTGTCGAGCTGAGTGAGTGAATGAGCTGAGGAAATTATGTAGTAGACTAGCAGATCTACCCGCCGTAGCTCGGAGGCTCGATACGTACACGGATTTTGGCCACGAAAGATGTTTCCGCGGGTTTCCTCCCACGTTATTGGAATGGACCTGAATGTGATTAACAGGTCGAGACCTCCGTGTGACCGTACAGATGAAATTGAGTCTTGAATATATGCAAAAATCTGAAAGTTTTACGTGTAAATATTTTTAAGGGGGGGGGGCGGTGAAGGTGAGGTTTATAAACCAAATGTGGTATGTATAGTTTCATCGAGATCAAGTAAAAACTGTAGGTTAGTGTGTCACTACACCAACTTTTAAACAAGTTTTAAATTTCAAATTCGAATTTCTCAGCCACTAATTGTCTGACAGAAATCGATCCAACGCCAATCAAAAAGAAATTCTATGGGTTTTCAGAACATAACAATCCACTTTGGCAGGTTTCCCTACCGCTTTCGAGATATTTTCAAAAACATGTAAATTTTGCTTAAGAGGGATGAGGGGGAAAAGGAGTTGGGTTTTGCTAATCCGATGTAGAAAGTACTTTTCTCTTTGTTTTAAAGTATACGAGTGCGAAGTTTCATCAGATCGGATATAAACTGTGAATTTGTGTAAGGAACATACAAATATACATACATACATACACCCAGTTTTGGTGTTTAATTAGCAGTGTGTGATTTACGCTTTTTTTTTTTTTTTTTTTTTTACCGGTAGCTCGAATCTGGAATATTGCAGGTATGTTTCAAGCATTTAGGATGTTCTACTGTCTTCGAGATTTCATTCTCTAGTAAGTTCTACTCAGAACACACCGTCCATCTTCTGTCTCGCGAGGTATCAGAATCAATCACTCAGTTGATATCTTAATCTCATTAAAAAGTAATCTCGGTTATAATAAAAACACTACGCTAGCTAGTCTACAATATGGTAAGAGCATGGCAACATGCAGTATTTAGCTGTACTCAAGATGAAGATATAATTCTACATGAGTCACCTTATTTTTGGAAATTTTACAACCACTTTTATATCTTCGGATACAAATAAGTGTGTCTGGTAACGAAGAGATTTTATTAACTCGTTAAGAGATTAATAAAAGAGATTTTCCATAGTGGCATTTATGAAAATCTTGGTCGCTTATTACGGCTACTACGGTACGAAAGTGATCAGGATATCAGCTTAATCACTGTGGTGGGTGAGCGGTAACGCGATGGCCTCGTATTTGGGAGGACGCGGGTTCGAATCCCCGTCCGGCCATCCAGATTTGGGTTTTCCATGTTTTCCCCAAGTCACTCCAGGCGAATACCGGGATGCCTCCTTCAAAAGGCCATGGGCGAATTCCTTCCTGTTCCTTGCCCCTCGTTCTCTCCCACCTCTAATGACCACGATGTCGACGAGGCGTAAAGCCATAAGAAACTCTTTCTCAAGCTTACGTGGTACCGCAGATCTACAGTCAAGCAAGTAGTTAATAAGACACCTCACAGATAACAATGTCATGAAATTAATAGAATAAATTCATTTAGTAAAAGCTCTAAACAGTACATTCAAAAGCGCTCCACTCACTGCAAGGTAAGTATTCTGCAAATGAAAAGCAATGCAACTAAATAACGAATTTGATTTTTTTGTTATAGTTTCCTTCATCATGGAAATACTTTCTATGAATTAATGCAATTGACCAGTGAAAGCTACCACCTATAGTTCCCAAAACCATAACACCACAGGAGTGGTGTTCCATCCCCCGTAAGTGGTAAGAGAACATTTTCGTGTTAGTAAGATGTAGCAGAAGAGTGAACTTTAAAATAGCACCAAAAAATAAAAATAAATAAAAATGCCTCCTCAGTAATCCGCCCATCTTCTTACATTTGCTTAGCATCGAAATAGTACTTCCCTGAAGATGCTGAAAATATGCAGAGGAATATGATATGGAATATCCGTAATAAGAACGAGTGCAGAAGTCGTTCCAGTAGTTATGAAAGATTTAAATTCCATGTGTTTTGCTTTGATCGCATGAGAAGAACCGTATCGGGAAAGGGGGGGGGGGGGTAAATCTGTACGCGTCATCCTTAAAACCAAAACTTTTACTATTTAATTATTAAGAGTTAGCAACTGAGCATTTCAAAGCTACCCCATACAAATATATAAATAATCATATTAATCACTAAATTTGCATGCACTTCACAAAAAAAAGTGTTACGTTGGTAACTCAACACTCTCAGTTTTCAAATGTTCTCGTAGAAAATTTTAAACCGAATAAAATACATTCTTAAGTCAAACTTCTTGCAGCCTGAACTTAGATTTTTGTAGATATGGCTTTATTTCTTGTGGAAACATTTTTAATACAGAAACTTCGGAGAATTTTATATCCTTCTGTGAAGCTGACTATGTTTCGTAATCATTGTGGATTTAATCTTCGTTCCTAGTGTCAGACCTGTGTATTTTCTATATAAAAAAATATAGGAGGGAGTGTACATATTACGATGATATTTGTAAGATCGAGCATTGAAAGTCGTGGGTACAAAACCCCGTCTAGCCATCGAGATTTCGGTTTTCCATGGTTTCCTGAAATCACTCCAAACGAACGCCGGGTTGTTTCCTTCAGAGGGCCATGTCTGGATTCCTTTCCGTTCCTCACTTCCAGTCTTTTGCGTTCCTCGCTTCCGGTCCTTTCCTGCCTCTAATTATCTCGACGTCAACAAGGCATAAAACGATAATAATAATAAAAAAAATACAAAATAATAAAATAAAGACATTTTAAGTATACCTATATTTCTAAACGCACTTCTGCACTGTGGGTTCATTTTGCAATTTTCTGTAGATTAAATACCTACTGCAGTAGTAAAGAATTTTTCCCAGAACCAACTATCATAAGTGAACAGGGAACGGAAATAGGCAGAATATGCAGATTGTCTTGTTTGCATTTCAGCTAATTTGTGTATTCTTTGGGATGAAATTATTGCATAGAATTTGATACATGTGCTGTACAGGTTGTTGTTTATGTCTACACCCATCAATTACTTTCAGTTGGCACCATTTATCCAAATTTTCTGTTATCACATTACAACTGTCATTTACTCTGTTTGCTTGTGACAAACAAACTCTGTGTAGCCCTTTGAATCAAATATTAACATTTTATAATAAATTTAACTGTGCAGGATACATTGGACAGGTAGTAGGGAAAGGCTGCATAATCCTTCATTTATTGTAGAGAGTGGTGAGGGGATGTATCAGAGAAATAAGGAAATTGGATTACAAAACTTTGGCCACTCCATTGCTCGAATATGGTGGTGTAGTACGGCACACACAGTTTTGGGTATTCATAAGTTGGAGGGGGTGCAAAGAAGGACTGCTAGATTAGTCTCTGGTAATTACTGCAGAACACAACCAGTAAATGACTTGATAAAGTGTCTGGTATAGGATTCTTAACAAGAAAGGAGGAGTGGTAGGAATGTATAAGAAGTATATTGGATATGAGGCGTGGAATGATCTTAAGAGTGGTGCATGGAAGGGAAAAGACAACCATGAACACAAGCTGGCACTCGATTTCAGGAATGAGGGTGTGGGAAAATTTTCTGTCTTTGGTAAGGAAGTCAGGGATTGGAATAAATTGCCAAGGGAAATAATGAATATGAATATAGAAAGAGGAAAAAGTAGGTGGGTACAAGAAAGATGTAAAATGGGTACGTAGGGAAATTGCTACCAGACCAATTAAAATTAAATTAAGTCTTTTGTCTGATCGATTCTTTAGAACCTGTATCATTAAATAATGGCGCGCTATAAATAATTTAACTTCAAATGTTTCCGAAATGAAAAAAAAAACAACGATTATATGTTGTAAAACGGGGTGAACTTTATTAGTTTTCGGTTGAAATAGTTACAAATTGAGAATAAAACTGTCTGTGAAAGATATTTAATCCATCATGGAGGATATAATAGATAGCACAAACTGTTGGAAAGTGTTTTGATATTACAATGGCTAGACCGTTGTTTTCATGCCGGCGTAATTTAAACGAACCGAGTCTGAAGAAACGGCGAGTCATTTTGTGTCGACAGGAGTATCAATTCTGTCTTATCGATAGCAGAGAGCCGCAAATCGGAATCGAGACAACTCGGAGAAGCCGCGCTTGTCACAGCCTTCACTTCGTTACCTACAGAATGCGACGACCGCGGCAGAAGCGGCGTTCGCTCGGGCCGAACTGATTTGCGACTGTTTGCCTGGCGACGGAAATGCCGCTGACGAAGCGGAGCGTGTTCCTCGATCAAAGGAACGTCTCGAATTCCCTCGTCCGTAAAATGTTGCTCCGAGCGTTACGGTCGCTTATGCGGGGAGCAGTTGACAGATTTTTATCCGGCCAACACCTCGGCGTGTTGAAAGCCACCATTGTGCTTTTTGAACAGAGATCTCGTAGCCAGGGGGTCGCGTTCCTAACATTATTAAAGGACGCAGACCCTCGTTACGAGACGGTTTCAGCTGGCAAGTGATTAGGTAACAGGCGCATAATGAATAGCGCCAACGAGAAAGAGTGAGAAGAGAAAACAATCTTACGTCGTTTCATGCAGAATCGAATAAGCGACACGCGATTTAGATTCAGATGGAGGACAAAATAATACGAACACCTGTGAAAAAGTATGAAGTATTTCATACCTGCAGTACAGCCGCGCCACCTGCAACAGAAGTCTGCCATCTAGTGAGCGTGAAGAGGAAGGTATCAGTCTCTCAACAGCAGTCACCTGCGTTGCATGCGTCTATTGAACTGTCTGTGATAAGTTGAAATGTCAGACCTGTCAGAATTCCAAAGAGGAATGAATGTCGGAGCGCGTTTAAGTGGAGCATCGGTTACGGAAACATCAAACCTTTTGGGGTTTGCAAGGAGTACGGTATCAGCCGTTATGACAGCGTACACGAAAGAGGGTAAGACGGCGTCTTCAAAGCACAGCAGTGGCCGAAAGTCAAAGCTTACTGATAGGGATAGACGGGTGTTCGTATTATTTTGTCCTCCCCCTGTAATACATACGTGTAAACAGGTAGCCGTGTTTTTTTGTTTTGTTTTTATTTTTACGTCTTATCGAGGTCTTTAGAGGCGGGAAAGTACTGCAGACAAGGAAAAGGAACTGGTAAAAATTAGGCCATAGCCTTTTGAAGGAAACACCCGGACATTCGCCTGCAGTGATCTGAGTAACGATGGAAAATTCAAATCTGGATATCCGGTTGGGGATTCGAACCCTGCGTTCTTGATTTTGGACTTCTTAAGGTCCATTTAAATAATAACAAAAAGAAAATGGCAGGCATTCGGGATTGCCGACAGACGCGAAAACTTAAAACTATCAATATCATACGCGCAACACGTCATACTTATAGTCACAGATATACCAAATAATAATAGTTCCGTGTGGTCGTAATGACCTGGTGACAGTGATTTTATTAGCCGTGCATTCTGCCCCTGTATTTGCCCCCTTAACCTGACCCGGTAGTGATATCCGGTGCAGGGAACCTACAGTTTAACGTGGAATCCGAACCATGGAAGCGTTCTGGTGTACTTCACATTACAAAGCAAGCTGTGCTGGAGACGGTCGGGTTAAGGGGCTATGAAAATCCCCGCCCAGACAGGGAACTTTCGTTCCCCAGTCAGACACCTTAAACACTGTGCCATCAGACAGCTAAAGATATGCTGTTAACATTAGCATGTCGGTAATGCAAACTCGTAAGATTTTATCCATCCAAAAATCGCCCAAAGTGCCTAAACAAGTTTTAACTTCAAAAACTAAAAATGTATCACAGTCCACAACCCCAAGGTTTGTCGAATCTTCCCGAAGGAGATGTACCAAGGTACTGCATCAGAGGCAGGAAGGCCAATGCCTTTCTTCAGTGGCCGACAGTTTAACATGGAATTAGAACCACGGAACGTCACGGCGTAGCTCGTATAATAAAATAGAACTCTTAAAAATTGCTGCTCATCACGGGATTTGAACTCGCAACCGGTGATAGAAGCTTCCGGAAGTAACCGCCTTAACCGCTTAACTACCAGGCCGCCATCGTTTGACACATACGCGTGCTGAGTACCATAAAAATCTGATAAAAGCTGTGCGTTTGTATGAACAACGTTCACAGAAATTATGGTTAAGGGAGGGGGGAAAGGAGGAGAGGGTTTAGGTTTTTGTAAATCAAACGTAAACAGTGATTTATATTTGCTTGAAAGTATACGTATACACTTTGACAATAAATTTGACCGCCGCTGAAAAATTCTATCACTCTTATTTTTCAAATTCTGACATCAATGTCATCCTAAGAAACAGTGACGCAATACTGGCTTGCCAGTATTACATTACTGTTTCCTGGGATGACATTGATGTCAGATTTTGCAAAATAAGAGTGATAGAATTTTCAGCGGCGGCCAAATTTATTTTCAAAGTGTGTACGAAAAATTCCATCAAAATCGGATAAAAACTGTGTGTTACGTTGGCAAAATCAAACAAACAAACAAACATTCGAAATTAATTATTCACAGGAATTCAGCCGGATCGCGTCGTAAAAGACAACGTTGCGACAACCGGCTCGGTTGTCTTCATCAAGTCTATTACTTCAGATATTGTTACTGAAATCATAAACTAGACTGGCTTATCAGCCGGCGAAAATCAGACCACATCTAAAGACGTTTGCAGAACCGTCCAACGGCAGCAGTCTAGTTTGTGATTTCAGGTAACAATATCTGAATTAATAGACCTGATGAAGACAACCAAGTCGATTGTTGAAACGTTGTCTTTTTACGACGCTACCCGGCTGAACTCCTGTGAAGAATTCATTTAATCAATACGCCAGGAAAGTCTCCATTCACAAACAAACATTCATTTTTATATATATCAGATACAAGTATAATTTATACTTGCACTGCTGTCCAAGGGCAACACGTCATACTTACAGCTACAGATATACTGTTAACACTTTGGTGAAGCGAACTCATAAGATTTTACCCATTCTAAAACCGTCCAATGCGTATATCGTATGCGCAACACTTCATAGCATGTCGGTGATGGGATTTACCCTCGTCCAAACATCGCCTAACGCGTGAAATGTGTCTCCCAGCGTTACGGCCGCTCGTGCGGGGACCAGTTGAGAGAGTTTTAGCCGGCCAACACCTCGGCGCGGCGTGTTGAAAGCATACACAGTGTTTGAACAGAGATGCAGTAGCCAGGATCTCGCATTCCAATCAGACCCTTGTTACGAGACGGTTTCTGCTGGCTGGTAACTGAATGAAGTGACAAAGAAGTGAGTTTCTAAGTGACCGAGCGTGGTGGATGAGCGGCAGTGTTCTAGCCTCATCTGCGGGCAGGCATTGATTCGAATACCCGTTGAGGCACCCATGTTCTGGTTTTCCATGGTTTCCCGGAGTGGTTACTCCGTTCCTCGGTCACGTAGGGTCATAAGGGGGCGTCCATTAATTACGTGACGTGTCTTTTGTTAAATGTGAGCCCCTCCTCACCCTTAGTGCGATTTGTTGAGATGTGGTGGCACCTCCCCTCCCTCCGCTCAAATGAGATTTACCTTATAATTTCTAATTTATAAATAATTAAATTTATTTGATACTAGTGTAAGCCCATGACCGATTTTTTGGCGTATCGTCACGGGTTTAGAATAGTTCCAATTTTTAGGGTCAAAGATTATAACAGGTTGACCTGATCTGACCCAATATAAACTTGACCTGTATTTCAGGGTGAATAAAATATCTTGATCTTGAAGAACTCAGAAGCATTAATAGAAGTAGGTATTAAACATGAACAGGGACGAAAGCGCAATCGTATAATTGTTTAAATAATAACCTGACTTGTATTCGACCCTAAAAGTTCATTCCATAAAATTTAAAGTTCCTGTTTGCTTCGAAAACATCACATTGTATTTTATTGAGACTCGGCCAACACTTGTAATTATTGGTCATAGTATCTGTAACGGCCAGAGAACTTAATTCACATTCCATATTATTAAGCAGTTGAGCAACTCTGAAGAAATGGATTACCAGAATAGTTGATTCGGTAACATATTTGGTCTGATGACCATTTAAAATAACCTAATAACTCACCTACAATGAACATGAATAAAGATCATCGACAAAAGTGGTCAGTAAATACCTGAAAAGCAAATAAACCGTAATGCATAAACTTTGTTCAAGTAACAACATTAGTGACAGTTTTAAATTGAAATTTATGCTAAGCCAGAATGGCAATTGGCATTCATAGTTACAGTAGAGACTATGAGTAATTTAATTTTTTAAAGATTTTTTTTAAGTTGCTTTTATTAGTAATATGTCATTGAAAAGCAGATCAACGTTTTTTCAGCCGCAAAATTTATAAGTATTTTTATTGGCTATGAAACGCTACGAAAAGCAAACTTAATGACTGTATTATGGCAATTAATTTGGTAGCAGTTGCTTAGCTATTAAATTGTAAACACAACCACTAATTCCTTCTAATGGTATCTCTGGTCGCTGTTTTTCGAGCGAAGGCTGACACGTGACACCGTTCTCCAGCCAATAGCTATCGAGGTGAGTAAATGAGTGAGTGACTTACGAAATTATATAGTAGATGTTCATGTGTTTTACCTCAAGCCACTAAATACCTAAGTTTATTACTGTTGCCTTCTATGTACTACATTTTTTTCTACGAAATTAAGAGGAGAAAAAAATGATCTAAAAAGTTGACATGAGATTTTTATTGACTAGTGCCTCCCTTTAAATGAGATTTGTTGATATTAAGCCGAACCCCTCCCCCCCCCCTATTTTGAGCTTATGTAATTAATGGACGCCTCATAAGATACATAGCAAATTTTAAGCTATACTCGACGTTTTTTAACTCTAGGACCAGTAAAATGTCAAAAATAATTGTATGGGCCAGAAACTTATACTAATTTTTTACCTATGTGTAAATGATCTACGTTTAAATGTATTGTACCGTAATAACAAAATAAATCTAAAAGCATTTATTGAATTCCTATGGAATCACAGTTATGAAACTGGAAGTTTATTTTTATTTTTTATTTTGCGTATGATGCTATAAAACATATACACAATTACAATCATACTGTATTCAATGAACAATAAATAAACGCACATATATACACTTATATACACATAGTTCAGCGGACAATGCCCGCAGCTGGCCACTGAGACAGGATCTCTAATCACAACCACTACAGCGTGACGTCGAGGCGCTCCAACCAGACCACCGCCTCCGGCGTAGCCAAATTTAGGTCTTCCAGACTACCAGGAAAGGCACGCAGTGGACAGTCCTGCACAATGTGCGACACAGTTTGTAAGACATCACCGCAGTCACAGTACGGAGAGTCTGCCAAACCCCAGGTGTGGAGAGTTGAAGCAGTTCTTCCCGTACCATATCTAATACGATTTAATTTAAATCAAGCGGTAAGTTGAATCCTGGTAGTTTTGAGGAGGGATTGGTAATTTGCTCTATGCCCTGTGGTGTTGACGCAGCCCATTCCGTTGCCCAGCTACCAGTAGGGCTGAAGGAGTTAGATGCTAGACTGACAGCAGTCTTCCAGGCAGGGCGACGCGACTTCAGCCTTGTTTTGTATTCCCTAACATCTCCATGGATGGGAAGAGACTCATTGTTCAAAATTCTCGACCATAGTTTTATTATAAACTTTTGCCTTCTGATATGAGGTGGTGGGATGTTGCTGAGCACCGACAGCCACTGAATAAATGTAGATAGATGCGAGTCTGTTATGATGCACATTGTTTGGTGAAGCTGGACGTCCACCAACTGGGTGTGAGAGCTATTAAGCCACTCGCTGGAGCAGTATTCAGCTGTAGAGTAAACCATGGCTAGGGCTGTTGTAGTTAATGTATTTGAATCAGCTCCCCATGAAGTTCCTGCCAGCCGTTGAAGTAAGTGGTTCCGACTTTCAAGCTTGGCAGCTGTATTCTGAAGGTGCTTTTGTAGGTCTAATGTCACACCCAGGTATTTTGGGGTACTGTTATACTTCAGCATCTGGTCTCTGAACAGTATACATTTGGGTGGTAGCGCATTTGTTTGTTGCTAAGATGGAATGTAGCTATTTCTGTTTTCTGTGGATTGGGTTGAAGGCGCCACCTTCGAAAGTAGGCATCCATTTCCCGAAGGTCATGAGTCAGGATTTCTACAGCCTCCACGAA
The DNA here is from genome assembly GCA_031002005.1 of Vandiemenella viatica. Taxonomy (NCBI): domain Eukaryota; kingdom Metazoa; phylum Arthropoda; class Insecta; order Orthoptera; family Morabidae; genus Vandiemenella; species Vandiemenella viatica. The sequence continues at coordinate 230,522,148 of CM061919.1, read as the reverse complement.
GTTAGTTCTTTGCACTGTAAGATTGATGTCATCAGCATATACAAATTTGCGAGTGACCGTGTCTGGCAGGTCATGAGTATATAAATTGAAAAGTATAGGGGAGAGAACCGAGCCTTGTGGTTGGCCATTATTTAGCTTGTGAAATCTGCTCCTGCCGAACTCAGTGTGCACCTGGAACAGGCGATTACTTAACATGTTTTCTAGTAAAGAAATTATCTTAATGCAAGGAATTGCTTTGATCAGTTTGAGAAGGAGACCCTCTCTCCAGACTGTATCGTATGCTACCGAAAGATCTGGGAATACAGATATTTTCTTCATTTTCTTCTGATAACCTACTTCCAAGTAGGTGGTAAGAGACAGGACCTGATTACTACAGTCCCGACTGGGACGGAATCCAACTTGTTTAAAAGGGATCATAGCTTCGATTGCCGGAGCTATTCTGTTCAATATAAGCCTTTCCAGTAATTTGTAAGTGGCACTGAATAAGGCTATCTGACGGTAACTTTGTGGGAAAGTTGGATCTTTTCCTGGTTTGAGTAAAGTAATGATTTTCGTTCGCTTGAAGATCTGAGGAAGCCTTCCAGATTGTAGTATGGAACTGAACAATGAGGCAAGCCAACGAGATGTAGCTGGTACACAGTGTTTTAATAGTTCTGGACAAATCCCATCTAATCCTGCAGCTTTACCATTTCGAAGGGTCTTTAAACCTTCCTGAACGTCTTGTAATGTGAATGGATGGGAGTATATAGAGTGAGGTTGAGTTTCGCGATTTAGACGTTAAAGCTCAGATTTGACCCGTCTAGTGAACTGCTTGTCCTTTTTTGTTCTATTAATATATACAATGTGATTTGCTATTGATTCCACATTAACTGGAAGTAAATTATTAAAAGTGAGTTACGTATAGTACAAACTCTTAATTTTTATTAACCAAATGAATAATAATGTTATGAACTTATGTGGGAGAGAGTAAACCACGGAAAAAAAATTGTTTCTTGATGTCTCATGAATATAAGCCAAATTCAGTCTAAGGTCGACACATATATTAAATCGGTTTCTGTATTTTGTTTTGATTTGAAGGAGCGATGAACATCCTGTCTCACAAAAATAGTGTGTTGAAAAATGCCTGACAATTTTCGGTGCTGCTTCAAATTAATCGCGATATTCACTCTTTACGGAAGGTGAGATCCAGAAATGAGGCAAATCGGAATTGTATTTAAAGCCTTGTACAGTAGGAATACGTTATCTATTTTATGTGAACAATTTTTACCAATTTATTTTAGTTATGATAGTTATAATTCAATACTATTATTATTATTATTGGCGAATTTTCCCAATAAATGGAAGACGGTAAGCAAATGACCAAATCAAGTTTTTTCGAGTTTTTCTTATTGTTCTAATAGGCTTTCATTCTTTCCGAGAAAGCTTGTTTGCGTTCTTCCGACCTGGTTGCTCAGTTATAAGTTCCCATTTGTCTACTTTGTGTTTGAAGGTGTCTCTTTCTAAGATGTCTGTTTCTCCTATGCTTGCACTTTTAAGATCCTTCCGAATTTCATTGAGCCAAGGTGTTGGATTTTTAAATGAACTTACATAATCTATTATCTTTTTTGTCAATCGACTTTCTGGTAATCTCTTAAGGTGACCAAAGAATTTCATTCGCCTTTTCTTGATGTCAATTTCGATGTTTCAAAACTTTTCTGTTGTTTTGATTGATTGTAGTCTGTAACCATCTTTAGTGAGTTTTGCTCCTAGAATTTTTCTAATGATTTTTCTCTCTAGTTTTTTAATTTCTTCAAGGTCATGTTTTCTGTTAAGTGTTAATGTTTCACTTGCATAGAGGACTGTTGGTTTTATGACTGTGTTGTAATGCCGAATTTTCGTCTGTCTTGACATAGATTTTTTGTTGTAGAGATTTTGGACTAACCCTAATGCTTTTTTTACTTTTTGGAGGTGATTTTGCTGTGAGATTTTCTCAAGACCTGTCGGTTCGATGAATTCTCCGAGGTATTTAAAGTATGGGACCCTGTTGATTTTACCATATTTTGTTCTCAAACTTGCTATTTCTGTCTTTGAACATATGAATTCAGTTTTTTTCGAATGAGATTTGCAATCCTACTTTTTCTGCATATTCTTTGAGTGTCTCAAGCTGTTTGATGGCAGTCTCTTCATCTTCTGCCAGTATCGCCAAATCATCCGCAAAAGTGAGGTATGGTATGTAGACTGTAGAGGTTGTTTTTCGGAAATCCAAGTGGAATTTGTTTCCAACACTTACATTTCTTGAGTTCTTTCTCCCATTCTTCCATAACCTTGTCTAGAACGACATTGAACAGAAGAGGAGAGAGCCCATCGCCTTGTCTCACACCTGTTTGAATGTCAAAGGGTTCTGAAATTTCTCCCATGAATTTCACTTTAGATTTAGTGCCAATTAGTGTTTGTTTTATGAGTTCTCGTGTTTTTGGATCTCGTCCCTTTTCTTCTAAAATTTGGAGTAGTGAAGCCCTGTCTATTGAGTCGTATGCCTTTTTGAAATCCACAAATGTGCATACTAGGGGTTTTTGTCTCGCATTTTGATTATGGTTTTGAGGTTGAAAATTTGTTCAGGGCATGACCTGTTTGGTCTGAATCCTGCTTGATATTCTGCTAATTTAGGTTCTAACTGCTCTTGTGCTCTCTTCAAAATACTATTATTATTATTATTAATTTAATTGCGATGGAGTACACTGGTGGCAATTCATCTTATTTCCGAATTCCCATCCAAATTGGTTCGAAGATAATTTTAGTTAGATCGTTTGACAAAAGGACAGATTGATGTGTTCGCTTACAGATTTATTACAGTACAGATTAGTAACTGATTAATTTATTTGAAACTTCTTGTGCAAGTGCAACACGTGATCATCCTCTGACACAGCTGTGAGACGGGGTCTGTTTATTAGATTTTTGCTCGTCATATTTTGTTACTATTACTAAAATTTAATTCTAAGCATAATAAAACTGTACACATTGTATGTGTTATCAACTGACTTCACGCGTTTCCCTATCTTTTCAGGCGACATATCTAGCCATAAAAGCGTGACGGATTATTAGCAGTAAAACTGCAATCTGCTGCAGTAAAACCACTGTCAACATGTTCTCTTCACGCAGAACAGTGATTTTGTTCAGTCTCAGCACAGAATAATAATAAAACAAATTAACAGATACATTATACACTGTAGTAACTGAGCGGCAAATCACCACAGCCAAGTTTGGATTCGTCTCTGATCAACCACTCTCCGGTCAGCTTCCCGAAGATATGTGGCCCTAGGATCAGAGCAATTACGTTCTGCCCACACTTATTGCTAGTAATGAGCAGGAATCAGCGATACAAATGAAAACATGTAGTTGAAAGAATGGAGTGACTTTAATACTTCAATAAAAATGGGCACATAGACATACACTTGAAATAACTGAAAAATACTGCATAAAATAACTCTCATAAAAGGAATCTCTTACTAATAAAATCCTGTCACTCGGAATATTCTTTCTAAGCCAGCAGAAGGGTATGAATGCATTAGCCATCTATTAGTATAATAGACAAGATGTAGCGTGTAGACGTCATGTCACGCGGTGACGTCAAGCTATGACGTTGCGATACGACGTCACGCTTTACGATATTATTTGTGGGAGTGCGCGTTATTTAATATCATTTCCAAGCAACAGTGAATAAATTAACTCACAGAACACTGAAATAAAAGTATGTATTGCGTTAAAATCGATATATCAATCATTAGATGCTTATGTTTACGTAATATTCTTTTGATATACTGAAGTATTCCTTAAATTCTTTGTTCATAGATATTGTTAGATAAAAGCTTTGTATTTCGAGCATCAATGCTGAGAAAAATTTGGTTAAAGTATTACTTAAGATGGATAAGAATTACAACTGGCATTTGACGCTACGGCAGAGGGTATGAATAATTTAGCTTTTTTTTCAAAATAATTTAAACTGTACCCTATTATTGAAATTATTAATTCGTTTGAACCGAAATAGTTGCCCACTCATCTCGAATTGTGCAGCCTACACTACAATTAATAATGTAAGTTTATCAGATTTATTTAATCTTCTTTGATTTCACTGAGTAATATTACTGAGGCTGTTACGTATTTCCGCAATGTGTAACTATGACAGCTATTCGAACGTTGTAATATCGGTCTGAATCACGTTGCAGATTTTTGGTTTATTACCTTTCTTTTTTGTTGAATGTTTTTGATGAAATTTATGTTGTTGCGTAATGTATCTCATCAATGAATTGTCGATTTGGTCGGAAGCTTTCATTTTGTAGCGGCAGTATTACCCGGGATTGTGGTTAGGTTGAAATCCAGCCTGGACAAAAATAAATAAAGAACCTTATCACAGCAATAGCATGTTGAATTTAGCTATTATCAGTTATTTAAGCAGGTTTCATAAGCACTATGTCACGTTTTGATATCATGAATCACGATGTAAACTACTCCCGTATGAGGTTAGTTTTAAAATGCAACCTGGACCAGGATAGCAACCGAAACCTTTTGTCATAGCGCCAGGCAATAGGAATTGCATTTATTTTATAACAATTCAATTTATTTCAACAATTGCTAAGAAAGGAATTGCTACAATACTGAAAGAAAAGTATGAATTTTGTTTAAATTGTCATATTGATTATTAGTTGCTTTTTTTAGTGATATGATTACTTGGTTTGAATGAAAGAAGTTCCAAATTGTTCGCGATCTATGCAACCTAAACCACAATTGAAACTAATATTACATGACGTAAGAAGTTAAGATTTATTTTTAGAATCCTTCGTTTTCACTGGGGTCATCCATCTTCATCATAGACAATAAGAAAGTTGTAAGAAACTGTGAAGATTTTGGATCAAGTTTGTATCGCATGATGCATGATTGGTATAGATGCATCATGACATTGACATGCGATTCAGGGAATGTATAAATTCGCGTGTGAATGAATCTTTGATTTTCTACCAGCTATATTGGCGAAGATTGTAGTTATGCTGAAACGCAACCTGGACCAAATTGACAACTGAAACTTTTTGCTACATCACAAGGGACGAGAAATTACAGCATAGTGAGCTTTATTTTATAAAATTTCTATCTAGGTAAACAACCAAAATGAAATCAATTGCCAGCACAGTCCGTTAAACCCGTCATTTTTGACGGGTTTTTTGGTTAGTTACCTAATAAAATCTGCATGCCGTCTGGCGACGTGGTCCATCCTGAGAATCGGCGAATCGACTGCTCCGGAGGCTGTTCCAGACTGCGCTCTCCAGAGTAGAAACGTGGTGGGGGGAAGTCATGTGACATAGTCCTATTCGTCTAAAATCCCTTGCTAAGGGCTTTCTGGGCTAACGTGGTAGGGGCTCCTTCCCACGGGAAGTGACTTTGCCCAACCTTGAGCTCTGCTTCGTTGGGTGGAATTACATTACATAGCTGCAGCTTGAGAAAAATTATCCCGAGCGAAAATTAGAATATACTATAACTAAAATCTCTCAATATACTACAACACGTTTAAAGTTGCTATTTACTTAATTATTAAGGAACATGTGTCCAAAATTTGGCAGCGTTGATGGCGATGACATCTGCCCAGTGTCAGGTTCGGTTCTGTCCAGGTAATTACACGCAGAGAGCAATTTAGCAGGTACTTTATTTTCTACTGTTCGCTACTCTTCAAAACATTTGCCTTAGATTTTATAGTCTCTGATCTTAACCTGTTAAAGACTTCGACATTGTCGGGGTTGATAGAAGAGAAAGGGCTGGCTGGAAAAAGTTGGTTAAATATCTGTAATCTTCTTCTTCTTCACAATCTTTTCCCAACATTTTGGGGTCGACTACCTTTGATGAGTTTTGCTCCTTGCTGATATGGTCAAATTTAGATCTTTGGTTTATCGACCGCATGCTCTTGTTTACGCCAAGCATTTTGCAGCTACTGCAGGAAATACTACGAACTAAAGGAGGAAGAGAAGTGTTGTCATCTGTCTGCGAAACATCTAACTGTATTCTGTGTGTTGTAGTTGTGTTTTTTGTTCGTGAAATGTGTATTTTATGAGTCTGAGATAGGGGACCGTCACGACATTGCCTTGGTGGCTGAGGAAAACCACTTAATAACCACACTCAGGTCTACCGATACGCGGGGGCCCTGGCTTGTAGGCACAGTTGGTTTTTCCAAATCTGAAGGATTTCAAGTGAGAAGTCGACTCACCGAGTACTTCAGAACCAACCGTGACGATTCATATAGAACAAATACTACTATCATCACAGTTCTACATGTGAATTAATTACGAAACATGTTTTTTATCCGGCAGTAAAAATGTTGAAGCAGTAATGGAATAGATTCTTTGATGAAATGATTGTACAAAATAAATTTAAATAAAATCGTCATCAAGAGTTTTCTGCTATTCAGCAGGCCCATGCAGAGTGACAGCCTTCCAAGCCTCCCTCTGTTCCGCCATTCTCTTAGTCTCTATAAATTTTCCATTTATCATTATGTCATCAATCATTTTCTTCCTTCGCCGACCTCTTCTTTTCGTTCCCTCTTTTTTCTTACTTTGTCTTTCCAACTTATTTTCTCCATCCTCCTCCATATCCACATTTCGAAAGCTTCCAACCTCTTTAGATCTTCGTTCTCGCCTCGCATTCGGGAGGACGGCGGTTCGAATCCCCGTCCGGGCATCCAGATTTGGGTTTTCCATGGTTTCCCCAAATCACTCCAGGCAAATGCCGGGATGCTTCCTTCAAAAGGCCATGGCCGAATTCCTTCCCATTCCTTGCCCCCATCCTTGCCCCCCATCCTTGCCCCCCATCCTTTCCCGTCTCTAAAGACCTCGATGTTAAAAAGAGACGTAAAGCAGTTAAAAAAAAAATCTTTAGATCTTCTTTGCGTAGCGTCCATGTTTCTGCTCTATATAGTCTAAATAAAATCAATTTAAATAAAGGCTCTCCTTGTGTTGCCAGAACTTTCCTAGCTTTTACACACATTTTTCTCTCATGCTTTTTGGCATTTTACAATCACAAGTCTGAAATTCACACTTGCCGGCCTCGGTATCGTAGGGGCTAGAGTGCTGGCTGCACGTACTGAAGGTCGCCGGTTCGAGTCCGGCCGAGGGCGGGTTGTTTAAGCGTTGTGTGTGTGAATGTCGCGTCCGTGTTGTAGTATCCTTGTGATCACACTTAATAGCAACAATGTACCCTGGGGAAACTAATACATTGAAAGAATCATTAAGCTGGTTGTGTGGCCTCAGTAGCCGAATGCCTTAAAAAAAATTCCCAACACATAACATGTAGATGCGGTGCGCGTTAGATTCCTCTCCAGGCAAACGGTGAAACGCGCTGAGCTTGTTGCGCTCTTTAGGAAAACAGTCTCATCAAATATAGGGAGAAGGAGTAGGCGGCTTAAAGGTGGGGATCCACGAAGGGCAAAAAATGTTTGCAAACGTTTGTGATGTTTTCAGACTCAGAATTTCTCTGGTGTAGACGTGAAAGGCGGGCATGAACATAGGTTTGCAGGTGTTTGAAGTTGTTCAGAAATCAAAGGAATTCTTTGTTCGTTGCGCGGGTAGTGCGCGTTCAGTGGAGACGAGTTTATCTTCTGGGCACTGTACTCTCAACAGTTTTATACTAATTACCTCATTCAAACATTGGAAACATTACACGGAATGCTGAAACACAATACAAACACTCGAATATATCGTATGAGGCATTAACATCATTGAATAATGCAGTAAATACAAACATTTTGTCTTAAGCGGCATCAGCAGACTATGTTAATAACTTTAACACGTCTGTACGCTATTCAACTATATAAAATTCTCAGCATAATGTATTATAATTATAATTATTATTATATTCTTATATATGTATAATCTCCTTTTTGTACAAGAGTTATAAATAAATAAATAAAATAATACAGTGTACTTTTTATGTATTTTCAATACTTCTAGGATAGCTGCTAATGCTTCAGGAATTAACTTAAAAATAATTGTTTGGAAACTCTAAAAAGATCCATAGAACTTTTGTAGGAATTTCCTGCAGCTATAAACCGAATCGTTATTTCCAATGTAACTTCCAGAATTTCTAATTTGTGTCTTGTTTACATGTTCTTGGACAAATCAACAAAGTTAGAAATTCAAAATCTTCTGGTGATATACGACTTTTTTTTAATAATAAAAAAAAAATAAACATCTCCCATCACCTGCTATAAAGCCATGCAACCGTCGCGTTGGATTTATTTTTTTGGTTTATTCCGTTATACAAAATTTGTTTTCCTCTTTGTTTTTTATATTGTTCTCTGTTTCACTTAAAACAAATATAATTACACAAGATGCAGCACTAGAAGTTTTCCTATCGGAGCCATTAGGGAACGCATAGGTACCAATTGAATCCACGACAAATGTTCACGCACGTTCTGTTGTTTGCGAATATTGGGATGGTTGAGACAACAAGCCAAACCACAAACGTTTGCAAACACCACAAACTTTTGCAAACTATGCACGCTTTTTGGAGACCAGGCTTAACACGTCGTACACGGCGGACAATATGCGTCGTTAGGAAAACCGGCCATTAAGCGCACGGAGCTGCACTGGCGGATACAGATTCGACTTACGATAATGCTATTGCTCCTAAATACCATAATCACAATGAATTAATATTTAATTTAATTTCAATGGAGCACACGCTCCGGTGGCAATTTTACATACACACCCATCTTCCCCCTATCCTGCACCAACCTACATTTACCCTCTACAAATTTTATCTTTGAATTCTTTCAAAGTTTTCGGTAAATTATTCATCATTTCTCTTGGTAACTCAGTCCAATCCCTGACACCCTTACCTCAAAAAGAGAATCTTCCCACACCCTTGTGCCTGAAATCGAGTGCCAGCTTGTGGTCATGGTCATCTTTTCCCTTCCATGCACTACTTTTCATACCTATTGCAATATCTTTCCATGCCTCATCGCCAGTATATACCCTGTACACTCCCATGACCCTCCTCATCCTCCTTCTGTCTTGCAATGAATCCCATTCCAGCTCCTTTATCACATCCGTCACTGGTTGCATTCTGCGATAATTTCCAGAAGCAAATCTACCAGCCCTTTTTTGCACCCTCTCCAACTCCTGTATTTGATACGTAAAATGAGGGTCCCATAATACACTACCATATTCGAGCAATGGTCAGACCAAAGTTTTATAACCCAATTCCTTTAATTCTCTCGTACATCCCCTCATCACTCTCTCCAACAAGTGCAGAACTTTGAAACCTTTTCCTACCACCTGTCCAATGTATCCTGCCCAATTAAACTTGTTATCAAATGTAATGCCAAAATATTTATATTTCAGGTCTTCAGCAAGCAAATCTTTCCCCATCTTATATTCATAATTAACCTTTTGTTTTTTATTTTTCTATCTAATAAGCTGACTCTTATTTGCAATTAACATCATTCCATGTTTACCAACCCAACTAGATATCCTGTCCAGATCACTCTTCAACTGTTTACAATCCTCTATCGTTTTGATTCTTTTATACAGCATTATGTCATCTGCAAGCAATCTAATTTCAGATAGTAAACAATCAACACAATTATTCGTTCGAATAATGAATATCAATGGTCCCAATACGCTACCCTGTGGCATACCCGTTTTTACTTCCACTTCTTTTGATACTACATTTCCTACCCTAACTTTCTGTTTTCTACCTTTTAAAAATTCCTCTACCCAGCAAATCACTTTCTCATCCACTCCAATGGATTTTACCTTATTTACTACCATTTTGTGGCTTACTCTGTCAAACGCCTTTGACAGATCTGGTGCCACACTATCAATTTGGCCTCCCTTGTCGATTCCATCTGAAATATCTTGCATATATCCCACCAACTGAGATTCGCATGAATATCCTTGCCTGAACCCATGTTGCCTGCTTGAAAACCACTTACGTTCCTCACATGTATTTCATTCAACATACACGTCGTTAGTTAGGATCGTAAGATTCCGGGAAAAAAAAAAAATCTCGCTGCGAAAGTAAATCTGAAGATACATTGAGCTGCTTATTACTTGGATGATTACGTGTTGTGAGTATAAACCCCCACCCCGTTTTCATTTTACTGCTTCATGCATTAAGTCGCCTTAGGGGGCATCCATAAATTACGTGAGGTGAAATAGGGGAGGGGGGGGGTCCGGCGAAATCTCACCAGATTTCACCAAGGGGGGAGGGGGGGGTCTACGGAAATCTCACGTGAGATTTTTCGAAATATTTGGGGACAGTAGAGCAAAAAAAAAAAAGAAGGTCTCAAATTTGCGGCAAAGTCGATTTTAGGAGGGTATTTCGTCAAAAAAGTTAGGGTGTGACCTAAAAAAATGTTTCCAGGGCGATTTCTAGGGGGGATTCTCACGGACCAGATCTCACCAGAGGGGGGGGGGGGGTGGTCCGGCCAGATCTCACGAAATCTCATCAGGGGGGAGGGGGGTCCAGAAATCCGGAAAAACACCTCACGTAATTTATGGATGCCCCCTAATGATAATCTACTAATCAACTTTGGTTCCAAATTTCTGGCGAATTTTTTACTACTGGTCTTTGGACGGTTTGGTCTCTCGACACGCATGGAGGTTTCTTTGATTTATGCTTTGATTAACCGTCAATTCTGATACAAGGTCAGGTCGGTACCAGTGCTAGAAATTCGTTTATAAATCCAGGCGTATTTGTTACTCCTAACTTTCAGACTCAGGCATAAAATGAAAATTTTCAGGCGTAATTATATTATTATTACCAAGAGAAATGATGAATAATTTACCGAAAACTTTGAAAGAATTTAAAGATTAAATTTGCAGAGGGCAAATGTAGCTGGGTGCAGGATAGGGGGAAGATGGGTGTGTAGGGAAATTGCCACCGGAGCCTGTGCTCCATTGGAATTAAATTAAATTAAAAAAATTAAATTAAATTAATTATGAAAATACAGACTTTATAGATTACATCCTACTCCAACACAATTTAAAATTGTAAATAGTTTTAGAAAAATATGCCAATATATTATACACCAAAATTGTGAAATATGTTAACACAATTATTGAATTTCACACACTGATCTTAATCGTCAGAGGTAACTTGTTTGATTCCTACATATATTCGATTTTTTTCCAATTCATCGTCAGAGGATTATTTCTATTTAAATACAAATAAATCAACATGTAAACTAAAAAAGGAAAATATTTTCCTTGATGTACAAATTTTAAGAGTTTTGCAGCACAATTTATCAGCAAGATCACTGATACAAAAACATTCAGTTTATTTAATATACCGTAGCTACTTGTCTTTACAACTAATATAAAGTCAGACATCTTAACTTCCTTCGTTAAACTTTTTTTTTTTTAGCTGGTTTACGCCTCTCAACAGCGAGGTCTTTAGAGACGGGAAAGGATGGGGGCAAGGAATGGGAAGGAATTCGGCCACGGCCTATTTAAGGAAACATCCCGGCACTTGCCTGGAGTGATTTGGGAAACCATGGACCCCCAAATCTGGATGCCCGGACGGGGATTCGAACCGCCGTCCTCCCGAATGCGAGGCCAGAACGCTATCCGTTACACCACCACGCTCGGTCCCTTCGTTAAACGATTAACGCACGCACTAGAATTGTCTTTTTCCTTCGTGGTACTTCTCCTACAATGTTGCCACATCTCCTGAACTTTAGAATTGTATCACAGATCAACAATACGACAGTAATTATAATTGAAATTAATTTATTGAATTAAACCTTGAACACACAAAACTGAGCACTAAGTTCTCGAATGTTATTTTTAATTTACGTTTTGATACCTAGGCGTATTTTCTACGCCTTTGACTGAGAGTACAGGCGTAAAACGAAGAAAATTCAAGCGTAATTACGTCTAACGTCCGGTCAATTTGGAACACTGGTCGGTACTCTTAATAATAATCCATGCACTAATTGGAACCCATTATGTTTGGCTTTAATATGAAACTAACCAATCAAACACATGTTAAACTCGTTTTACAATACATCTGCTATTCATGTACTTCAGTGCTCGCCGCGTTATACACACAAAAACAAACAAGTCATGCAACGTATATCGCCCGCTCCTACTGTGCGGACAACGATATACCTCCTACCTGATACTCTGTCCGCGGTAGCGGGCCAAAGACCCTATTATTGCTTCTTACAGATCTAACTAAAGATACCCAACGACATTATATTCTGTGGAACTGGAGAGCAGTAATACATCATATACACATTATTACATTTTCACAAACATATCTAATTTAATTATACAAGCAGTAGCTTTGAAAATAAATAATGAACAATTGGTGTGGTAACAGATGCCACAAACGACACAATTACTGCAACTGTCAAAACTAAAAGGAAAAAATATTTTGAAAGTAACGTCGTTGGTTCTGTGGACACAGCGGTTTTGTGTGGTGTTTGTAATATGCCGTTGAGCCGGATGTACCACGGGGGTGAAGAGAACTGACCGCAGTAATTATGGACAGGGCCGAAATTACGTGGCGGGAAATGAGGCGGTATTCTGGGTTAATGCATTACACGTAAAGCGCCTCCCGTCAATTAGGCGGACTGCAAGGAGAGCGCCGGCCTAAAGAGCCCGCGCAGTAGGCTGATTAAACATCCAGCGAGGCCTGACGGCGGCATCCTGTCCGTGGTAATCCTACTCGGCCGCTCCTGACACTGTGCACAGCACCTGGAAATGAGAACAGATTGAGCGAGGCTACGAGCGGACATTAGCTGCCAGTTAAATAATATACGGGGTACGTGAGAGTTATTTAGATTGCTGAGGATTCTGTGGCGGGGAAGCGTTTGGAAGAGCCTCTTACAACCAAACGTCGACCTCTCCTTCATGTGATGTACCCTGTTTCCACGGACAAGGCTCTGGCGGCTGAAGGATTCCCGGTATAAGGATTCGCCCACTGCTTACCGACGGCTTCCTGAAGGGGGAGGAAGAGCAGGTAGTGGTCCAGGACACCCTCTTGCCCGTGGGATTGGAAACGGCTCCTAAAGGCGGATGAATCAGAAATGATCAACAGCACAGGAATGCAGAAGGCAACGTAAAGCCGCTGCGTTAAACACCAAAATGATATCCCGAGGACACGTAATCTTCTCAAGTCACATGTCGTATGATGGCTTCCTCCTGGGTAAAATATTCCGGAAGTAAATTAGTTCCCCAATCGGTTCTCCGGGTGGGAATTGCTCAGGCAGGAGTCATCAGAATGGATAGAAACATTCTACGAGTCGGAGCGTGGAATGTTAGAAGTTTGATTAGGGCAAGAAGATTAGGAAACTTAAAAATTGGAACGATTTAAGTTAGATGTCGTCGGAATTAGTGAGAATAAGTGGAAAGACGCACAGGTTTCGGGTCTGGGGAACATAGAATAATTATCACAGAAGATGACAATGGAGTTATTGGTGCAGGATTTATAATGAACAAGAGAGTGGGGAAATGGGTGAGTTATTATGAACAGTTTATTGACAGGATTATTTTGATGAGGGTCGATAGTAAGCATCCTCCTGCCAGGTAAGTGTATATGACAACATCACGGGAAGGTGGTTAAGAAATGGAGAAATATTTGATTAAATTAAAGAATTAATCCAATATGACAAGGGGGAGGAAAATCTAATAATCATGACTGGAATGCAGTAATGGGAGAAGGATAATAACGGAATACTGTAAAAGCATTTGGGTTAGGGAAAGAAATGATCGAGGAAGCAGGTAGTTCGAATTTTGTGAAAAATGTAAACTCATCATGACGAACACACTATTAAAGAACCACTCACGAAAGATATATGCCTGGAAACGTCCAGGGGATACGGGTAGATATCAGCTAGATTATCTTACGGACAAACAGAGATTAAGGAATCTGACCACGATTTGATAGTTGGGGATTGTTCATAAAGTACGTGGCTCGGTCTAAGAGGGGGGAGGGGTTGGTTTGTTAGCTACGTGGAGGGGGGCGGGTTTCCGAGCCAGGCCACGTAGCTTCTCTTTCATATTATTTGTCACAGTTAAAATGATATACAGAACACACAGAAGCATGTAAATATTTATTTCCGTCATTTAATTATCCCCGGATGTAATTTACGATAATATGACACGAGAAAACAGTACAAAATGTCTTATGGAACTAATACGGAAAAAAAGCTACGTGCTACCTGGGGGGTTCACAGGAAGCCAAAATGGAGCTACGTGGTTTATGGACGCTCTCTTATGAAGTGACGCAGGTTGTGTTTTAAATTGAAGCCACTATAAGATTTTTTTTTTTTTTTTTTTTTTATTATTTTTTTAACAGTCAAGAGTGATTTTTAAATGAGGTTCATTATTCGTATAGCGAAATTCCTTTTCAAATGAAATACGCAAATAAAGAAAACAATCAGTGAATGGAGAATCGTCAACCGGATTCGAACAGGACAATGTAGTTACGGTTACTTACAACATAAATGGGCCTGGACTAGTTATGCAAACTGTGACTTTGGAGCTACCTCACAGAAAATTCATCATATCTTTTCTGACTGTTCTCTTCGGGCTTACAACGGAACAAGTGCGTTCACAATGCATCGGTTAATGCAACTGAATGGATGCAAGCACTATACTTAGAGATATAATATTATACGAACTGTTTTTTTATCTGCTTAACGTCTCTCTTTAGAGACGGGAAAGGATGGGGGGCAAGGAATTCGGCCATGGCCTATTGAAGGAAGCATCCCGGCATTTGCCTGGAGTGATTTGGGAAACCATGGAAAACCCAAATCTGGATGCCCGGACGGGGATTCGAACCGCCGTCCTCCCGAATGCGAGGCCAGAACGCTAGCCGTTACACCACCACGCTCGGTGTATACGAACTTGTGATGAACATAACTGTCCATGCTTTTTTGTATATTCTGTAAAATATGTACACTCATCACAAACTAAACATTATTGTGAATCTAAGAATTTTTTTAAAATTTACAAAAATACCTATTTTCACGGCATATCTATTGTCGGGTTCATGAAATACTATATCGAATGATAGGTATGCGGTTCCGCTAAAACTTTATCTGGTGAAGGGTCAGACTGATTGGAGTTGCTCATTTCGTCTTCTCTGAACGCCTTAGGGGGCATCCATAAATTACGTGAGGTGAAATAGGGGGGGGGTGTTCGGCGAAATCTCACCAGATCTCACCAAGGGGGAGGGGGGGTCAACGGAAATCTCACGTGAGATTTTTTTAAATTGGGCAGGACTGTAGAGCTAAAAAAAAGGTCTACAATTGACGCGAAAGTCGATTTTAGGGGGGTATTTGGCATAAAAATGTGGGTGAGACCTTAAAAAAAGGCCTCAAATGCAAAGACGATCTGTAAGGGGGGTCTCACGGGACCAGATCTCACCACAGAGAGGGGGGGGGGGGTCGTGGCAGATCTAACCAAAATCTCACCAGAAAGGGGGGGGGTCCGAAAATCCGGAAAAACACCTCACGTAATTTATGGATGTCCCCTACACGGCTCCAGGTTAGACGGTTACTATGGGGAAGTTTACCCCTCCATGGCAACGTCTGGGAAGCTGAAGTGGGGTGGTTTCCCGTTGCCTTCCTCATGGTGACAGGTGACAGTGTTTGTGTGTATTATTGTAGTGTAGATGACTGTGATAGTGTGTGTTCAGTGTTTGTGTTGTGTGAAGTAATAGTAAGAAGGTGAAACCCTGTGCCGGCCCATTCAAGCATACTCTTCCAAAAGACAAAAAGGGGCGCCAGGCTTAAAGTCCCCATCCGAAGGATTAATCAACAGTATCGTATGCACTCAATCCATATGCATTGGGGAGAGGTTAAACATTTAATCCAGGACTTTTGTGCACAGTTTGGCGATTGGAAATGATGCACACCACCTCTCCTTTCCTGCTGGCCAAATCAAGGTGATGCCTACCCCGTGTCAGCGCCGGACACCATCACGGTGCCGCAGCCAACGGGGTGCCCATTTCAGGTCATATTTACTTTCAGTAATTTTTTAGGACACGTCTTCAGTTGCGGAGATGGAGATAGTATGACATTCAAGGTATATTACTACAATTCCGTTCGGAGTATACGGGTTGTAATTTAAGAGAAATCATAGTTGGAAAAAAGAATTAAGAGGCTGATTATATAGGTTACCTATAGAAAATTAATAAGATTAATAGTGAAAAAATTGTCTCATGCTCGAGTCACGGCACAGGATACTGCGTATCCAATTCCAGCTCAGTGCTATTATCTTTTCCCGTTGAGCGTTCCTTTTTGCTAATGACCATACCTCCCATGGACTCCACCTGAATGTTCGGGGCAAGCAGAAGCTAACGCAACTGATTGCCAATAGCATCAGGAGAGGCAGGTTGGATGTGAACCCCATCCCAGTGGTAATTGGTGGTAGGACTCAGTCTTTTTTAGGCCAAATGTCAAGAGTAGGAAGAGTTATTTAAGAAATGTACATAATGGTATTACAGTAAAAAATAAAGAATGTCAGTCTAAAATAGCTTTGTTCCATCAGAACGTTAGGGGTATCTCAAGCAAACTTGATGAGTTCATAATATCTATAGAAGAAACCCAAAAATCATTGAATCTTAACATAAATATCGTATGTCTGACAGAACATCATCTGAAGAATTCTGAAATAGGTCTCCTCCCTTTTATTGGATATAGATTAGCTTCTTGTTATTGCAGGTCAGAGATGAGAATGGGTGGTGCAGCAATATATGTAAGCGAAAATACTGAGACAAAATCGTTAGATGTAAGTAAATACTGTATAGAAAAAGATTTTGAATGTTGTGCAATACAGTTAGAATTAGAAAACAAATATCTTATAGTGCTGACAGTTTATAGGGCTCCCACAGGAGACTTCAGTAAATTTTGTAATAAACTTGAGGCGGTTCTAATAAACTTATCACGTACTAAAAGGGAAATTATCCTCTGTGGAGACTTCAACATAAATTTTGCTGTAGAATGTAACCAGACAGATTATCTTCTAGGAATGCTTAGATCGTTCAATCTCTATCAAACTGTAAATTTCCCAACTAGAACACAAAAAGATAGTAGTACCATTATTGATAACATTTTTGTAGAGCACAATAAATTAGAAATATATGAAACAGTTCCAATGGGAAATGGTTTGTCAGACCATAATGCTCAAATAAATATTTTGGATGTTGTGGGAAATGAATGTAACAAAAAGAAAGGATTTGTCAGAGTTAGGCCATTAAAGAACAATTCAATAAAAATATTAAATGATGAACTTCTCAATGAGGACTGGAGCACTGTTTATAAATTAAAAGGGGTAAACAATAAATTCAATTACTTTCACCAAAGGTTTTTAGAAATTTACAAAAGGTGTCTCCCTACAAAACTAGCACCAATTGGTCAAAAACGAGTAAACAAAAATTGGGTTACAGTTGGTATTAAAACATCTTGCAGACATAAAAGGGAATTGTATGTAAAAGTTAGGAATACTGATAATATGCTTCTCAGACAACATTACAAAACTTACTGTAGAATTTTAACCAAAGTAATAAAAGAAGCTAAACGTTTGGCCATAAACGATGAGATTAGTAGTTCAGATAATAAGATAAAAAGTGTTTGGAACATTATTAAAAGAGAAACAACTGTATCATCCCTTGAACATAAACCTATATCTATAAGCATTAATGATAAGCTTGTAACTGACCCCTCTTATGTAGGAAGTGCTTTCAATAACTACTTCTTAACAGTTGCTGAAAAAATAAAAGGAAAATATATTGGGAATATGGATGCTATAGCAATACTTAAATCCTTGTCACCAAAAACAGCACCTATGTCTCTATTTCCCACCAGTCAAAATGAAATTGAAAAAATTATTAAATCCCTCAAAAATAAAAAGTCATTTGGTTATGATGAGGTTTCAACCCATGTAGTGAAACAATGTAACACCAGCATTAGTAGAGTTATTAGTCATATTTGTAATAGTTCTTTTGAAGAAGGCATCTTCCCTGACTCACTCAAGAAGTCAATAATCAAACCGCTTTATAAAAAGGGTGATACCTCAAAAATTGAGAATTACAGACCCATTTCACTTCTACCAGCATTTTCAAAAATCTTTGAAAAAGCAATGTACAGAAGGGTGTATGCACATTTACAAAAAAATGACCTACTCAGTAAAGTACAGTTTGGTTTTAGACAAGGCGTTTCAACAGATTCAGCAATTTTTGCTTTTGTAAACAACATACTGGAATCAATGCATAAAAAATTAAATTCCCTAGGTATATTCTGTGATCTTGCTAAGGCTTTTGACTGTGTTGATCATGAGATTCTACTAGGTAAATTAGACCACTATGGAGTTAGTGGTAAGCCAGGACATTGGTTTAAATCATACCTGGATAATAGAAAGCAATGTGTATCACTGAAAGATGTTAATACAGGAGATGTTATAAACTCAGAATGGGATATAGTTAAATGTGGTGTGCCTCAGGGTTCAATTCTCGGTCCTCTGCTGTTCTTAATCTATGTAAATGATCTCCCACATATACTAGGTGATAATGAACACATGGTGCTCTTTGCAGATGATACTAGCATATCCTTGAAAGACCCATCAGCACAAAACCTCGAAAACACAGCAAATGAAGTTATAAAGAAAATTAACAGGTGGTTTAATGCCAACAAACTAATACTTAATGTAGAAAAGATACAGTTACTTCAGTTTGTTACAAAAAATAAAACAAAGGACAGCTATAATGTGATATCAGAAGGAAAAGCAATTGATGAAAGCAGTTTCACAAAATTCCTGGGTGTATATATAGATAACAAATTGAACTGGAAACAGCATATTCAACAACTTCTTAAAAAACTGAATTCTGCAACATTTTCACTGAGGGTAATATCTAGAATAGCTAATATAGAAACCAGAAAGTTAGTATATTTTGCATATTTTCATTCCCTGCTCACTTATGGCATCTCATTCTGGGGAAACTCGTCACAAGCACAGAGGGTATTTAAACTGCAAAAGCGTGCTATAAGAACTATTTGTGGAGCAAGCCCACAGACACCGTGCAGAAATCTATTTAAAAACCTGGGTGTTCTAACAATGCCAGCACAGTATGTATACTCTGTATTATCATTTGTAGTAGAAAATCCTGAACACTTCAATCTTAATGCTGACATACATAGCCATAATACTAGGAATAAATATAATATTCACAAGGATTACAAATCACTGTCAATTGTTCAGAAAGGGTTAACATTTACTGGAGCTTCCTTATTCAATGTATTACCAACAGAAATTAAATGTTATCTACAAAAACCCAACTACTTTAAGTCCAAACTGAAAGAGTTTGTGCTTCAGAACCCATTTTACTCTGTAAAAGAATTTTCTTCTTGGAATTTGGTAACTAAGAATGACTGATAAAATAGTGTATATGGTGTATGGAAGGGGAAGGTGACAAAATTATCCACAATTACTAAAATGATATATGGTTTTTCTTCCTGTTGAAACTTGACAAATGAACTAATTACACTGTTTACAAAATTTCACTCATATATAGTAACTAACATGGGATAGCATGCACTCAAAAACTGCTGTGAAAAATTATCATATTAACAGGTTTTTAAGTAATTGACTGCTTATGAGTTGTTGGTAATATAATTGATATTGCTAATAGGTGTGTGTACTGTTCCACATAACAACTAACATAATATAATATGTAGTCACAAATTACAGTGAAACCTTACATGATAACTGGTTGGTAAGTAAATAACTGGTTATTAGATGCTGGTAACAAGTGTATACACTGTTCCACATAATAAGTATTAATTAACTCGGGATTGTATTTGTAGATTACAGGAGATATTGGTTATACTAATGGGTTGTTGCTAACTTGTTGTCAATATACAATAATATTATCAATTATATAGTAATATTGACATTACTAATAAGTGTATGTACTGTTCCACATCCCCGAGATTATTCTCACATGGGATCAAAGTGAACATATCTATCTATCTATCTATCTATCTATAATGCTCACTTTTTGTGAAATTAAAACTTTATTTTTACAAAAATAATCATAAATTTGTGTTAATTCTTTTTCGAAGCCTGGGTGACTGAAAATGCTGTATGATTAAATGAGCGTGTACTTTGACAGTGCCGATCCTTTCCACGCCAAATATTTCCTTTCTGATAGCCCGGCAATTCACGGCAGACACATTTGTTTCACTCATGAATCATCACCTCCCAGTTATTCCAAAAACCTTTAATTATTCTTCATTTCCCACTGATTCCCTGTTCTTGTACAAAAATACATCTCTCTATAATGCTTAAAAGTCCCTTGAAACTTGACAGAAATTCTTCAGATTTTTCAGAGCGAACTCCCAGAGCCAAGTGCAGATCAGATTCGTACCTCAAACAGATTATTGTTCCTAAAACTAATTTTTATCAATTTTACATTCTGTGAAATATATTTTGGGTTGAAATCGACTTTAAAAGATCCAAAAATGTCACGTGCTCACTACTTGTAACTCTAAAAAGTATCTTTTTGTTACTTTTATACAATGTGCAATAAATTTTTTTAATTTAAATATACATTTACAGGTTCAACAATAATCAAACTCAAGAACAGACAAAATCAGCTCAAGCGGTCATGATCTGTATCGTATATATTATTTCTAAAACGTATTTTCTGTCACAAGCCATTACTATCTCCTTTCACACCTTACCGAAATCGAAAATTGAGGTATCATTTTAAAGTCTAAGGTTTCAGCTTTGATCTCATTACATTTTAAGAAAGGAACTTTTTGGAATACTAACCTTAAACGGTAAAAGTATCAACATTTCTACAACGTGTTTTCGTATCATGAGCGATTTATCGCCGTTCATACATTACAGAAATCGATAAATGAGGTATCATTTTAAAGATTAAGGTTCGACTTAGGTAACATCATAAATTAAAAAAGAAATTTTTCGGAACTTAACCGTTAAAGGGCAAAAGTTATAACTATGAAGTTCACGCACGCGTATGAGTCAGTTCAGAGCCAAACCTCTAGATGGCAGCAGCACATTTCATAGAGACATTAATAAACATCTGCAATGGCGTCGAGAACAACTGGAGGCGTTAGTATCGCCACATATATCAGAGATATAATGAACTGTTTGTTTTTTTGTACAACAAGTAATTAGGGAGCCTCCATAAACCATGTAGCTCCATTTTGGCCTTCTGTGGATCCCCCCTCCCCCTCCCCTCCCCACTTAGCTAGATGTGTCTTTTGTCTGTTACCCCCCTCTCCCCCTCCCTTCGCGTAGCACGTAGCTTTTTTTCTTAATGATTCCAAAAGACACTTTGTACTGTTTTTATGTCGTCAGACTATCGCAAATTACATACGGAGATAATTAAATGACGGAAATTAATATCTGCATGCTGATGTGTGTTCTGAACCTCATTTTAAGAGTGACAAATAATATGAATGAAAAGCTTTGTGGCCTGGCTCGGAACCCTCCCTTCCCCCCTCCCCCCCACGTAGCCCAGCGTAGCTCTTCAGCCAACCCCTCCTCCCCCTAGACCGAGCTATGTAGTTTATGGACGCTCCCTTATTTGCATATTTTTTCTGTTATTGAAACATTTCTGTTTTGATATACAATTCCTACGTAAACAATTTATTTGGGAAATTTTCCCACGGGCTATGATCGCAGCAAAACATATCATAGAGATATGGATATGCTGTGTGTATTTTGTTGAGTTATTCACACACTTGTTTAACGCGTCCAAAAGTTTCTTATTTTTTTCGTTATATGTTTGCAACTATTTTGTTATGTACCAATTACACTAAAAAAATAAACGATTGTTACAAACGAGGCGGTTCTTCTTTCGTCCTTACTATTCTACTTCGTATTTTATTCGCGAAATTTTCCCACGAGTCATCTTTTTCTAATAATTCACACCAGAATGTAGGTATTTACATAATTGAAAAAGTCTACCAACAGGAACTATTCTGCACCCAAAAGAAGGTCAGGGCTTATACCTAGTAAAGTAATTATTGTTTCAGCATAACACCAAGTGTTATTAACTTTGAGATTTAAATAATTTTAATAACCATTAAAATAAATCATAAATGTCATTGTTTATGGTAGAAACTGCTATCCGTATTTAGTTGTCTGGTGTGATGGAAAAAAGATACCAAACAATGCCGACTTAGCCTAAAATCGCATAACCGTAATAAGCACGAAATACATTCCCAACAAACACAGAAGCTCATTACAACAGCAATCAATTTAGCTGACAGGGTGCAATCATATTTAAATAAAAAAAAGTGTGTCGCGAAAAGCTTTGCGAAGGATTTTCGCGGATTCCTCGGTTGTATTACCGCCTGGACAATGCGGTGCCTAATTCGTTTATTCGATTTGGTATTAATAAGCGCTCGGTAATTGTTAGAGATTAGCAGAGCGGGCTGCGCTAAATAAACATCGCGCCGCACCAAGAACAATACACAGTTGATTCAGCTCTCAATCGCACAATAATTAACGATCCTCTTGTATGCTGAAATATGCCAAGGCAATTACATTGTTTGGCCATTTCATCACGCCGACGTGTGAACGGAGCTGCTATGCCCCAGTTCGTGATTATTCGCTCCTGCAGTTGCTATCTGCATTTCCAGCACTTAGAGCTCCTGTACATATCTGCAGGATCCTCATAATCGTTTACATGAAGAAGCCTCAGATTGCAGGAGTTCTAATTAACTGTAGCATCGTCTAATATAGCCCCGCGTCCTTTGGAGTATTAATTCAGAAAAAACTTATACACAACGATTCTAATGAATAATTGTGTTGATTGTTTACTATCTGAAATTAGATTGCTTGCTGATGACATAATGCTATATAAAAGGATCAAAACGATAGAGGATTGTTAACAGTTGCAGGGTGATCTAGACAGGTTATCTAGCTGGGTTGGTAAATATGGGCTGAAGATAAATGCAAAGAAGAGTCAGCTTATTAGATACACAAATAAAAAACAAAAGGTTAATTATGAATATAAGGTGGGGAAAGAATTGCTTGCTGAAGACTTTAAATGTAAATATCTTCGCATTACTTTTGATAACAAGCTTAACTGGGCAGGACACATAGGACAGGTGGTAGGAAAAGGTTTCAAAGTTCGGCACTTGTTGGAGAGAGTGATGAGGGGATGTACGAGAGAAGTAAAGGAATTGGGTTACAAAACTTTGGTCAGACCATTGTTCGAATATGGTAGTGTAGTATGGGACTCTCATTTTATGTATCAAATTCAGGAATTGGAGAGGGTGCAAAAAGGGCTGATAGATTTGTTTCTGGAAATTATCGCAGAATACAATCAGTGACGGATATGATAAAGGAGCTGGAATGGGATTCATTGCAAGACAGGAGGAGGATGAGGAGGGTCATGGGAGTGTATAGGGCATATACTGGCGATGAGGCATGGAAAGATATTGCAATAGGTATGAAAAGTAGTGCATTGAAGGGAAAAGATGACCATGACCACAAGCTGGCACTCGATTTCAGGCACAAGGGTGTGGGAAGATTCTCTTTTTTAGGTAAGGGTGTCAGGGATTGGAATGAGTTACCAAGAAACATGATGAATAATTTACCGAAAACTTTGAAAGAATTTAAAGATAAAATTTGTAGAGGGCAAATGTAGGTGGGTGCAGGATAGGGGGAAGTTGGGTGTGTAGGGAAATTGCCACCGGAGCTTTTGCTCCATTGCAATTAAATAATAGTAATACATAATAATAATTATATAGAATGGAATGGCGTATGGATAGCCGAAGATATATATTATTTCCAAAAGGAGTTTTTTTTATGACAAGCCATCATCTCCATTTATACGTAACCGGAATCGATAACTGAGGTACCATTTTAATGATTAGGATCTCCGCTTCGGTTGCGTCATATTTTAAGAAAGGAATTTTTCCTAATTTGTCCCTTAAAGGGCAAAAGTATTAGTATTCCTTTTTTTTCTGTGACACATTTATCTCCCTTGATACATAATAGAAATCGATAAAAGAGGTATCATTTTAAAGATTAAGATCTCCTCTGTGATCACATCATATTTTAAGAAAAGGATTTTTTCCAAATTCAATTCATCGGGGGCAAAAGAATCCATATTTCCACAGCGTGTTTTTGTCATTAGCCATTTATCTTCCATGATAACCAACCGAAATTGATAAATGAGGTATCATTTTAAACCTTATGGTCTCCACATAGGTAACATAACAAATAAAGAAAGAAACTTTTCGGAATTTGACCCTTAAAGAGGTAAAATATTAACTATGAAGGCCGCGCTTATGAGACAGTTCATAACCAAGCCGCTAGGTAGCAGCACACATCACAGAGATATTAATAAACTGTGAGAGGTTTTTTTTTTAACAATAAGTAGTTTTTCGGATGTTTCTTTTTGCTGTTACTGAAACATTTTTATTTTGCTACACAATTCCTTTATAGATATTTTAGTAACGAAACTTTCTAACGGGCTGTGATCGCAGCAACAACACCGAGAGATATGGATGTGGTGTGTGTATTTTGTTCAAGTTAGTTGTATTCCGTTAAGGTCAGTGACAGTTCGTCATACATATGTTTTACGCATCCAAACATTTTTCCTGATTGTTTCGTTATATGATGTAAGTATTTTGTTATATACCTATTACACTAAACATACAGACAAATGTGGCGGTTCCTTTTACATCCTATAAGGGAGCGCGCATAAACCACGTAGCTCCATTTCGGCCTCCTGTGAACCCCCCTCCCCCCCCCACGTAGCCCTACGTGGCTTTTGCATCTACCGCCCCACCCCCCCACCTCCACGTGCACGTAGCACGTAGCTTTTTTCCGTTTTGATTCCAGAAGACATTTTGTACTGTTTTCTATTGTCAGACGATTGTAAATTACATAAGGAGATAATTAACTGAGGGAAATAAATATTCGCATGCTGTTGTGTGTTCTGTTCCTGATTTTAACTGTGAAAAATGTTATGAATGGAATGCTACGTGGCCTGGCTCAGAACCCTCCTCCCCCCACGTAGCCCAGCGTAGCCTTCCAGCCAACTCCTCCCCCCCCCCCCCCTGGACCGAGCCACGTGGTTTGTGCACGCTCCCTGACAGAGCAGCAACTTCGCTATTCATCGCATTCGCGAAATTTTCGCAAGGGTCATCTAGTTTAATATTAATTAGGAACTTATTGAAGGGGGCGATAAAGTTAGAACACGCAGAGAACTGACGATGTAGATTTAAGTATAAATTAATCAATGTATTTTGGAACATTTCGAGAGGGAGAAACCTTATGAATATCATGAGGAAGTATAGATACATATTTTGGAATGAAATGTTGGAGACGGATATAAAACATCTAGGGTAAACTCTCACATCGGTAGTCAGACAACTTACAAAAACAAAATCTTGTCCTTTGGGAGAGAAGAAAAAATAAACCAGTATCCCTAATAGCCGGCAATAAATGGTGGTAGCGCCGTCTACGGTTTGGTAGAGGAAAAAAGCTTTCAAGAATAAATTCGTGTTTCTGATAAAGTAGTGGAAGAACGTGAATTTCTATTTTGTCGATCGATACGTCATTTGTTTTTCAACAGTGTTAATTATATCAGGTAATAAATTTTAAAAAAAACATTGTTAGCATATAGGACATTTTCGTAGGAGAGTACTTATAAGGAAGTAATGATGTGAATGATTATTTTTATGATGAGTGACCAGATTTGAGGAAAACATAAAACGGTACTGGACGAAGGTGCCGATAGGCGCGGTATAAACGGGTAACCGATGATCAAACAGAAGCGATGTCATTCTGTTTGGCTCTCCCGTCACGCAGAAGATCTGAGCGTTCTATAGACCCTCTCCCTCCTGATCGCTGAGACGATTTCCTGGAACGTCCACGCCGCTTCAATGCACATTTATTCATGGCCGCTACGGTCTGATACTGCCGTCGAATGAGATAACACGATATGCGTACTTTCTGCGTCAGGATGTTAGAGGGCCTCAACATGACGTCTCTTTTGAATCGGTAACGATGATGTCGCATCAGCCGACCAGCCCGGGGGTGACATCTCTGCTATGAAGATTTCACCTTCGCACGCACTTCTCATATCTTTGTTTCTCTGTACAACACCCGTACAATGGGCTGACAAAATTAAAAAACACCCACACTCACACATAACCAGGGAAAGATCGCAAAGGAGTGATTGGAATGTGGACATGTCATAATTGTGTTAGAAATGTTCGTTTTGATGTGAGTGAATATTCATTTCTCTCAAAGATATCCAAGTCCAACAATTCAGCTGTTTCTTTCCATCGTGACGGGTGATTGCATCAGGGAAGTAGAGGATCTGTTCTCGAGGCAGAAAATTAACCGTATTATAATTTTCGTCCTCTTGTAACAGAGTTTGTCGTAAAAACATTGCAAAGAGCCATTTGCCAACTAAAAATACGTTCTACTAATGAAAGTTTGAGAATATTCACAAAAAAGGTTCTGTGACTGCGGTCATATTTAAAATTTTGTTTAGTTAAATGGTTAGAATCTTAAGAAATGATCCACACAAGATATCCTATAAAATTTTACGGGCCTTCATTCTCTGTGGTTATGAACATTTTCGAACGCTAAATCCCACAGTCAGACAAACGAAATTTGTAAGATCCATTAGATATTCTTATTATTACTTGGGGCATTCCCCTCGTCGACGGCTTAGGTCATTAGAGGCGGGATGTGATTGGGAACAAGGAACGGGAAGGAATTCGGCCATGGCCTTTTTGAAGGATGCATCCCGGCATTCGCCTGGAGTGATTTGGGGAAACCATGGAAAACCCAAATCTGGACGGCCGGACGGGGATTAGAACATTAGACAGTGTACTAAACTACACCAAATGAAATAGTAAGAGAGGAGCTGAAAATATGCAATCTGTTGGAAAAGTAGAGTAGCACAACAACAAACGATTCGGGAGGACGAAGGTTCAAATCCCCTTCCGGTCTTCCAGATTTTGATTTCTCATGGTTTCCTGAAATCACTGCAGGTCAATGCCGCGATGGTTCCTTCAAAAGGCTGTGGCCAAGTTCTTTTCCGTTCCTAGTCAGCAATGAATGCAACGGTAAACAATATAGATTTCCTTCTTACCATATGTCTCGTTGATATCGACGTCATTAGAGGCGGGAAAACACTGAGGTCAAGGAACGGGAAGAAATTCTGGCATGGCCTTGAGAAGGAACAATCTAGGCATTTGTCTGGAGTGATTTCCTGAAACCATATTCACATGGACGGGGATTTGAACCTGCAACCTCAGAATGCAAGGCCTGAGCTTTACCACTCGTCCACCAGACTCTGTAATAGACAGAAGAAATATAGTTATCCCAAAGAAGAACTGACAGTAATTTCAACACATCAACAACCTTAATATCAGAAGAAGAACATTTATTTATTTGCGTAGTTATATATACCGCCATAAAATTTGTGACTTATGCAGTTCTGTGACACAACTGCCTTTTAGCGAAGCTTCGAGCGTACGGAATATCGGATCAGCTTTGTGAATAGATAAAGCGTTTTCTAACTGATAGGTCACATTGTGTCGTCGTTGAACCTCTTCTAATCTAGATGTTACATTGGGTGTAGCTCTAGGAAGTGAACAGCAGTTTGTGATTGTTCGACGATGATGCAGTCATCTGTAGGGAAGTAAAGGATGTCGGCCGATTGCAAAGAAATTCAGTGGATTTGAATGTTATTTAGGCATGGTGCGACAAA
Organism: Vandiemenella viatica; assembly: GCA_031002005.1. Classification (NCBI taxonomy): domain Eukaryota; kingdom Metazoa; phylum Arthropoda; class Insecta; order Orthoptera; family Morabidae; genus Vandiemenella; species Vandiemenella viatica. The sequence continues at coordinate 230,494,398 of CM061919.1, read as the reverse complement.
TGGAAACATACACTACCTTGTAAAAAGTGCAAGGCAATGTTTGTTCAGAAATACAAAGTAAACAGTTCAGTTATTGATAGGTATGGTCAATTCTGTGAAATATTTGGGAGTAACAGTGTACAGCAACACGAAATGGTACTCGTACGTAGAGCTGATTGTAGGCGGCGATTCATAGGGGAGCGTGCACAAACCACGTAGCTCCATTTTGGCCTCCTGTGAAACCCCCCCCCCCCCCCACGTAGCACTACGTGGCTTTGGCCTCTACCCCCCCCCCCCCCACGTAGCACTATGTGGCTTTGGCCTCTCCCCCCCCCCCACGTAGCACGTAGCTTTTTTCCCTTTTGATTCCAGAAGACATTTTGTACTGTTTTCTCTTGTCAGACTATTGTAAATTACATACGGAGATAATTAAATGACGGAAATAAATATTCACACGCTGTTGTGAGTTCTGTTCCTCATTTTAACTGTGAAAAATGTTATGAAAGGAAAGCTACGTGGCCTGGCTCAGAACCCCCTCCCTCCCCCCACGTAGCCTAGCGTAGCCTTCCAGCCAACGCCTCCCCCCCCCCCCCATGGACTGAGCCACGTAGTTTGTGCACACTCCCTAGGTCAACTCTTGAAAAATTGTAATGTACAAACAAAGGAGATAATCTCTTGTGCGTCCACATTTGGACTACAGTTATGCTATTTAAGATCGCTTTCGTAGGGGGTTGATTGACAGAATAGAGAAAGTACAGAGAAGAGCCGCTCGATTCCTGACCCCTGGCTATAGTCCTTACGAAAGCCTCACAGAATTGATTCGTAGGTTGGGCTGGGAGTCTCTGGTAGATAGAAGACGCAGATTTCGTTTGAACTTATTACTAAACATGCGTACACCCACTTTCAGTTACGAGTTATTTCATCTATCAACCTATCTGAGTCGCAATGACAGGGAAGATAAGATTAGAAAATAAGGTGCCGCACTGATGCTTATAAGAATTCTTTTTTCCCTCGTACCACTCGTGATTGGAACGCACAGCAAAGAGATTAGTTTTGGTGCTGAGCACACTCTGCCACCCACAATTTTGTGAATTGCAGAGTATATACACTGATCAGTCAGAACATTATGACCACCTGCTTATTGTTATGTTGGTCAATCTTTGGAGCGCAATGCAGCAGCGATTCGGCGAGACATGAATTCGAAAAGTCCTTTTTAGGTTTCTGGAGTTGTCTGGCATCAGATGTCTACGCACAGGTAACGCAATTCCCTTAAATTACGTGCCGGAGGCTTGGGGGCTCGGCTCTTGGAAACGAGCATCTCAGAAACGGTGAGGCTGGTCGACTGTTCGCGTGCTGCTGTAGTGAGCATCTATGCAGAGTGGTTGAAGGACGGTGGACCAACGACTGCCCGAGAAGGTGGTGGACATCCACGCCGTCCACGCCTCATCGCAGAACGTGGAGGTCGGAAGCTTGCCCCCTCTGTAAAGCGGAATAGGCGGCGATCTGTGACAGATCTAACAGCAGACCACAATACTGGTGCAGGCACAAGTGTTTCGGAGTACACTCTGCTGTCAGATCTGCCACAGAGCGGGCAAGCCGCCGACCTCCACATTCTGTGATGAGGCGTGGATATCCACCACCTTGTCGCCCAGTCGAGGTTTCTCCGTCCTTTAACCGCTCTGCATAGATGCTCACTACAGTAGCACTTGAACATCCGACTAGCCTCGCCGTTTTATAATTTCAAGGGAGAAATTTCACATCCTGCAGCATATGGTAAAATAAAAATATGTAAAAGGTTCTTGGGCACTAAATAGAGACAGCTACCTAGGGCTGATATGAGTCGTAAAAGTTGATGATGTAGAATCTAGGTAGATCCGCATACTATGGAAGTCACTGGGAGAGCACGAAATACAACAGGAAGCACATTCTACCCACCGAGAATTAAGGTGAATTAATACTAGCTTAAGAGGCCCAATCGCTGAGTGGTTGGCCGCTTGCTTTTAACGGAACAGGTTTCTGGTTAGATTTCGTAAGGAATGAAATTGTTACAGCCATCTATCCTCACGTTTGCCCCTCGCAAAGATTGTGTCATTCATATGAAGTACACTGGTCTTGGTCGGGATTCTACATTAATGTGTTGGTCCCCGGCGAGAGGAACTTGCCGTACACACTGGCTTATTATGCCTCCTTCTAGAAGGTCCAAACAGCATTAAGATCACGGACTGCGTACTTTTTTGCTTTCATCAGCCTCTCGACTAGTCTTGCGATAACCTATTTATCTCAGCATACCCTTCACAAACGTCGTCCAAATTTATCTGCTTCATATATTACAATTATTCTTCCTCTACATTTCTTACTAACAAATTAACCAATTCATCGTGTTTTAAGATGTCTCTTCTTTCTGTACGACTCTTCCACAAGCTTCTTTCCTCGCCCATCATTTAGAAAATACGTTCATTTCATACCTTATGATTCCACTTAAATTTCTGTATCCTTCTGTAGCAAACCATTTCGAATGCTTCAATTTTCATTCTTTCTGTTATTCCTAGAGTTAATACTCCGCTACCATAAAGTGCTGTGCTCCACAAACAGAGTTTTCTGGATCAATATCTGAAACTAAAAGATTTCTCTTTTTCAAGAGGCTCTTTTCTGTTTCGACTTCCAAAGTCTCAGAATTCGTTTACTTCTCCTATTGCATCCGATCATACTTTTATATTTAATCTACTATTATTACTATCATTTCTGTAACATTTCATCACTTTTGTCTTGCTTCGGTTTGTATTTAGTTCAAAGTCTTCCTTCGATATTTTGTTAATGCCATTCAGTAACTTCTCAATATCCTCATTCCGCTCTGCTAACAGGCCAGTGTCGTCAGGAAATGCAAAAGTATGTCACTGGACGCTACTCAGTATTTGAATAAGTTGTTGTAAAGAAAATGTTGCTAAAAATAATCTGCAGGTGAAACGTGTATGAAGAAATTCAAACTCCACCATCGCAGCAGACGACAGTAGCGATCTCAATCGCTCTCCTTTCAGACGGGTGGGAGGTTTTCTGTCACCAGTAAAAAGCACCGTAGCTCCAGCGAGTTTTCCTTCTGGTACCCGCGCCATAAATTCTATCTGATGTGGAAAAATTTGTTACATGAAACATTTCTTGGGTCGAAGATAACCAAGTGCTGATAATGTCCCCTCCCACGAAACCTCCACAGGCAGTGGCAATCTGATGGACTGCTCATACAAGTGCTTCGTGGAACCAGTCGATATTCTAAAGGCCTTCGCTGCTTTCATTAAACATTACTCACGGGAAATGCAACATCAGCCAGCAACCCGGAATAATGGTGGCCCACGCTAAGAGGGAAGGGGAATCGTTCTAGCATTCTATCGACGATGGTTCAGTCTGTCCATGCGTCTATATATCATACTTCTTTTTTTTCTTTTTTTTAACTATTTTATTTGGGTGGTACGAGGAAACTATTGGGTTCATTTAAAATTTGGTAAGATTTTCACAAAATTCGATGCAACACTGCCAGTCACTTCCTTTCTGAAATGAAAATTTCACGACCATACGACATACTAGTCTGACAATAATTAGACTGCTAGAGGATAACAAAAAGAACAAACAGCTGTTGTATGCTCAGTAAAATACGGTGTTTCATTTATGCCTTGTGGAAAAACCTGAGGAGTAATACTTTTTAAACGATTCGCTGATATACCATTGCCAAATACGTTATACATATATATTTCGTTGAAGGCGATTCACGGAGTAAAATGAGGTATATTTAATTTTCATACGATATTGGAAAACTCGGAAACTAAGAAAATTGAGTGCAGTGAGTTGTACAAATATGATTTCACCGCAGTTACCTTAGTATTAACACGTATGTGTCTGACTCATCACAATGCAGGTTTGTCATTTGAGTGTCCTTCAACTTTATCACAATTGTAGAATAGAATAGATAAAACTGTGTGCGACCATATTTCAGACTAGAGTCATGAAGAAACTTTACTTTCTTTTCAAACTTTTCAACTGAAACTTCTTTTGCAACGTTTGGTGAAACTGACTTTTCTTTGTAAGCTAATGTCATTTATCGGTTCTTGACTGTAATTACCGGTTAGTGTGTCTTGAAACTCGGTAAACTTTATGTAACGTATTCTAACAGCTGTTTCATTTCTGATTCTTGAGGTTTGAGATTTATCTATACTTATAAAACGCTAATCTTGGTCACGACGTAACCATGTCTGCCCAACTAACAACGGTCAGAGACATTGTTGAAGGTTATGCGTGTTACTTAATGACATTTAAATCCGCACAGATATGAATTATCAGAACTGTGAAAGAAAAGGGCGTATTTCTTTTAAACTGGCATATTAATTATTAGTTGCTTGTATCTATTTAATATTTTTTTGAGATAGAAGTATGCGTTAAATTCTTTGCCCGTATATACCTAGTATAAAAGCTGTAATTTTCTATCAGCAATGTTAGCGAAAGTTTTTATTAGATTGTTATTTAGCCTGGGTGAAAATTACGACTGGCATTTGACGTCGCAGCAGAGGGAATGATAAATTTATTTATTTTTAAAAAATAATTTAAATAGTTTTCATGAGCGTACTGCTATCGAAACCATTATTTCGTCTGAACGAAAGTAGTTCTACACTGATCGCTAACTATGCAGCATAGATTACAATTAAAACTAATATTATGTGGCAAAACGTGGGTTGTTAAGATTTATTTTTTATTTCCTTTGCTTTCTCTGACGCCATAATCCTGAGGTCATTATTTCAGCCGCATGTAACTGTCTCATCCATTCAAACGTTGTAATATTGGTCTGAATCACGGATAGCAAAAAAGAATTATGTAAAAACCCCCGAAGATTTTGGACCTGTGTCTATATCGTGATGCATTATTGCCACTAACATGCGCTAATTCGCTTGTGATTGAAGCATTGATTTCCTAGCGGCAATTTTAGCGGTTGGAATCAGTTTGGACCAGGAATTCGGCCATGGCCTTTTGATGGACCCATCCAGGCAATCAGTTTGAGTGATTTTGTGAAACCCTGGAAAAACCGAAATGTGGAACGCCTGGTGGCGATTAGAACCCATATCCTCCCGAATGCGGGGCCACCTCAATTCGGGAGATGGGGCATGACAGTGAATCCACTAAATGAAGGTGCATTTTTTAGTGTCCGCTAACTGAAAAAGCTATCTCCTGTGTAGAAGAATACTTAAAAAGTAGAAAGCAAAAAGTCATGTTAGGAAATGAGGTATCAAAAGAAATGGAAGTGAAAATAGGAGTGCGTTATGGTAGTGTGTTGGGATCACTGCTACTCGTCATTCTAACGAATGATTGTATTGATGGTTTACTTCCAGCAGTCAGGTTGTTTGCAGATGACATAATGCTATAAAATAGGATCAAAACAGTAGAAGACTGTAAGCAGCTGCAGGGTGATCATGACAGAATATCTAGCTGGATGGGTCAACATGGGGTGAAGATAAATGCAAAAAAGAGTCAGCTTATTAGGTACACAGAAAAAAAAAATTTTTTTTTTGATTGTGATTATAAGCTGAGGTAAGAATTGTTTGTTGAATACTAGAAAAGTAAATACCTTGGCATAAAATTTGAAAACAAACTCAGCTGGGTAGAACACATTGGACACATAGTAGGAAAAGGTTGCAAAATTCTTCACCTACTGGAGAGAGTGAAGAGGGGACGTACCAGAGAGGAAAGGGAATTGGATTACAAAACTTTGGTCATGAAATTGTTTGAATATGGTGGTGTAGTATGAGACCGACATTTTCGGTTTCAAATGCAGGAGTCTGAGGGGCTGCAAAGCAGGGCAGCTAGAGTCGTCTCTGGAAATTACCGTACAATCAGTAACCGATATGATAAATGAGCTCAAATCGGATTCACTGGAAAACAGGAGGAGGATGAAGAGAGTTATGGGAGTTATTGGTGATGATGTGTGAGAAGACGTTGGTGTAAGAATTAGGAATAGTGTTTGGAAGGGAAAAGATAATCGTGACCACAGGATGGCACTCGACATCCGTCACAAGGGGGAAGATTTTCTTTCGTAGTTAAGGGTGTCAGGGAATGGAATAAGTTACCAAGAGAAATGATGAACAATTTACCAAAAACACTGAAAGAATGTAAAGTTGAAATTGATAGAGGGAAAAAGTAGGGAGGTACAGGAAAGGGGGAAGAGTGGGGGTGTAGGGAAATTGACCCCGGAGCGTGCGCCCTATCGCAATTAAATTAAACATTTGCCCTGTGTGACTGTGTTCAAGTTCAGAGCACCATGGCGTCCTGTCAGTGTTGTTGTAGAAGCCTACGTAGGCCAACCAAGGTTCCTTTCCCTGGTGAGTGGTCATTCAAATTTTCTTTCGTTCTCTTTTACATAACGTTGATGACGATGCCATTAAATCTATTTGAAGTACGGAAAGTAATCCAGCTGCTGCAGAGATAAGGGGAAGAAGTGCCTCATTTCTTATTACCGTAACATGATTGATGATGATGGTTTTCTGTCAGAATAAAAAAAGAGCACCATCGAGCATCTAGCAAATCGGAAGGAATAAGTGATCATGAAACAGTTCTGATGGATACTGGAGTATTCAGTGAACCAGCAGCCATAATTGAGGGGGAAATAGGTACAATTATAAACAGCCACATGTTACAAATTTGAAGAGATATTTCACAGAACAATTCAGCAAATGGAAGGAAGGTACATGTACAGTAGAGTCAAGGTGAGTAGAGCTCAAGGAGATAATAACAATGGGGAAGAAAAATTTATTCCAAGGCAGGAAATAAAGAGAAGTAGAACCTGTGTACTATAATAGGGAAGTGAGGAGGTAAAAGAGGTTGGTAAGAGGAGAACATAACAGAGTTAAGAGACAGCAGGGTAGTAGGGAATATTTAAAACAATTAAACAAGGACTTAATAACAACAAAGAAGGTGGTTAAAGATGGGTTTATGAAGAGTATTGTCAGTGGAGGAGGATCATTGACTGATGCATCTAGAAATTTCTATGGCTATATCAGGAAACTGAGCGGAAGGGAAGGTGTAGAGACGCTTATAGATATGGATGGAGAAGAAGTTGCTGAGGATTTGAAAAAAGCTTAGATTTTAAGTAACTGGTTTAGAGACAGCATTAGGGACAATGAATCACAAACGGGAAGGTCTAATTCGGAGAACGAGCTTAACAACACAATTAGAAATGACGATAGTAAAAAATTTGATATCCATCCTGAGGAAATCATGAAGGAAATAAGAAAGCTGAAAAAACATAAAGGGGTGGTGTTGATAATATTACTACAGATATCTTAAAGATAGCCGGATGTGACCATGTACCTTATGTTGAAATATTATTTAAACTGTGTCAAGATACTTGCTGCTTACAACAGGACTGGAAAAGTGCAATAGTAGTATCGGTAGATAAAGGAGGGTGAGAAATAGAGTCGAACATTGCAGACCAATCAGTTTGACACCAGTGGTAGGTAAATTAATGGAATGATTGATATGCAACCACGTCAGAAATATATGTGAGGAATGTAAGTGGTTTACAAGTAGGTAACATGGGTTCAGGCAAGGATATTCATGCGAATCTCAGTTGGTGGGATATATGCAAGATATTTCAGATGAAATGGACAAGGGAGGCCAAATTGATAGTGTAGCACTAGATCTTTCAAAGGCTTTTGACAGAGTGAGCCATAAAATGGTAGTAAATAAGGTAAAAACTATTGGAGTGGGCGAGAAACTTATTTGCTGGGTAGAAGAATTTTTAAAAGGTAGAATACAGAAAGTTAGGGTAGGAAATGCAGTATCAAAACAAGTGGAAGTAAAAATGGGAGTGCCGCAGGGTAGCGTATCGGGACCATTGCTATTCATTATTCTAATGAATAATTGTGTTGATTGTTTACTATCTGAAATTAGATTGCTTGCAGATGACATAATGCTATATAAAAGGATCAAAACGATAGAGGGTTGTAAAGAGTTGCAGGGTGATCTGGACAGGATATCTAGTTGGGATGGTAGGGCTGTTGATATTTTTTTAAAAATGGTATAGATATGAAAAGTAGTGCATGGAAGGGAAAAGATAACCATGACCACAAGCTGCCACTAGATTTCAGGCGCAAGGGTGTGGGAAGATTCTCTTTTTTGGGTAAGGGTGTCAGAAATTGTAATAAGTTACCAAGGGAAATGATGAATAATTTACTGAAAACGTTGAAAGAATTTAAAGTTAAAATTTGTAGAGGGCAAATGTACGTGGGTGCAGGATAAGGGGGAAGATGGGTGTGTAGGGAAATTGCCACCGAAGCGTGTGCTCCGTGGCAATTAAATTAGATTAAATCAGGCCTTTGCTTACAGTAATATTTAACTGCACCTTCGTTGGCGGGAACTGACGACTTTTTAGCGTAACTTCAACTAAGTAATAATGTTTTCATGTGGTATTAACTTTTACACGCGTTATATTTCTCCGGAATGTCAGACCGATCATCAACAAGGCCCGGTCCACGTGACCCTACTTGTTGCTCAATATTCCCCTGTTGTAGCCGTCTAACTAACCCGATAGACCTACAGGAATTGAATAGGGGTTTCATTTCCGAATAATTTCATTTTGATTCCAAACAAATACCGTTGGTATGAATTTTGATAAATATTTCGACCGCGTGAAGTAACTTGCCTTTTATTGGAGGCTAGCTTCCTACACTTCTGAGCTTCTCAGAGATCGAATACGTGATGTACCTTATCCAAAACAGTAGTTTGTGGGTGAAATCGCATTTAACGAAACAGACAGATGGCCAGACACTATTTTATTATTATTATTATTTCTCCGACGTTGCAGGAAGATGAAACATACCTAAATTTATTCCTAGATTACTGGGCTGCACTGTGTTCGAAACCGCATGAAAATACGTTAGTTGTAGGCAAGAATGTGAAGCGCAATCAATGAAAGGTAAGTTGTTTCTCGCAGTTGGAATGTTTACAGCCTGATTAATAATTCAAGTAGCAGCCGATCTGCGTATTAACAAATTTCTATACGTCAATGTTCGATTCAGATTCAGAAAATAGTTTTAAAAAAAAACATTTAAATAGAGAATGCAAATACTGTCTTCTTTTTCTGTTTTAAATAATATATACAAAATCGTTTGAAATGTTAGTATATAAATACAAAATACGTATTTTAAAATTATTTTTATAAAAATAAAATACTTTTTTTCCATTTATTAAGCATGTTAAATATATTTCACTCAATTTATGGATCAACACTTACAAACATTTAAGTAATTCTCTTGCATAGTTCTGTTATTAAATATATTAAATGGTATTTACATAATTTCTTTTCACAAAACAAAATCCATTTACACTGATCTACAATAAAATACAAGACAAATATACAAAACCATTTTCAATCACACTCTAGCTTGCTACAAATCCTTCCTAAAATACAATTACAGTTAGTTTAGGTTTGAGGACTGTTACGGACTTCTACAGCTTTCTTTAGTTACATCTATCAACGCACCACATTATGAAGCATTATACATTTGTAAATTGCTTGGAATTCGTTGTATTCTTAATGATTCTGGCAGTAAACATCCGTAGGAGGTATCTTTGTCCTCCTCGAAACTTCTGATGTCTTCAACAATCTTATTTTTTTATGTTTTACTTGCACTTTGATAAATTAAATTCACCAAGAGAACAAAACTGGCATAAAAAGACAACAAAACCAATCACAACAAAAAAGAAGGCGACGACAATGGAAAACATATCAATGATTTGCATAACAGACCAAATTGTCATTTGACTTTTCTTTGGTAAAGATGACAATAGTTTGAATATTTTAATAATTCAATAGCCATGAGAGATGTCAAAATGAAATTAAAAGTATGAAAGGCTAGTAAAAGTATTTTGCATTTTTCAAACATAAAATACATTTGAAAAAGTATTTCAAACAAAATACAAAATGCTTTGTAAGCAGGATAATTCATATACAAAACCAAAATAGGTATTTTGCTCTTTGTATTTGCATTTTAAATACACGTATTTCAAATAATGCACATCTCTGCTATTGACCACAAAATTTATTTCAAATAGTGGTTGGAATATGCAAAACTGGTGATAGAGATAAAATCTGAAATATGTGGCTGTCAGGCTGTTCATGTATCAGGCAAATAAATACGAGGGTTGGAACTTAAATAGTGGCAACTATTTATTCACACCGCTACAAAAGCGTTACATGTTTTCAGCTGTTACTGTCCCTCAAAGTAGTCACCAGCGTTGTGTAGAACCCGTTGCCAGTGGAAGGCGTAGTATATTGTTAGTAGAGCCTGTTCTGCTGATGGTTCGAATGGAGCGGTCTACTGCCTGTCGAATCTCTGGAACAGTTCTGAAACGAATGCCACGAAGTGGTTCCTTCATCTTCAGAATCAAATCAAAGTCACAAGGACTTAAGTCGGGGGAGTATGTTGGATGTTCAGTACTTCCCAGTCCCACTGACCGAACAGAGCAGCCACAGCTTGCGCCGTATGTGACCGCGCATTGTCGTGCAAAATGATGGGTGGGTTGCGCAGAAAGTGTTGCCGCTTCTTTCGCAAAGCTGGTCGCAGGTGATGCTCCAAAAACGAACAATAATACTGTGCACTGACGGTCTGCCGTGGAGGAACGTAATGCGTTAGGATAACACCATCACAGTCGTACACGAGAATCACCATAACTTTCACCATACTGGGGCTCTGACGCACTTTCAACTTTCGCGGCGACCCATAATGACGCCATTCGTTGGATTGGCGTTTCAGTTTTGCTAGTACGATGTGGCCCATGTCTCGTCCAGTGTTACGATACGGCTTAAGAAAGCCTCTCCTTCGCAGCTCATAGCGCTCCAAGTGCGTCTGCGCAGCGTCGTAACCCATCCATTTCAGCATTTCCGTCAATTCATGCGGAACCCACCGTGAAGCAATTTTTCGCATGCCCAGGCGTTCCTTCAGGATGCGAAGCACAGTCATATGCGCTAATTCGGTTTCATAGGCGAGCTCACGAATCGTCTGTCGTCGATCACTGTCCACTAACGCGGCAACAGTATGCACTTCTTCAGACACGCTAGGATGACCTGCCCGGTATATGTCTGCCACAGTTTTCCGACATTCGTTGAAGGGTTTTACCCAACGTGCCACTGTTCTGTACGGCAATGCCGATTCCCCGCACGCCTCTTGAAGGCCTTGATGACACTGTCGTGTTGTACGACCTCTGGTACATTCAATCATGATCCAACTCCGTTGTTCCTGTTTCAACATAGTGACACCGTTACGTTAGACCGGCCGCTCACAAGTGACTGCGTTTCCCTCGATTGTGCGCACGCCGGGGACGTCGGACGGGCGAGTCAATTTACTCGGAGGTAAGGTAGGTATGTCAATAACTTGTGCTATCAGCGACAATAGTAGATTCCATTCCATAGTGTCTCCACAGCAGTGTTGCCACTATTCAAGTTCCAACCCTCGTGTTAGTGGGTGAGCTCCGAGATACTTGTGCCTGCACCAGCATTGTACTCTGCTGTCAGATCTGCCACAGATCGCCGCCTATCCCGCTTTACAGAGCGGGCAAGCCTCCGACCTCCACGTTCTGTGATTAGGCGTGGACGTCCACCGCCTTGTCGTCCAGTCGTGGTTTCTCCGTCCTTCAGCCACTCTGCATATATGCTCACTACAGTAGCACGCGAACAGCCGACCAGCCTCGACGTTTCCGAGATGCTCGTTCTCAGGGGTCGCGCCCGCAAACCACCAGCCCGTAATCTAAGGGAATTACATGGCCTGTGCGTAGACATCTGGTGCCGGACAACTCCGGAAACCTAATAAGGACTTTTCGAATCTCTGACAAGCCAAATCACTGCTGTATTGCGCTCCAAAGATGGACCAACACACTAATAAGCAGGTGACCATAATGTCTGGCCGATCAGTGTACTTCTTATCCAGATCAGTTCCAAAGTAACCGATGATACAAAATCCAAAACCGTATATTTTTTTATCTATCTGCGCATCACGCAAAAACAAATTAACAGGTTTTAACTAAAGAGCACATGAAAATTTATATCACCATGTAGCACTTCTACAGATTAATTACAGAGTTCTCGGTGTCAAAACTTTTACTTTGGTAATTTTTGTATGTTTATGTGCAAAACTAATCAGTGGATTTCACGAAAAATTCACATAATAGTTGGTTCCGTCACCGGTTAGGATATAGAATATTTTTATTCACATTAGAATATGCTTTTCAATTAAAAAGGTCCCTTATGTTCCGAAATTTTTTTCTGTCTGTGGCCGCATCTTGCAAAAACAATTGAACTAATTTCAACGAGCCCTCACGTAATGATACCTCATACCACCAGTTAATATAGAGGGTGCTTTTTATCTAGATCAGTAACAAGTACCGAGGATGCAGAGGCCAAAACGGTAAATTTTCCAATTTTTGTCTGTGTGTGCATAGATTTCAGAGCATGTACACATACTAATAAATTATATCATCTGTTAACATCTTTACAATATAGTAAGAGAGTAGAAAAGTTTTATCAGTACGTAAAATTTATTTAAAAAGAGTAGCTGATCATTGAGACGCCAAAAAAATAAAAGTGGAATTTTTGTCTGTCGGTCGGTCTTTCTTTCTATTTGTCTGCAAAAGGGACGGAGTCGACAAAAATTCACATAGTCATAGATTGGGATATTGTTTGTAACATAGAATACTTTTATCACGGTTAGTGATATATTGGCAATGTATTTCTCAAAGACACACAGGCAAGAACAGAACATTTTGATATTATTTACTATCTGTCAACATACCATACAGAAACTAATTGACGGATTTCAACAAAAGTGCCGGTAATGATAGCTAATATGATAAGTCAACGTACAGGATAATGTTTATCCCAATAAGTTAGGAAGTTCCGGTTTTACAGAGTCCAGATCTGCAAATTTTGAAAATTTCCCAGTCTGTACACTCATCACGCGAAACCTAACGAACACATTTCAACCAAACTACACATAGTGAAAGTTTATGTGGCCATTTAACACATAGGCTACCTTTTTTCTGGATCAGTAACCTAATTCTCGACGATATTGAGACCAAAACTGTAAATTTTGGATTCTTCGTTAGTGTGTGCGCGCAAAAAGTAACGAATGTATTTCGGCGAAACCACAATGATGTGCAAAAATTAAGGGCGAGAAAGATAAAGTAACATAACTAGGGTTCGGATCTTCATAACCTGAAAAACAGAGAAATAAGCATGCAAATATGACATTAAAAATGGGTAAATATGAGCTAAAAATGACAACATATGACCAAATACTTAAATTTACTCAGGTGAAAATGATAGGTAACCAGTTGCAGCAATTAGGTTTATTTAACCTTGACCGCGGTTTCGACGATCATTAGATCGTCTTCTTCATTTTTTTTTTTTTTTTTTTTTTTTTTTTTAACAGTTTAACGTCCCTTTTTAACAGTTTAACGTCCCTTTTTAACAACGTGGTCTTTAGAGACGGGAAAGGATGGGGGCAAGGAATGGGAAGGAATTCGGCCATGGCCTTTTGAAGGAAGCATCCCGGCATTCACCTGGAGTGATTTGGGGAAACCATGGAAAACCCAAATCTGGATGCCCGGGCGGGGATTCGAACCGCCGTCCTCCCGAATGCGAGGCCAGAACGCTATCCGTTACACCACCACGCTCGGTTCGTCTTCTTAGAAGGACTCGTGGAATCACGTATACTCAGAAAAGAGCCAAATAACTCTTGTCATATCGTAGTGCGATGTGCACTACGATATGAGAAGAGTACAGTCGCTTTCATGTAGCTAGCATAATTTGCTTCCGCGCACTCACTGAACCATTGGGAATTAAATTTTTTTCGAAAATTATTTTCATGTTCCTGTAGAAGAACAGATTGTTAGATTTTTACTTTTAAAAATGAGAATTTAGTATAAATTTGTTGTGGATTAGTGTATATACCATTTATTCTTCTTCTTTGATGCTAGCATTGGAACAGGCCTACATCACTAAATGCATCTCACAAGTTATCGAAGAGGAATTTTCTCCTGTGTCGCTTAAAACTGGCTTCTGCTGTGAGAAGATTGTTTCCACATCACAAGACGTCACGGGAGCATACTGAAACAGAATCAAGTTACCGCCATTTAATTGTGAGTCTTCATCAGTCAAAACAGGTTGTTTTATATCCAGCATTCCCACTCAACACTTTATCAAGTTTGTTCTTTAGCATACTAATGGCACTGTCCATGCTTGACCTACCTCGGTTTCCACACCTTTAACGACTGCTGTATTGTCGAGACTAAAAGGCGGGCGAAACATTTGCGTTTAGAGAGTGACAATAATGTATAATTCTGGTGAATTCTGACTAGTTCAGTGCCAATTACTTTTATTGTTTCCTCCAATATATACCAGTAGTACATTTCAGCGAATAATTATTTTAATTTCTTCTCATCTATAACAGCTAGTAAATTCCCGGAGCCATAAAAAAATTAGCAGATTTTTCCTCAAAATATGACCATATCACCATAAATATTATTGTGATCTGACCAAAACTAGGTAAACGGCATGAATATACATTTTTATGTTGTATAAAATATATTTAAATACAATTCGAGACGCTCAGTTAGTGTTTAATTCAGCATTAAAGTTCAATTGGATTGGATGAAAAAGTTACTTGCTGAGTAAAGGAACTCTTAAAACCCAGAAAGTAAAGTGTCAAGAGTAAGAAATACACTATCAAAAGAGGTGGAAGTAAATACAGGGCAACTACAAAATAATCATTCACTTTCAAAACCCGATTTATTCAAAGGTATGATAAATATATAAAAATTACCACAAAATATCCAAGTTTGTACAGCAGGTGACGTGACAGCACTAGTTCAAGTTCTTACACCAGGTGACGTGACAGCACTAGTTAAAGTTCGTACACCAGGTGGCGTGGCAGCACTAGTTCATGTTCGTACACCAGGTGGCGTGGCAGCACTAGTTCAAGTTCGTACACCAGGTGGCGTGGCAGCACTAGTTAAAGTTCGTACACCAGGTGGCGTGGCAGCACTAGTTCAAATTCGTACACCAGGTGGCGTGGCAACACTAGTTCAAGTTCGTACACCAGGTGGCGTGGCAGCACTAGTTCAAGTTCGTACACCAGGTGGCGTGGCAGCACTAGTTCAAGTTCGTACACCAGGTGGCGTGGCAGCACTAGTTCAAGTTCGTACACCAGGTGGCGTGGCAGCACTAGTTCAAGTTCGTACACCAGGTGGCGTGGCAGCACTAGTTCAAGTTCGTACACCAGGTGGCGTGGCAGCACTAGTTCAAGTTCTTACACCAGGTGACGTGACAGCACTAGTTAAAGTTCGTACACCAGGTGGCGTGGCAGCACTAGTTCATGTTCGTACACCAGGTGGCGAGGCAGCACTAGTTCAAATTCGTACACCAGGTGGCGTGGCATTACTAGTTCAAGTTCGTACACCAGGTGGCGTGGCAGCACTAGTTCAAGTTCGTACACCAGGTGGCGTGGCAGCACTAGTTCATGTTCGTACACCAGGTGGCGTGGCAGCACTACTTCAAGTTCGTACACCAGGTGGCGTGGCAGCACTAGTTCAAGTTCTTACACCAGGTGGCGTGGCAGCACTAGTTCAAGTTCTTACACCAGGTGACGTGACAGCACTAGTTAAAGTTCGTACACCAGGTGGCGTGGCAGCACTAGTTCATGTTCGTACACCAGGTGGCGTGGCAGCACTAGTTCAAATTCGTACACCAGGTGGCGTGGCAACACTAGTTCAAGTTCGTACACCAGGTGGCGTGGCAGCACTAGTTCAAGTTCGTACACCAGGTGGCGTGGCAGCACTAGTTAAAGTTCGTACACCAGGTGGCGTGGCAGCACTAGTTCAAGTTCTTACACCAGGTGACGTGACAGCACTAGTTAAAGTTCGTACACCAGGTGGCGTGGCAGCACTAGTTCATGTTCGTACACCAGGTGGCGTGGCAGCACTAGTTCATGTTCGTACACCAGGTGGCGTGGCAGCACTAGTTCAAGTTCGTACACCAGGTGGCGTGGCAGCACTAGTTCATGTTCGTACACCAGGTGGCGTGGCAGCACTAGTTCAAGTTCGTACACCAGGTGGCGTGGCAGCACTAGTTAAAGTTCGTACACCAGGTGGCGTGGCAGCACTAGTTCAAGTTCTTACACCAGGTGACGTGACAGCACTAGTTAAAGTTTGTACACCAGGTGGCGTGGCAGCACTAGTTCATGTTCGTACACCAGGTGGCGTGGCAGCACTAGTTCAAGTTCGTACACCAGGTGGCGTGGCAGCACTAGTTAAAGTTCGTACACCAGGTGGCGTGGCAGCACTAGTTCAAGTTCTTACACCAGGTGACGTGACAGCACTAGTTAAAGTTCGTACACCAGGTGGCGTGGCAGCACTAGTTCATGTTTGTACACCAGGTGGCGTGGCAGCACTAGTTCAAGTTCGTACACCAGGTGGCGTGGCAGCACTAGTTCAAGTTCGTACACCAGGTGGCGTGGCAGCACTAGTTCAAGTTCGTACACCAGGTGGCGTGGCAGCACTAGTTCAGTATACGTAACGAGTTCAGTTCAGTCTCTCCCGAAATGGAGGCAAAGCGAAGACAGTTTTTCTGCGTCCTAAATATGCGAAATGTTCGTCTGTCATAGCAGTGAGTTCCGAGTTGACCATCGTAACGTGTAAATGTGCGACAAGGAATACGCTAGCCGCTCTTCCGCGCCAGGCGGGCCGAGTGCCCCAGCGCACTCGACTTTGCCGGCGGGAGCTGCGGTAATGGTGACGACCCGGCTATCCCTACCGGACTTGGAAGCGGACGGAACAACACTGACGACGACCAGGCAGTTCCCACAGGACTTGAGGGTGGACCCCGACGGAATTGTAAGGATAACGCTCACGACGAACCAGCCTGCCCACGGATCAGTAGACCCCCGCGCATCGAAGAGAAGAACCTCACCGATCACAGCGGGGAAACTAAAGCAACCGAGGAACGAACAACGCGCAAGTGGTTCGAAAGTCAGCGTGCCCGTACAACAACTTTCCAGTGCTACAGCCAGTAAAGAGAAGAAAGCGAACAAGAAGAAGAAGGGGATGACCGAGTACTCGGCCGCAACATTCCCATTCCAGACGCCTTATACACCACCGCAGACAAACTTAAAAAAAGCAAATACCCCCAAGCAGACGACTGCTGCCGCAAGCGGAGGAAACCGACGCAAAGCGCAGCAACCAGACGCGGAAGGATTTATAACACCCCGCCGCACAGCAAAGCCGCCACCCGCATTGGATCCGGAGCTGGTAATGGAAACAAACAATCCATTCCAGCCCCTGCAGACCGAGGAAACACCAACTCCGCCAGCTAAGAGATCGGCCCATATTCCACCTATAGTGGTCCAATACGAAGAAAATTTCAAGACGCTGCACGACCAAGTGGAAGCCGTCGTCAAGGACCCCTTCGCAGCCAAGTCTGCAGGAGGGGACAAAATCAAGTTTACTTTTACTACGGTGGCCGACTACTCAGTGGTCACCGAGATGCTGCAGCAAAAGTGCACCCCATACTACACATTTCCAACTGGGGCCTTACCCCTGCTGAAAGTGGTATTCAGAGGGATACCCAGAACACTTCCAGCCAGCGATCTGAAGGAGGAGCTAAAGGGGATAGGATTCAACGTCCAGACAGTAGCTCAACTAAGGAGGCCGGGCAGCAACGTAGCAATGCCCCTTTTTCTCGCCGTCTTGCCGGACACACCAGAAAATAGAGAGATCTTCAAGTTAGAGACAATATGCCACCTTAAAGTAACTACAGAAAAACTCCGCTCATCACCTGGACCACCTCAATGCTACAATTGCCAGCTGTACGGGCACATGGCAATGAATTGCAAAATGCCACCAGTTTGTGTCAAATGCGCTGGTAAACATGATTCCAACCAATGTACAGCGCAGAGAGGACGTGACACGGCGAAATGCTCCAACTGCGGTGGAAACCACGTCGCAAGCTACAAAGGATGCCAGGCGTACAAGAAAGCCCGCGATCGACAAAGAGGACTGCCCGCGGAACAAGACAAAATTCTCCAACGCGAAAGAAACCGCAAGGGAGAAATCAACAGGAGATCCCACCAACGGCTGGCCAGCAAGAAGAAGAACCAAATGACATTAACAAGAATGAAGACCCACGTCAGACTCAGAAAAAGCAGAACCCCAAACGTGAGAAGAACAATAAGAAACACCCAACTAGTGGTGTGAATGGGAGCACATACGCGGACACCTGTGCTAACCAGGTCGCCAACCACGCTGAAACACCAAAGGCAGATATGAAAAGTAACCTGACTACGGATCGAGCTGAAACGGTCGGCACCCAACCTGCCCCTTCCAACCAGCCAAGTAAACAAGGAGCAGCTGATAGCCTGGTGCATGGTCTCATGGATAAATTGTCTGGAATGATGGACACCATGATGAAAATGATGCTTAACATTATAGAGATGCTAAATCGCTTGCCAATGAACATACAGGCAGCAGTTACGTCAGCTGTAGCTGCAACCACTAGCACTACCCAAGAACATAATGGATAGAGCTCCTCCTATACATGGAATCGCGTTTTGTGTGTGGAACGCAAATGGTATCTACAACCAGTCAACTGAGTTCAGACAGTTTATACATGAACAAGGAGTAGACATCTGCTTGGTGTCCGAGACCCATCTGAAACCAGGCATCCGAGTAGCAATACCAAATTACCACTGCTACCGCTATGACCGACCAACAGCAGGCGGTGGCGTAGCTATATATATTAAACAGGGACTCCCACACAACCAAGTGCCTCTCCCACCAATGAACCAACTTGAAGTGGTGGGAGTCGAAGTAGCCACCGCGAATGGAAAAATCACTGTAGTATCAGCCTATCGTCCACCACGAGCGCAGTTACAAGATGAAGACATCAACAACCTGGCCAGCATAAGGGGCAGGCTGATCATAGGCGGCGATCTGAACTGTAAACACACTGATTGGAACAGTCGAGCGTGTAACAGTTCAGGAAGACAGCTAAGGAGACTGGCAGAAAGGCTAAACATGAATGTAACTGCCCCCGAAGAGCCTACTCACTACCCGGCGAATGGAAGACGTCCCGACGTCTTGGACATTTGCATCAGTAGAGGCATCACAGGATACCTAGCAGTCAGCACCATCAACCGGCTGTCGTCCGATCATTGTCCTGTACTCTTCGAGATAGCGGTAGGACCATGGCAGCTTGAACAGCAAACTGTTCCGGATTACAAACACGCCAACTGGGACAGATACCGACAGATCATCGCCCACGCCTTCGAAACAAGACATCACGAAAATGTGGAGGAGAGCCTGAAGTTCTTTGAAACAACCGTGAAGGAAGCATCGGGAGCCGCCATCCCTTCGAAACGAACCAACAACCATGCAATGCAACAGCTTCCACCTCAGCTTCTGGCCATGATCCGAAACAAGAACCGGGTCATGAAAGAGTGGAAGCTAACAAGGAATCGAAACACCAAAAGCCTGCTTAATAGACTCAGAAGGAATTAAAAGCAGCCGTCACAGAACATAGAAATAAGGAATGGGAGGCCAGAGTTTCAATGATACGGCCCAATGAGGACTCCCTGTGGATACAGACAAGGAGACTTACGAAGCGGAAGCAAAGACTTCCTCCACTCCACGGAGAAAGGGGGTTAGTCTACCTCCCGCAGGAGAAGGCGGATACTCTTGTAGACAACTTTGAGAAGCATTTCTCCCCCTTAGATATGGACATAGACGAAGAGCAGGTGACTGAAATTAGGCGGAGACTGAGAACCTACAAGGAGGCAGCCGCCACCGACGATGCACAGCACATCCCAGAAGTTGACGTCTCAGAAATCAAAAACTGCATCAAGAGACTTCATCCCAATAAAGCACCAGGAATAGATGGAATAAATAACACCCTCATAAAGCACCTACCGTTGGAAGCTCTTTCATACTTGGCTGAAGTTTTCAACACCATTCTCAGAACGAAGACCTTCCCAAAATGCTGGAAACAGGCAATAGTCGTTGGGATACACAAGTCCGGCAAGGACCCTGTATTTCCCCAGCACTACCGTCCTATTAGCCTGCTTCCATCGGTTAGTAAAATATTCGAAAGAATACTGCTTACAAGGATGAAGAAGATCATCGATGAAGAAAATCTCATCCCAAACCATCAGATGGGGTTTCGCCGGGAGCACTCTACCACCCACCAACTCCTACGAGTGGTCGAGGAGGCGACTAAGGCTTTCAATCATCGGAACTTCTGTGGACTAGTGCTTCTTGACATAGCTAAGGCCTTCGACTCCGTATGGCACTCCGGGCTGCTATGCAAGCTGTTTGAGCTGGGATTCCCCGGGCCATACGTACAGCTGCTAGAATCGTACCTGCGGGGAAGATCGTTCAGGGTGAGGGTAGGGACAGCTCTCTCCTCGAGAAGAAAAACAAACGCCGGAGTGCATCAAGGATCGGTTCTGGGACCGGTGTTATACTCACTGTATACATCGGATATCCCGGAAACGGCAGGTGTCAAAACAGCTCAGTATGCCGACGACACGGCAGTTTTCTCCAGCAGCAAAAAAAGGGAACTCGCCACACATCGTCTGCAACAAGCTCTGGATAAGATTGAGGCCTGGGCAAGACGATGGCGTATAGCCATCAACCCAGAAAAGACGCAGGCCATCATGCTAGCACACCGTCGAGGAAAGGGAAACGCAGTTCATCCGCAAGTGACGCTCCAGGGACAGCCCATTCCATGGAAAAATACCGCACGCTATCTCGGTGTAACGTTAGATGCCAAACTAACTTGGCGCACGCACATAGAAGAAATAAAGAGAAAAGCCAGCGCGAGACTGCAATAGCTGTATCCACTATTAAACCGAGACGGTACTTTGGCGCCAGCGACTGGAAAAAAATTTACTGCAGCTTAATAAGACCAGTCATTGAATATGCATGCCCAGTGTGGGGGTATGCTTCAAGGACAAATATCCATAAACTGCAGGTCATACAAAACAGAGCCCTCAAACGGGCCCTACATCTGCCATCACGATTCCCAACACATGACCTCCATGAAGCAACAGGTCTCCAAACAATTCAGCAAAGGTTTCAAGAAAGCGCAGCCACCTTCTACAGATCCGCACACAAAAACAACAACCCACTCATCAGTAATCTAGGTACATATACAACAGAAATTGATTTCCATAAACGTCCACTGTCACTGATCCAATAAAATAGCCATCTAGACGACGCACCAATAGATAAGAAGTGAACTATCATAAACGATGAGAAGTAAATGTCGAGAGACAACAACCTTCAATATCACAGCCCAAACGAACGGGCAAATAATGGCGAAGCGGCTGTCATAGCAGTGCAATGCTCTTTCAGATGGCAGTACGGAAAAGAACCGCCTTGTAAACAAAGCATTTTGCGGTGGTATCGCCAATTCAAGTACAATGGCTGTTTATGTAAAGGTAAAAGCATCGGTGAACCACAAGTGTATGGGCAGTTTTTCTTCATTGAGAAGACATTACCTAGACATGTTGCAGTTATTGCTGTTTCCGTAACTAGCCGAAGATTCCGGGATTTTATCTACCAGCAAGACGGGGTACCCCCTCATTGGAACCTCGATGTTCGTGCTTACCTGAACCATGAACTCCCGCATTGACCGTGTTGGTGATGCTGACCTCGCTTTCTTACCCTGGCCTCCCAGGTCGCCGGATTTAACGCCGGGTGACTTCTCCCTTTGGGGACACATTGAGGACATTGTTTACGTACCCCCCACGACCAAAAACGGCAGAAGAGCTGAAATTCGGATCTGTGATGTATTGACGCGATCACGCTACAAATTGTGTGGATTGAATTGAAATACCGCCTGGACGTGTGTCGTGCGACCTAGGGGGCACACATAGAACATATGTAGAGTGAGCATAAAATTTGGATATTTTGTTGTTATTTTGATATATCAATCATATTTCTAAGTATAATATTTTGGAATAAATCGGGGTTTGAAAGTAAACGATTCTTTTATAGTAATCCTGTATGGGAGTGTCACAGGATAGTGTATTGGGATGGTTTTTGTTCATTATTCTAATGAATGACTGTATTGATGGAATACAGTCAGAATTTAGGTTTTTTTTTTCAGATGATATAATGGTATATAATAGGAGTGAAACAGGTCAAGTGTGATCTGGGTAGGATATCTAAGTGGGTAGGACAGCATGGAATGAGGATAAATGCCAAGAAGATCCAGCTTATTAAGTATACAAATAAAAAACTAAAGGTTATTTATAATTATAGGGTGGGTTCAGAATTACTTGTTGAAGGCTCGAAGTGTAATTATCTTGGCATAACGTTTGATAACGAACTCAATTGGGCAGAGCTCATTCGGTAAGTGGTAGGAAAAGGTTACAAAATTCTTCACTTACTCGAGAGGGTGATGAGAGGATGTACCAGAGAAGTTAGGGAATTGGGTTACAAAACTTTGGTCAGACCATTGGTTTAGTATGGTGGTGTAGTTTGGGACCAACATTTTGGAGTTTGAGGATGTGCAAAGAAGAGCAGCTAGATTTGTTTGTGCAAATTATTGCAGGAACTAACATGATAAAGGAGCTGGATTGGGAGTCATTGGAGGAAAGGAGGATGGTGAAGAGTGTACTGGGATTATACAGGGCATGTGTTGGTGATGGAAGTTGGAGGGATATTGGTCAAAGAATTAGGAATAGTGCATGGATGGGGAAAGGCGACCATAATCACAAGCTGAAGCTCGATTTCATGCATAAGGGAGTGGAAATTTTTTCTTTTGTTGGTAAGTGTTTCAGGGATTGGAACAAATTACCAAGGGAAGTGATGAATAGTTTTCCAAAAACGCTTAAGGAATTTAAAATTAAATTTTGTTGAAGAATTTATCACTCTCTTTATAAACGAAAATTTAAAAAATAATATAAGAAGAGGTAATTAGATAACCAGGGGAATTGCCACCGGAGCGATAGCTCCATCGCAATTAAAATTAATAATAATAAAAAGGTTAAAAATATGACCTATCGTAAAGATCCGAACCTTAAACATAGTGTAATAACTAGTCGATGGAAATGAATAAAACTGCGGGAACATGTTCTTAGAGATATCCCACATGTTCACAAAAAGCTGGACATCACGTGCTGTGGGGCCCTGCTACACGAGGCAGATGAAGGAACGGGACAAGACAGGGTGTGTCGATCAGCCAGCTGTTACTGTGTGCTATGGCGGTGTTCACCATTACAGAATGACCTGGAGACAACATCTGGATAACTTGAAAAGGGGAAGAATCATAGGGAAACTGGACGAAGGACGCGGTGTAATGAACGTGGCCCAGGAGACTCGTATTGTTCACAGCATTGTTTTATGTTCATGATGAGCGATCTGAAACACTGGCATTGGTCCCCGAAGGAGTGGAGATGGTCGACCACGGTCAACTGCAGCAGTAGATAAACGGTACCTGGTGCAATAGGCAAGAAGCAGTGGCGTAGCTAGGTCAACAAGGGCCCCGGTGCAAAAAATTTATTTTGGGCCCTCAGGCCAGACGGGCGACCTTTTTTTTTGCTTTGAGTGCTGGTAGGGGCCCCCTGAACTGAGGATGGGGGCCCTTGAATTGTTCTTAGGGGCCCCTGAGCAGTGGTTGGGGCCCCTCTGAGCAGCGAGGGCCCTTAGTGAGGGGCTCCTGTGTTCTCAGGGGCCCCTTAGACGGTAGAGCTTTTTTTAAAAAATGTCGCCAGTTTGCCATGAGGGCTCGTGAGCCCTCTAAACTGCGCTTGAGGGCCCCTAAAGAAGGTGCGCTTAAGGGCCTCTTGAGGTATGCTTGGGGGCCCCCTGAGCGTGAGGGCCCCGGTGCACTGCACCGCCTAGCCCCATAGTAGCTACGCCCCTGGCAAGAAGAGACCGACTACATGGGGTTCGTCTTTTTACCCAACCGCCATTACATTGTATTCCGTTGACACCCGCACTGTTTGCGATGGTGCCGAGAACATCAGGACTGTACCGAAGAGGAGTGAGGTCGCGTGCTCTTTCTCAGATGAGAGAAGATTCAATCTGAGTACTGATTTTGGTCGTACCTTCATGTGGCGAGAGGTATTAATACACCCAGGAATATTTTCGAACATGATCGTTTTGGTGATACAAGCGTCTATGTCTGGGGAGGCATAATGTCGCATGGTGGTACCGATCTCTAAATGTTTGGATGCAGTACACTAACCGGTAGACATTGTTGTGACTCTGTACTCCTTTCGCATGTGCATATTTTTGGTGATACATTCAGCCCTGACTTCATTTTTATGGATGTCACATCGAACAGCGCAAGTGGAGGAGCTCTTGTCACGAGAGGATATTCGGGAAATGGTCTGGGCTGCGTGGTTCCATGGCTTAAATCCCACCGAGCACATGTGGATTGTGTTGGGGAGACGTATTGCAACAGGTCCACATACATGAATGTAGCTGCCAACATAAATAAGGTTCCAGTAATAAAATCTATTAAATTAATATTATCTGGCGCAAGCTTTATAATAGTCAAAGTATTTACCGTTATTAAATGAAAGGAAGTATAATGCGGCATGCGAGCAGATTGACCGAGGTAGGAGGAGGACGATATCGTCCTTCTGCCTGGCATTCGGGAGAACAGGGGTTCAAATCCCTGCCTGGCAATCCTGACTGCCGTTTTCCGTGGTTTTCCGTAGTCCCTCCAGGCAAATGCCGGGACGGTTCCTTTCAGTAGCCCATTCCCTCCTCTTGGGTTAGTTAGGCTGAAAACGGCCCTGGAGACCCTACAGCAGACCTCCTCCCAGGCGTCACCTGGGAGGAATAAAATTTGTTAAAAAAAGAACATGCGAGAGGCGAATAGGGATTTTAGGTATTATCAATATCGATAAATATATCGATATATAATCGACACCAGGTAGATATCGATAATCAATATCATCGGCCACATCAAGACGATAATATCGAAATTTTCCGATATTTGTATATATTATATTAAAAAATAAGCATCTAAATCAAACTCAAGTAATAAATTTGAGGTAGTTTATTGAAAAAAAATAGGTCTGCAAATATAAAGCATTAACAGATCCTGAAAACAGTAGTTTGCTTAACCTTTTCACAACTATTCCTAGTTTGAGTGACATTGGCTCCTGTCTGTGAGAAAAGGCGTTCAGAGGATACCGACGAGGCTACGTTGAGTAAATTATTAATTGCAATTTTGAACATATTTTTATCCAACTAGTATACCAATCATGAATGATTTTAATTCAATTTTCCAGCAAAAAAAAAAAAAAAGTTCCATAATCTCCAAATAGCAAGTGTTATTATATACGTAATAATAGAAAAATTGTTTACAATTTTCAACTTCTCCTTCACAGCTTTTTAAATTTTTCATACATATTTTTTTTGTCATCATTGTTTTGATAGTTCCACGAAAGGGGACTTTGTACATTGGTGCTAATTGTTTAATTAAACTCTTATTACCTTCGGTTTTAACTATATG
The DNA here is from genome assembly GCA_031002005.1 of Vandiemenella viatica. Classification (NCBI taxonomy): domain Eukaryota; kingdom Metazoa; phylum Arthropoda; class Insecta; order Orthoptera; family Morabidae; genus Vandiemenella; species Vandiemenella viatica. The sequence continues at coordinate 230,468,864 of CM061919.1, read as the reverse complement.
AAAAGGTCATTATCAACATTAATAAAATAAGTAATTGCATCGGTTAGGCGGTTATATTTTTTACTACCCTTGCATGTTGAAATACGTCCCAGGGAGAACCAACCAAGGCGAAAAGTAACGCAATATGTAAACAATAAAAGAATGAACGTAAATGAATGCGGAACGAATAACGTGGAATGGAACCACATAGCAACAAAGGACGTTATCGATTTTGTTATCGAGCTAAATCAGTGTTTACCATAGTCAAGCTTAATCCACGCCACACATACATCTATTTCCAGGATTTTTTGTTTAATCGATAAGGGGTTTGTAGTTTTCGATATTTCACTGCATCATATCGATATTACCCTATTAACCTTATAAAAATATCGATAGCTGGAATGTTACTTTCTACCATTGCACTGGTCTATTCTGCTTGGTATTGTGCCAGTAGAGATGTTGTTTATTATTAAAACTAAATGCTACCCGAGTACGATACCGTTGGTACGTATCCCGGCAAACATTTGAATTGAATTTTTTGTATGTTTATCACACTATCGCTGGAATGGTAATCGCACTGCACCGTTCTGCTTGGTATTGTATCAACCGACATGTTGTTTATTATTGAAACTAGATGTTACCCGTGCATGATGCCCTCCCGGCAAATATTTTGACTGAGATGTATATTATTTTACGTCTTGTTGATGTCGAGAACGAGAGGCGGGAAAGGACTGAAGGAAAGGAACTGGAAGGAATTCGGCCATAGGCTTTTGAATGAACCATCTCAGAATTTACCTGGAGTGACTTGGGGAAACGATGCATCACCCCAATTTGGATGACCGGACAGGGAATCGAACCCATAGTGAGGCAACTGAGTCATCTCCTATGAAATATGTTAATGTAATTTTTAATATGGCATCTTAGTAAGCGTGTAGGTTGGCAAGACACAGGAAAAGGAAGAGAGGAGGAACATCTCTGGAACAATGGAGGAATTCAAATCGGAGAGAATTGATTATAGCAAGCAGGGCGTGAAAAATAGCAGAAATAATTATTGAATCTAATTTAATGTAGGCCTACAGGGAAACGTTAAATGTTATTAAAGTAAAGTTTAATGTTTCATGAACAAGATTGATAAAGAATGTATGATAAAAAGAAAAGAATGAAACAACTCCAGTGAGATAACCGTATAATTTGTCATCGAGACAAATAAATATTTCTTACAAATCCGCGACAGGACAAATATTTCTTACACTGCGTCCTCCCGAATGCGAAGCCATAGCGTTACTCCCTACCAATCACCTTCGGTGCTTGAATCGCACTTAACGAAACGATCATCCAGATGCCCATGCACATTTTTCTTCATTTATCAGCTTTCCGTTCTTGCATCAATATAAAATATATCTGCTTTTAGTTCTGCGACTCTGTTCATAATGTCGGATACCATACTCTATAAATTCACCCAGTGAAACAGAATTTTCTTCTCGCAGTTGAATTATGTATATAATTAAATAAATAAGTATACTATGTTGTATTAGACTTATTGAGGACTCAAATTTCCGGTGTCGGTATACACTCACGATTATAATGGAATGAACGCTCTTTCGCATAGGCATTAGTCGTTTGAGAATGCTTTGGTCCCAGAGTGTGAGGAAGTTCTTGCGCGTTTCGCTTCTCCTGGTATGGTTGTAATAGGGTCAATATCTGTCATTATGGGATTTGCCAGATCCTACTGATTTGTATACTTTGGATATGTTTTCCGGTTATCTCTGTCGTTATTGGATTTGTCTTATCCTATTACTGTGCAAGATCATGCGGGGCGTCGTCCCTTGCCAGTTTGACTGGCCATCTTGTCGTATCTTTGTATTGCACATAAGTGCCCAGCTGCTGAATCAGCGGATTAGTATGTTGGGGGCATTGAAGATAGAGCTTTTTTGCTGCAGCTTTGAAGCGTTCTTTAAGAGTTGGTAAGCCGCTTGTCTTGTGGAGTAGTGCTGTTGGAGTGTCTAGAGGAAGCTTGTAGGCGTACCTTATTGCCCGGTTCTGGACGCGCTGGAGAGGCTTGATGTTGGTGGGGGCGGCGTTGCCCCACACCGTTGCAGCATATTCGAGGATAGGTCTTATTGTGGCTGTGTAGAGGGTGATAGCAGTGCGTGGATGAAGAGGTGAGGCCGGATTAAGTATTGGATAAAGTTGTCGCATCCAATCCATGGCTTTAGAATGTGTTCTCTTGATATGTTCTTTCCATGTGAGCCTTTTATCTAAGGTGACACCTAGATAACTAGCAGTTGTGGACCATTTGATGTCTTCACAACGTATCTTGATTTTCTGAAGGGGCGGGACCGTTCCTCTGGTGATAGTTATAGCCTGGCTCTTAACTGCATTAAACGCCAGACGCTATTTCTTTGCCCATAATTCAATTTGGTCACATCCTCTTTGGCGCTTGGTCGCAGTGTGCGTTGCTCTAATACTCTTGGTATATAGGGCAGTGTCATCAGCGTAAAACGCACTTTGGGTCTGGTCTGTCCTAGGTATATCGGCCGTATAAAGATTGTAGAGGACAGGTCCGAGAACGGAACCTTGTGGAACTCCGGCTTTAATTGTCTTAATGGAAGAGATTGCATCTTCCGTGATAATGCGAAACGTGCGCCCAGCCAATTAGTTTTTAATGAGTCTGATGTGAGACGGGGGAATCCTCTGTAGTATTAGCTTATGCAGTAGGCCCTCATGCCAGACCGAATCGAATGCACGGCTAACGTCAAGTAGGACCGCTCCGAAGTATTCCTTCTACTCAAGGGCACTCATAGCGTATTCTACAAGTCTGAGTAGTTGCTGCGGAGTTAAATAGCTCAATGTGAGCATCGTCCCGTGGGTTTTCTATAGGACGAAAGTTTTCTTCGAATGTTTCAGCTAGTGCATCTGCTTTAGCTACTGGTTCAGTTATTTTTGACAGTTAGTGGTGGCATTTTTTTTCTTTGTTATAACATACGCTTAGTGGTAGACCAAATTGACCCATCTTTAATTGAGAGGGTGGCTACGAGGGCTTCCCAATCGCGCATCCGGTGTTTGTTGACTTCAGCCTTGATTTCTCGTTGTAGGCGGTTGACTGTTCTTTTTGTGGTCAGATCTCTCGTTTCTTGCCAATCCCTCGTGAGCTAGTTTTTTAGGTTTATGGTGTGGCGAATGTTCGGTGGCAGTTGTTTGGAGCGCTCTGGCTGAGTGTTTGAGGGCGGTGTAGCGTGATTTGCAGCAGCATTGATGAGATCGGTAAGAGCAGATATCGCAGCGCATGGGCCGGAATGTTGGTGATATGTTCAGCTAGGAATGTCTGGTAAGCAACCCAATTTGCGCGCTTCAGATCTCTGAGCTTATTCTTCCGTAGTGGAGCTCCCACCGCCAAGTAGAAGATAACTGGTACATGATTGGGTGAGATAGCTGTCTTAGTAGTTACACCGATGTTGTGCTGTAAACCCTTGGTAATCCCGATGTACAATACATCAGCGTAGGCTCTTCCTTTAAAGAATATAGGTTCTGTTGGGCCCCAAGCATCTGCATCGTTTCTTTCTATGGTTCGTAGTAAGCGCCGGCAATTGATGTTGGTTAGTCTTGAGTTACAAGCTGTGTGCTTGGCGTTAAGGACGCCTGCTATCATGATGTTACCAGGCAGTCTTAATAGTGTTTCCCACTCTGCCTCGTTTACAGACCATGAGGAGGTCGGTAGGCAGAGACGAGAAGCAATTTTCTCACTGTAGTTTTCATTGCGATGCCCGTGGTTTCTATTGTGGAGAGTGGACGTAACGTGATTTGGTGGTGTTTGATGGCGTTTTTAACGTAAATGGCTGTACCGCCACCAGCTGTCAGCCGGTCATTATGATAACAGGCGTAGTTCGGTGCAGCAGCTTTTATGCCAGGTTTGAGGTGGGTTTCGTTGACCAGGCATATATCTATTTGTTCTTCTCGGAGAAATTCCCTGAATTCGCCTAATTGCCTGCAGAGGCCATTGGCATTCCATGTGCAGATCACTAAATCATCTATTTTAGATGCCATTGTTGTTGGATGAGGTGCCATTATATGCGGCTTGGACCGCTGTCTGTACTGCGGCAGCTATCTGTCGCGGGATGTCTAAACTTGTGGCATTCATGGCACGAATGTCTGCGACCATGACTTTCATGGTATTCATAGTTTGCAGCATTGTCTGTATCATGTTTTGCAGCATTACATTGTCTACCTGCTGATGTTGTTGTTGCTGTTGGTGATGTTGCTGCGGCTGCTGGGGTTCATCACTCTGACTATAGGATGGGGTATCTGTTTCATCAGTTGTATTGATGTTGTTGTTGGTTGCGGTTGCGTCGTGGTTAGTTTGCTGTCGCCCAAATTGGTGCACTTTGCCTGCTGATATGCAGGGTGGTGAGGTGTTGGTTGCAGGTCAGCATCCGCGAATTTTGCTCGAATTGGGGTTTCTGGTTCCTCTTCCTTCCTCTTCTTTTTCCTAAGTGTAGCTTATGCTGCATTGTACTGCTTTCGTCGTTCTGTGTAACTGCCGAATGCAGGGCACTTCCGATAGCTTGCTACGTGAGCGCCACTGCAGTTAGCGCATTTTGGTGGGTGCTCACCTTTTTTGGTGGCACATTCCTGGAGGCGTGGTCTCCGGCACACTTTACACACTTAGGAGGCATGCCACAATACCTCGAGACGTGTCCAACGGCCTGGCATTTAAAGCATTGAGGCAGGCCCCTGGTGCTTTTAAGTGTTTTTTTTTTTTTAAGCTAATGGTACCATTCCTGGCTTTCTTCCTCGAACAAATTGTAAACTGAGCTACCACTCTTACCCTTCGGCTCTCGGGGGGGGGGGGGGGGGCTCTGGTATATCATTTCAGTCATATGGGGTTTCGTGCACAAGAAACGAGACATTAACCTGTCCTTCTCTCTCACTGGACCAGATTTGGTTTTCGAAGGTTCACTGACTACCGTTCGGTTGAGGGCGCCAGTGACAGTTGTACCTTCATTCCAAACATATGGATCTTAACATTCTTATGCTATTAACAGGTCTGCTCCCTCTAGAAATATTCCAAAATACATTTATGAATTTATACTTAACTAGAGTAAGCCCGTCACCTTTTTTTTGCGTATCGCCACGGGGAGGTAGTTCCAGTTTTTAGGGTCTGATCTGGCCAAATACGAACTTGACCTGTGTTTCACTCTTAGGATGAATAAAATCTCTTGTGCTTGAACAACTCAGAATTATTAATAGACGTAGTTATTAAACACGGACAGGGACGATCGCGGTATCGTATAATTGTTTCAAAGGTCGTGAAGTCGAACTTGCTTAAATACAAACATAGCTTGTATTTGATCCTTAAAGTTCACTATGCATAATTTGAAGAATTTCTGTCTGTTTGATTCGAAAGCATAATGTAGTTCTGATGTCCACTTTAAACAACCTAATAACTCACGTACAGTGAATATAAACAAAGACCCTTAACGAAAGTTGTCGGTAAAATACGTAAAAAGCAAATAAATAGTAATGTATAAACTTTGGTCAAGTTTTCATTAACAACATGTTGCCGGAAAGAAGTTCCACGGTTTTGCAGCCTTAAAGTTTATCGATATTTTTTTACTATAAAATGCTAAAAATAGCAAACTTAATGAATGTGTTATGGCAATTAATTTGGTAGCAGTTGCTTAGCTATTAAACTGTGGAATTTACCTCGAATTTCTTCTGCTGATATCTCTAGTCGCTGTTGATTTGCGAGCGAAGGCTGACACGTGACACCGTTCTCTAGCCAATAGCTATCGAGGAGAGTGAGTGAGCGAGCTTAGGAAATTATATTGTAGATTCTACATCTTATAGTTATCTGCTTCTTCTCGCTTTGTTGCATCCGTTAGTAAGTTCCTATTTAATATATTAAATCTTGGGCTATCCATAAACCATTCCCTTCAATGTTATGCCGTTGTTATCACAGTGGTTCAGCGAAACCAACACAGTCCAAGTTGGAGGCCGAGAACATTACTCACAACCCTCCCACACCTAACCAACGTTGCTTTACAAAATCCTGGCTTTTCTCGGACTGAGGCACATTCAGCACAGGAACAGACAATTTTCTTGCTCCCTCGGCTTCTATTGTCCCGAGATTCAGAATGACCAGCACTGCAGACAATGCTACCGTTCAAGTGTAAACGGTCTCGTCCAATCCTAAACAACCATCTTGTTTATATTCACGACTTAATTTCCTGTCTGAAACCAATATATTGTATTCGGCCGTCGTAAAGTAGAATTTCAATGCATTTCAAAACATATTTGTAGAGTAAACCTTTTAAGTCACACATTACCGTTGCATCACTAGCATTGTTTCGTCAGTGAATATTGGTGATTTAATTATACGATATGAAACAAAGGCCTACAAAGTAGTACACAACTCACTTCTCGGGATAAATATAACGGTAAGCCAGTCTCTTCGTGGCAAAATGATGCAAAAACTGCCAAACCGATTTGTGTGGTTTTCAAGTTTTGAAAGCTTACGAACTGAGGTATGTCTTATAACTCTACGTGACGGTGTAAAAAATGATAGTCCGTTTGTAAATAATACTTATAGATGCCACACAGCACACTGAATATTACATAAACGTAGATATTCACCAAGGATCACACCACGTCACAGGCATACACTTCGCTCTTTGGAATCTATGACTATGTAACTTTGGTTGTTTGTTTCTTCAGTCCTCTGAAATGTAGTACATTAGAATAAGCGGAAAAAGTATTTTAAACCACTACATCAAAGATTAACAGTCCAATAATTTTGTGTTATATAATTTATTGTAAAAATTGCAAAGGTACTACATTGCAAACCTCAGATAGTATCCTAACCAAAGAGTCTGCTTAGTCTCGACACTAAAACTTGGTCACATTTATGTAGACTATCTCCCTTCCATTTAAAAATGCATAATTTTCAGGTAGATGTATGGACATTTAGTTAGTTAACTTCTTCATTTTTATATATTCTCTGTGACTTCTGATAATATTTATGTAGAAGTTTCTCCACTTTATCTGACGCTCTGTTTTGGTTCTGTTGATATGTTGTCTAAATTCACCTCCTAAAATTTTCCCCTTCCACAATTTCGATGTTGCCAGCAACCAACGGCTATATTAGGGGTAAACAGAAGGATGCTGATTCCTGCACCTTGAATGGTTATTCCATAAAACAATGATTAGTTACAGTTCTTTGTTTGCTTGATAGAACAACAGTAGTAATAAAATACAGCCTTACAAAATTCATTTTTTAACTTTATATTTTATCTTTTTATATTAAAAAACATATAAACAAAATGGCCACATTTTATACGTTTCCTGTAGATGCGTTCAATTGTCAGGTGAACAAAAAATAGTCACTTCGCTGGCATCACACATTTTCGGCGTCCCACAGGGTTTGTGCGTCATGTAATTGTGTATTTTCAGCCAGTAATCGTTTTTTATGTTAGATATTGACTCAAAAACGTCGCACCTGCGAGACGCAAATACACAGAACCTTTTAACAGGCTAAGAAGTGTCTCGCTGCAAACAAGTAACACTATGGAAACGCCACACTGATTCGCCTTGAGTTTCTCTTGCACGTACATCGTAAAGACAGCTGATGAAGCCTTTTGAATTCTGATAGTTGATCTGTAAGGCTTCGCACCAGCGATACAATAGCGCCTTCGTACTTATGAGCAGGTTCATTTTGGCGCTGGTGTTGGGGGCTTTTATAATTTAAGGAAGGTTGCGCGCCTTTACAAACCTCAGTAGTAACTTCACTGGGCTACTACAAGATCCAATTATTCTGTACTTGTGTAAGTCCGTGACCGTTTTTTTTCTTCGTATTGTCCAGATCTAGAATAGATCCAGTTTTTAGGGTCAGAGATTATGGCTGGTTGGCCTGATAAAGACAAATATGAACTTGACCTGTGTTTCACCCTGCTGTTTCACTCTGCAAAGTTTGAATAGAAGCTCTTGAGACAGAATAACATAAAGTATTAATAGACGTATTAAACGCCGACAGAGACGATCACCCTTTCGTACAATTGTTTCAATGGTCGCGATTGCTAGACTCGAACCGGTTGAAACCTGATTTGTTTTTGACCCTAAAGTTTCTCTCTGTAATATTTGAAGAATTTCTAATTAGTTAAAAGATAGTGCATTGATCGCAGAAAAACTTGCTTCGGACGCATCTAATTATAATTGTCCTTCATTGGGGCTGGCCAAACATTCGTAATCTGATCTTTTGTCATCGCATCCAAGCCAGAGGTCTTACTGCAGATTCCAGATTATGAGCGTTATTTAATAGTTAAGCAATTCCGAAGAAAAAGATTTCCGGAATACGCCTTTTGGTAACGTAAGTTATCTGAAGTCTGATGTCCATTAATAACTCTCGTACAGTGAGCACAAACAAAGACCACTAAAAAAAAAAAAAGTAGTCAGTAAAATACGTAAAAAGCAAGTTAATTGTAAAGTATAAACTTTGCCCAAGGAGCAGTATTAGGGGAAGTTCTAACTAAATTGAAATTTAGACTACGCCGGAATAACAATTGGCATACAGCAAAGATCATGGGTAAAAAGTATTTTTTTAAAGTTTTTTATGTTGATTTCATTAGCGACGTGTTACTGAAAACTACTTCCATGTTTTTTAGACGTAAAGTTTTCCCGTAATATTTTAAGAATGAAATGCCATGAGAAGCAAACTTTATGAATCTATTCTGGCAATTAATTTCTTAGCAGTTGCATAGCTATTATACTGTGTACAAGTCATCTCAGTTTCAATAGAAATTTGGTCGCTGTTAATTTACGAATGACGACCGGCTCGTGACGTCACCGCTTTACAGCCAATAGCTACCAATGTGAGTGAGTGAATGAGTGAGCATAGGAAATTATGTAGAAGATTTTGGTTACAGCAAGAGCAATGAATAAAACGTCTAATGTCAAAGTGATACAAGCACACTAGCTTTTCCAGTTTATATAATACAGTTATTACAATAGTTAACAGATAGACATGATTTACAACTTCATGAATCAATAATAAACTTAAGAAGAATGGTAGGATATATTAAAATTAAACAGGGTAATTTCATAATTAAAACAAAGAAATATGACGTATACCATCATATACCTTCTTCTTATTATTGGAATATGGTGAGATCGTCTCTATTACCTCTTCGAACTCAACAAAAGTTCTTTAAATTTTGCAGACGGAACCCTTTGAGTTATTATAAAACAGGAGGACGGTGAACAGTGTGCAGGAGTGTACTAGGTGTATGTTGGTGGCTTGCGCTACATTTCAGGCATAAGGTGTTGGAAAATTTTCTTTCGTAACTAAGATAGTCGAGGATTGGAATTAATTACTGAGAGAAGTGAAGGTCCAGCCAATCTTGGGGTTTAATACCACGCTTGCCGACCCCGGCGGCGTAGGTGATAGATAGCCTGCTAGCCTCGCTTTGTAGGGGTCATCGTTTCGAGTCCGGCTGGGGGCATGGGTGGTTTTAATAAAGTGTTTATACTGCGTCGTTTATAGCATACTGAGAAGAGTATATATCGAGTGCAGCCTTAAATACATAGTGCTAGCTTTGTGGCCTCGAAGCCAAATGCAATTTTTTTAACGAAAAAATATTTGCTTAGCTTTAGCTTAGACTCTGTGCAATTTATCTTATGTCATGACATGTGACCAAAAAAAAAAGTCTTCAGTTGTTCCAAAAAAATTATTTTTAACACCCTTTTAGACTTTTTGAAATGCAATTATAATTTAAGCCGACCACAAGAAGCCCAAAAATGTGTCAGATTAAGTGAGAACTAACCTACATGAATTTGTGTGCCAACAAGGAACTCTTCTATATTCTTGAACATATCGTAAAAACAGTAACTGGTTTACACATCCTTAATACATTCTACTGCAGTAATACTTGACTGTTTTCGTATTATTCTGGTAGAGATAACACTGCGTGTACATTCATATTATTCTCAATAATACCCTGCAGATTAAATATAGCTAAATTTAATTAAAAAAATTGTTCAGCAGACAGAGAGATACGTAACCTAACTTCGTTATTGCACTAATGTTGTTTCCTAATGTTTTAAGCGAAAATTAAGCTTACAGTAGCACGAAACGTTACGTTACTAATAGTTATTTTGGATTTTTATGTCTTTTAAAAAACGAACATTTCCATATAGTTAAATTAGGTTTAAATCGGTAACCGTGTTTCGGGGGAGGGGGGTGGTCACAGGCCTAGTATAGTATCCATCTGTACTCATGTATTTGATACTCTAAATGTGGGTCCCATACTACACCATCATATTCAAACAATGGTCTGACCAAAGCTTTGTAACCCAATTCCTTTACTTCTCTCGTAGATTGCCTCATCACTCTCTCCAACAAGTGCAAAATTTTGAAACCTCTTCCTTCTACCTGTCTAATGAGTATTTCACATTTAGGATTGTTATCAATTGTAATGCCAAGATATTTATATTTAAAGACTTGAACAAGCAAATATTTCCCCACCTTATAATCATAATCAACCGTTAGTTTTTTATCTTGGTATCTAATAAGCTGACTCTGATTTGCTTTTATCTTCATCTCATATTTTCCAAACCAACTGGATATCTTGTCCAGATCACCCTGCAGCTGTTTACAGTCATCTACCGTTTTGATCGCAAACCATCAACACATCTATTCATTAGAATAAGGAATAAAGAACAGCAACGGTACCAACACGATAGCCTGTGGCAATCCCATTTTTAGTTTAACTTCTTTTGATACTGCATTTCGTACCCTAACTTTTTGTTTTCTACCTTTTAAAATTCTTTTTTCCAGCAAATCACTTATTTCTCGACTCTGATAGTTTTTACCTTATTTACTACCATTTTATGGCTCACTCTGTCAAAAGCCTTTGAAAGATTTAATGCTGGACTATCAATTTGGCCTCCCTTAGGTTACAAAGCCTTTATTACACCGCTGCTTGAATTTAGTGTAGTGGTGTGCGTACCAAATTCAGGAATTGGAGGGTGGTGCAAAGAAAAGCAGCTAGATTTGTTTGTGAGAAATTCATAAGAATGCAATCAGCAACTGATATGATGAAAGAGCTGGATTGCGAGTCACTGGAAGAGAAAAGGCGGGTGAGGAGAGTGTTTGGATTGTTCAAACATCACGCATGTTGGTAGAAGGATTATGAGTTGTAAATGAAAGCTGGTCCTTGATTTCAGGAGAAAAGGAGTGGGAAAATTTTCTTTTGTGGAATAAATTACTGAGGGAAATGATGAACAATTTACCAAAAAACACTGAAGATGTTTATAGTTGTAATTCATAAAGTGCGGAAGTAGGTGGGTGGTGAAAACCGTTTCATGGACATTGCCTCAGGAGTATGTTTGCTTCATCGCGATTGAGACTAAATTAAATTAAAGGCATGACCACGTGACCTGATCTGGCTAGAATGAGAACTTGACTTGTATTTGACGCTAAGGACCCAGTCTACAAAGTTTTAAGCGTTTCTGTGTAATTCAAAGGAACTTAAAAATACCAAAACAAAGTACAGAGAAGATCTAGCTGAATATTAGAAGATTGTAACAAGTCGACAGAAGTTACAAAACAGTCTCAGAGAATGTACCGAGACTGGCCTCAAACCGGATCTACTTTTTTTTTATGGCTTCACGACTCGCCGCTGTCACGGTCATTAGAAGCGTGAGAGGACTGGGGACGAGGAACAGCTAGGAAATCGGTCATGGTCGTTTGTAGGAACCATTTCGGTATAAATGACGAGTTATCTCGGTAAATAATAGAAAAGCGAAATCTGGATCCGAACCTGCGTCCTTTCGAGTGTTACCACTCACCCACCACTCTCGATAAACCGAATCTATTGAACTGCGAGAAGGCATTACCGTCCGAAGGCGTCTCAACTGAACGGCCATGGTGGATAAATAAGATGGCGGATAATTTTATCTCTTGATGCGTGGGCAGCTAATGTTTACTTTTCATCTCTTCTTGTTTTCGCATCGGACAGTGGCTAAATACGGATACGACTGCAGAGTAAATATCGGACGTTTTACCACATGTTTGCATTTTTTTCCTGTGCCAGTTGGCACGAAAATGAGGCAAATAAAATCTTTGTCTCTACTTTTTGAGGAGCTATGTTTAACTTGAATCTCAGATATTTGATTTCAGGTATTTTAACTGGTTTTCGTTAAAGTCAATTCACAGGCCTTTAAGAACGAATGAAAGATAAATGTAAAGGGCACAACAAATGAATATTTCGTTACGCTTTTCTTTTAGACACGCTAATCAAAGATTTATTCAAAATAAATGATGGCAACGGTTACAACTGTCATAACGTTTGTAACATTTGTTGAAAAAATCAGTCAGTGATGTGTCGAGAAGGGAAGAAAATAAAATAAAAGATAATAATAATTACGGATTCGCTAGTGAGGTTCAGTCCACCGAGGAGCTGCACGTTGTATTTCGGAGGTACAACAGTACCCTGCAGGAGTCCAGGCCTATGCACTCCGGCCATCCTAATTCAAGTTTCTCGCAATCGTCTAGCCCAGTGTTTCTCAAAATGGTGTACGTGAACCCCTAGGGGTTCGCGACAAGATTTACTTAATGGCGGACAGGCTATCTCAAGCATATAAAACGCACAGTAGTGAATATCGCACATTGTTGCCAGTGGTGAGATTTTTAAAAAAGAAAGGTTTCAGTTTTTTTTTATTAAGGGGGTTCGCCAGGGAAATTTTATAGCGGCTCGTGGAGCTAAAAGTTTGAGAAACGCGGATCTAGGCCTAAGTTTCCAACCTTATTCGACCTACCGCCCCATTTTTGAAAGAAAAGTCCCCTTTTCGAACAAAAAATTACTTACTGCCCCCTTTTCAGGAAAAATAACACACCGCCTTCCCTTCTTGTAGTAAATAACGTAACCCATAGTTCTCCATATTTTGTGGGTCGTAACCCATTTTTTAAACAGTGATTCGATGTCGCGCCCCTTAGGGGAAGTGCACAATATCGTCAATGTACAAAAGCAAGGACGCATTTTTAAAATTAATTGATTAAATGTTACAAATAATATCGCTGTATTACTTACAGTTTGATAAACAAATAAGTGTTATGGGAAAATATTATTATTATACGGCTGACTTTATTGTAATGACACTAATTTTTCGATATTTGGTGCCTTATTAGTCTAGAGTAACCTTAAATCGCCGTGTTCCACTATTTAAAATTGTTTCTTTTCTTAGCTAATAAATTACTGACTACAATAAATCCTCTCTTGGATGCATATGATTATGGAAATATAATTAAAAACTTCTTTTATATAACCCTGGAAAGCCGGTGGATCGTTCTGAACACCCACCTGATTTACTTGGGATTCGAAACGCCGCCTACGAACTCTTCAACGCTTACTTGCCGGAGGATGGTACCGCCCCAGTTGGGAACCATTGATCTAGGCCAATGCTGGGACGGTCTCCAATATCCACCTCATAAACTACACATTTTACAAAAAAAAAAATTATAGTGTAAAAAAACTAAGTACACTCTTTTGTAGCAATGAACTAAACGGTCAAAAATAATCTTCAAATATGAAAATTTTCTTCAACACTGCTAGTATGTCCCACAATTCAGTATAACTTTTTGAATAAGCCTAAAACAAGAATAAAGTCACTGATTAAAAAATTAATTTTAATGTAAAAAATGGGGTGCTAGATATCAGTAATTCTTTTCTTTATTAATGATGTTCGGACTAGTAATCTTTCAGCCAATCACTGTGTTTCTTTTTTATTCCTCAACTGTGTATGTAGGGTCTTCTCTTGTTATTATTGATGATAACAAGTGACACGACAGCACAGTACGGACACAACACTTAGCTAAAACCACCCATGCCCTAGGCTGGAGTCGAACAGGCGACCCCTGCAACGAGAAGTCAGCTCGCTAGCCCCGCGCTACCGGGGTCGACGATGTCAGTAATCTTAACTTTTTATCGTCAACTGTTCGTAAATGTCGAGTTATTATGAACGAGAGCGCGTTGCGATACAAACACGGTCCCTTGGATATTTTCTTGTGGGGATTTTTTAAATGGACTTGTGTATGAAAAACCCGTTGAAACGCCGGAAGACTTGGTAGGAAGAATCGTTGCGGCAGCCGGATGTGTTCGAGATATACCTGGTATTTTTGAGAAGGTGCGCCGTTCCATGCAACGGAGATGCCGGGTTTGTCTCGATGCATCTGCCAAAAACTTTCAGCAACTGCTGTAGGCTCAACATTTGGCTTGCATTAGTCGTATGTAAGTGAGTGAGTAATTATCAATAATATGATCTGTAATGGTTTTGTTTCTTCTCTTTGAGTTAGTATTATTTTAGACGCCCTGTAGAGGCTCCGGATCACAGTTGCGACCCTCTGTTCCTATGCGATTTTTTATTCTTATAGTATGCCTGATCTACCATGTCATTTTGTCCACGTTATTTTGAATCACCCTGTATTGAGCAGTTAGGCGATTGCGTCGTCTTATCGTAGGCGGCTCGATGTCACACACAACAGTAGCCAGTACAGTGGAGTGCTCTTGATACATTCACTAATTATCCGCATTGTCTGGTTCAAAACTATGTCGGTCTTTTTGACGTTGGTGCTATTCATCCAGACAGATGAGCAGTACTCAGCTACAGAATACACAAGGCTCAGTGTGGAGGCGGATTCTCCCCAGGAGATGCCAGTTAACTTCTGCAGAATATTATTTCTGGTTCTTAATTTTCCAACTGTAGATTCCATATTTTTTTCATTAATTGTAAAATGGAGCACGACCAAAACATTTTCCTCTAGTGTGTGTGTATGTGGTTTGAGTTGGTGCGTGGGTGCGTGGCTGTGTGGGAGGGGGCGCTTTGATGCTTGCGGCGCCTCTGTGTCCAGCAAACAGTCATTCATCGCCGGCAGTTTAATGACACGTCACCGAACACCAGATGTTTACGCCGGGACACATTTTTTTTTTTTTTAATTTTGCTAACCAGAATCTGTAATTTCCGATTTGGAACTCTCTCGTTGCCGCCTCACAAATCAGAGAGCTCTGCAGATAACTACTCAGTGCCGGGTAAAGGGTGGATCCATTCCAGCGCAGGTAACATCGGGGCGCCATTCATTGCCGTGCGTGTCTCGGATGGCGCGTCACGCTGCTCGTTTGTCACCAGCGCGGCGCTGTCAGCGCTCCGGTGTCAAAGTGCGGCAGCTGCCTCGCGCATGCGCGTCGGCGAGCGCGAGGACCTCTCGTTACCCTCGCCGTCTCTCCTCCAGGGTCCGGCCTCGTTAGGGGCCTCCACTCTGGCATGCGTGTCCTTCGAGTCCTACCAAAGATCTTTTGACACTCCGATAATATTGAGACTACTTGCATCAGGGACGCCGGTGATTCCAAGGCAGAAAAAAGACGACAGGATTTCAGTGTAGAAAAGATATATAGAGAGGAAAACTTTAATGATCTTCTCTGATGCGTTAAAAAAAAAAAATGCTTATTCTGGAGCCACGGAAGAAAGACTACACCCAGTTTTGTACGCTGCTAGTTTTATTTCAGCAACAATGCTTTGGGTTTTTTCCCCTTTTTCTTTGGTTTTCTGAATTATCACATGCATTTGTTGAAAAGTTCTTTGAATAGTATTTTTCCAATCCCCGGAGGAAACATTTGTTATTTATTATTTTTGTTTTTTAAAAAAGAAATGTATGGACTTTGTAAGACACTTATGCTGTTTTCTAAATATAATTAACGGTATATTAACACTCGCAAAAATATGTTCTCTCAAAGACACAGTTCAAGAAGCAAACTAATTTAATTTTATATAGTTCGTTGTGCCGTCGGTCGCCAGGTGATGAAACCAAACCAGTCCTAAGCAGCAATTATGAGAACAATTAATAAATGTTCATTAATAAGAATAATTACGACCATGACAAGTTTATTAATAAAGCACGTTAACACTTGAGAACGGTTTGGCCACCATCACATTTCAAAGTAAAGGTTAATCGAAACTTCGTATCCGAAAGATTACAGAGTTCTTGAGACAAAAGGAAAATTATAATTCACATCTCCATCCAGCTAAATCATCCACTATCACAACTTGACGTTCAATGTTCATTTAAATACTGTTCAAACTTCACTTTTACAATCACAGTTCCTATCGATGATATAAAGTTCTTCTTAAACAAAGTTCGCACACACTGAATTGCACTGCATAGTAACTATACCGCTCACCGCTAGCCGCACTTCGCGGTAATCCAGATCGTATCCCGGCGGTGGCCGGCTACCGACTGACTCCGCAACAATGTGTTCCTACAACTCTCAGGCACTACTTCGTAGCCGGCGGAAGGTAACTGTGATGTTACAATTTCCTTTCATAACACTGTTTTACCCAGAGCTGGACTTCCTGGATTCCATATGAAGAGAGACCAGTGGGTTAAACTAAATCGCCTAGCAACAGGCCACGCCAAATGCAACGCAATGCTCCATAAGTGGGAACTTCATGATTCTCTTGTCTGAGACTGTGGATCTCCTTTCCAGATGGTGGAGCACTTCATCAAGGAACGCCTTCTAGGGAAGTTAGATGGACCATTTCAAAATGTTTTCGGTGCTACAACTATCTTCCCTTCCATGCACTACTTTTCATACCTACTCCAATATCTTTCCATGCCTCATCGCCAGTGTACAGGGCGTATACTGGCGATGAGGCATGGAAAGATATTGGAGTAGGTATGAAAAGTAGTGCATGGAAGGGAAAAGATGACCATGACCACAAGAGCTGACACTCGATTTCAGGCACAAGGGTGTAGGAAGATTCTCTTTTTTAGGTAAGGTTGTCAGGGATTGGAATGAGTTACCAAGAGAAATGATGAATAATTTACCGAAAACGTTGAAAGAATTTAAAGATAAAATTTGTAGAGGGCAAATGTAGGTGGGTGCAGGATAGGGGGAAGATGGGTGTGTAGGGAAATTGCCACCGGAGCCTGTGTTCCATTGCAATTAAATTAAATTAAAAAAATAAACCTTAATAGCGTGGCTGCAACAAATGGATATCGATTTTTAATGCTACAAATGTTCTTTTCCTCGCATTTACTGTATATATTTAAATATGCATTACATTAATTGCTTAGCCATGTAATAAATAAATGAATTCCCATGAAGTGTTTATAAATTGTTACTGGAGCACGTTATGCTTTCGTTTTAACAGAGCAAGGAATGAAAAAAAGCGAAGCATCCAGAGCTGGAGGAGGGAAAGAAATGAAACTTCACTGATTGAGAGGGTATGTGATGTTATGTCAATGATTACAAAATCCATTCAAATTTACAAAGAACTTGGTAGCATGAGCCCACTTATCAGTATGACGTTGCAGCCCATCTGGCCTGGATGCAGGCGCCGATTTGGTTGGGAAGGGTATCATACAGCCGTTGTATCCTCTCTCGAGGCAAACTGACCAACAAATGTTGAAACGGGTCCTTGATATACTGGATACTGGCACAGGGAGAGATTTGACGTCCGAGCTGGTTGCACACGTGTTCTATCGGGGACAGATCTGGGAATCTTGCTGGGCACGGGAGTACTTCAACATCACGCAGACAGTTTACAGAGACACGTGCCGTTTATGGACGACCATCGTCCTGCTGAAAAATGCAACCACGATACTGCCGGATGAGAGGTAACATATGAGGACCCAGGGTGACCGTGAAGTACCGTTGTGCCATCAGAGTCCGCTCAATCATTACCAGCCGCGACCTGAAATCATACCCAAGCAAACGTGCCAGGAGTAACGTTGCTGTGACTCTCCAAAATGTTGCAAGAGTAGGAACTCTGCCCAGACCACCACCATACTCGCCGATTATTGTCTTCCGAGGCAGTGCAGACCCACGAACTATCGCTGAACACAGTGCGATGCCATTCAGCAACAGTGCAGTGAATCGCGGACAGAGATGGAGAATTGCATCAAACCAGTAACACTGGCGACAAAATAGTAATAACAATAATTTGTTACTCTGTTAAAAGTTGGATGCCCTCACTTTATTTATCCACATTTAATACATGGACATTAGCGGTACAATTATTTTAACATTATTTTCTCCCACAGGTACAATAATTTAAATAGTTAGAAGACAGGAGGAGAGTGAAGAGGGTAATGGGAGTGTACAAGGTGTATATTGGTGATGAGGCATGGAAAGATATTGGTGTAAAAATTTAAAGTAATACATGGAAGGGAAAAAATGACCATGATCACAAGCTGGTACTTGATATCAGACACAAGGGTGTAGGAAGGTTCTCTTTATTAGGTAAGGTTAGGGATTGGTATAGGTTACCAAGAGACTTAATGAATAATTTACCAAAAACGTAGAAAGAATTTAAAGTTGAAATTTTTAGAGGGGAAATGTAAGTGGGTGAGGATATGGGGAAAAGGTGTGTATGGAAACTGCCACCGGAGCGTGCGCTCCATTGCAATTAAATTAAATTAAATTAAAGGTGACGAAATCTGGTTTGTTCTTTTCAACTCAAATGACGCTGAGATGCGAAGACCTCAGTACATTTTATTGAAACTTCACGGTCGATTGGATGTGTCGTTTTCTTTTTTAGTTATGTATATTCCAACCATTCTAGTTGATTTGTCACAATTAGCGCTCTTTTCATAGCATATGTGCAGGCCCAGAAAGCAATGCTTGAAGTTTCTTTTCCTGACGGTGGCATTTTTGGTGCTATGAGTGGTGTTTTCAAAAGAACATTTCGTCGATTGCTACGACAGATTGGCTTTCTGATAAAACTGAAAGCCAAACGCCGTTGCGTCGCGTAATCGAGTTTGAGTCGCTACACAAAGTGGGAAATCGATGCTGCGACAAAAGCGCTCTCTCTAAATGCTAACGCTCTCGACGTGTCTGAAATGATTTATTGGCCCGCAGAAATTCTCATTAAATCTTCTCTCAACAGTGGCTACCAGAGGTTTCGTGAGCTTGACGAGGCTCAACGATGAAGAGAAGTTTAAAGGATTGTAAGGTAATGTCAGTTCTAGGCTACTAAAACTTCCTTTTTGACTGTCTTCATCATCATCATCATCTTCATTCGTCTCCAGTTTCCCGGGTGCAGTGTAAGAGCGCTCGCCATTTTTGAGTGTCCAAGTATGTTTCCTCTTCTTGGATTCTAGACCACGATACACTTTTCTCCTGTGGGTACAGATTCATGAGATAAATCCACCTCCATCTAGGCCGGCCTCTTGGTCTTTTACCCTTCAGTTCTTTTTTCAGCCATATCCTCGCTGTTCTTATTGGATCCATCCGCTTAACGTGTCCCAGCCATCGCAATCTTGCTTTGGCAATTTTTTCTTGAAGGGTTTCATTGATGGGGATCTGTTTATGCATCACTTCATTCCTGATCTTGTCTCTTCTGGTTTTCTGTGTCATTGACTTCCGGAACTTCATCTCGGCCGCATGGAGTCTGTTTTCATCTCTGCTGGTAGTGGTACATACTTCCAGGCTGTACGTTGTAATCGGCGGGAAGTGTGAATTATACAGTGACATTTTGGCAGTAATTGGAAATGTTTGTCCCACAGAATGTGCCTAACTTGATGACAGAACTTTGATCCTTTTTGTAAACTAATGGTAATTTCGTTGTAGGATCGACCGTCAAAGGTCACTTTGTCAAGGTAGCTGATTTTTGTATAGATTTTAGTATAGAGTTTAGCTGTAATGAAGGCGGAGTGCTTCCAAGCCAGCACAGTAGTACGAAGGTTACACCGCTCATATACGACACCCGCGCCAAGGACGCTGGTCTGGCAGTCCTTACTGTGGGAACACCATATAGCACGGCTGGTACACGAGGCTTACACACTATGAGCACGTGAACCACACGCAGATTTGTCGTGACAAAGAGCCAATGAAAGGAAGGCTTTCCCCACCTTCCGGAATCGAGGGCGCCTCTTTGCGCACATGATTCACCCCAGTCCGTGATGTGAAATTTCGGGGGGCAGACCTGTTAACATCCAATTAGGCCATTTTAGGCATTTTTCCTATCATTCTCCCTCTGCTGGCTTGTAATGCATTCTGCATTAACATCTGATCCTATGGTCCATCATTCCAATGTCGGAAAATACCAATTTTATGTATCAATTACATGTAACTGTACCGTACCTCCACTTTCAATAGTAAATCAAGTAGCCATAACTCTTCATATCATTTCAAGGAGCACCTACATCCTGATTTTACGCAAATTAAGTCTCTGTGCATGTATTTTTACCCTAGCCAGGAGCTTACAGATGCCGACTGGAAACCAGAAGTACCTCAGCCGACAGTAAGTAGATGCTAGAACGGACCCACAGTGGGTAAGTTCGCCACTCGCTCGGTCTACACGCGACAACTTTACTGCAAAGTTACTGAAAATTATCAACCTGATACAATTTTTCACCCTCCAGATAAATAACAGTTTTCATATCTGTCTGCTGACAGCTATTACCACTGTTTTTTGTGTGGCTTATTTTAAGGCCAAATTCCTTAAAATGCTTATTTCAGATTTTCAGTTTCTGTTGTCCTTCTTCTTCTGTATACCCAAAAATCACATCATCATCTGCAAATGCAAATGATTTAAAGTCGTCAGGGTCGAGTTACTGTTTTAATCTCTTCATAATTTCATCCATTACAATGATGAACAACAGCGGCGATAATTCGCTACCTTGCTGAACACCTTTGGTAATCACAAACCAGTCTGAAAGCAGTCTCCAATTTGAATGCAACTTTGGGAGTTCTCATAAAGCATTCTAACTTTGGTGATCAAGATTGTTGGTACATTTCTTTTGGACAGACATTCCCAGAGTTTATCTCTAGGTATGCTGTCATATGCCTTTCAATACATAAGAAAATAAATTTGACATCTCTTCTCCTCTCCAAATGTTTTTCCATGATCATCCAAACACTGAAGATGAGATCTGTTAGGTTTGAATACATACTGCTGTATAGTATAATAATTACTCTCTTATGCCAGACCATAACACCTGGCAATCGGAGCGATGTCAGATAACACTGGTTCACAACACGCATTCGCGTCGTCTTTAAGAGAGACTCACTTTCACCTTACATGGTTAAGGTAGCGTGAGTGCTGGAACTTGTCATCTGCCTTCAGTCAGTGAACATTTCTAACCTTCTTAAAGGCCAGAATGGATCTGAAAAACAATGAAATAATACTCTATTAGCAAGAGATAATTGTTCATTACTTATCTCTTAATGCATAGTTCCTTTTTATGTAGACTCACCGGCCGATACTATAATTTACATTTCTCTAAGAAGATTAATTTAATTTGACTGTTATGGTGCGATTGCTCCAGTGAAAATTTCCCTACTCACCCATTTTCCCTTCCCTTTTCCCAACTACTAATTTCAACTTTAAATTATTTTAGTGTTTTTGGTAAATTATTCATTATTTCTATTGGTGTTTCATTCCAATCCCTAACCCTTTACCTACTAAAATCTTCGCACACGCTTATGACTGAAATCGAGTGGCAATTTGTGGTCATGGTCATCTTTTCCCTCTCATACACTTCTCCTAAATCTTCCACCAATATCTTTACACTCATCATCAGATTTCACCACAACAGTAACTACCAGCTATTGGGAGAATTCCATATAGTGTTTCTTGGATATTCCCTAACCGTCCATAAAAATTGTATCGTTTACAGTAGCGACAATAAGTATTTTGACAAACACATTTTCCCCGCTGGAGGGCGCAATGCGCGTCGACCGGCTAACCCCTGTCTATGTTTGGTCACTCTGCGGCAGCAGACGACTGTGCAAATACCTGTATCAGAGTTCGGCGTTACTGTGGTGAGTATACAACCGATACTGTCAGTTTGATCGGACAAAAAGTATTTTGACACTTCAGTTTACTGCTACAGAACAATTGTTTTACCCCGCTTATGTGAGTTATATCGAATACCCTTTGTTTACACAGGTTTCAACATGCCGAAAGTGAAGGAATACTCTCAAGATTTAAAAGACGCCGTAATCAGTGCTATTCGGAAAGGCAAGACTCAGGCTCAAGTTGCGAAGGATTTTGGTTTGTCTAGGCAAATCGTAAACATTTGGAAAATCAAGCATCAGTCAACAGGGACAACAGATAATAAACAAAGAGCAGGTAGGCCCTGTAAAATAACGCCTCGGACCAAGAATCTTATAAGAAAGCTCTCAAAGGCCGATCCAAAGAAGACAGCCGTCGACATTAACAAAGAATTGCGGGAATATCACAACGTGCAAATTTCAAATAGTGCCGTCAAATTAATCCTAAGAGAGTCAAATCTTCATGGCCGACGTCCCAGTAAAAAGCCTTTAATATCGGCGAAGAATAGGAAAGCCCGACGAGTTCGCGAGAGACCACCAAAACTGGACCCCTGAGCAATGGTCCCGTGTGCTCTGGAGCGACGAAAGTAAATTCAATTTGTTTTCTTCTGATGGGATTCGGTATGTTCGACGCCCAATTAACGCCAGAAACGATGTGCAACGAAAATTTGCAAATCGCGCCCAGCTATTGGAGTGTTTACTTGAGGAATGGAGAAAAATTCCCCTGAGTCGCTTGAACGCCCTCGTAGACTCCATGCCAGCGCGCTGTGTAGCGGTAATCAAGGCTAAAGGCTATGCTACTAAGTACTAAGCAAAGACTGAATTTTCTTTGATTTTTCACGTTTGGATAAATTTTGTACGTATTGTAATATTGTAAGTAATAGAAAATAATGTTCCTTTTCTTATGAAACTAAAGCAAATAGAGCAGTAGAAAAAGTGACATAATAATTGTAAGGAAGTTCCTTTAATAAAGTTTATTTTTCCTATAAAATGTGTTTGTCAAAATACTTATTGTCGCTACTGTACATATATGTTGCGCAATGATGATAAATATGTGTTTTGCATTAGAAAATCGCTCATTTCCACATGCCAGACAATAATGAATAGTGCACACGTTCCTTTCTGAAACACGCAGTGACCAAATGATTCATTTTGCAATTTATGTCCTAACTGAATCTAAATAACGCCGACTAAAAACTCTTGGTATATTCGCATCCGTAACTAACTAATGACATCCTTCGGGAACTGTAACATGACAATATCACTTTGGCTCGACGAAACACAACTACAGAGCATGTCCTCAAATCCTCCATAAAAAATAACTAACTTAATCCACATCAAGTCCTCAATAATGCACATCTAGTTCAGTAAACAGCCGCAAATTACTGCAAAAATTTTATTGAGCGCACATTTACGCCCCTCGTTGATAATTGATGAATGGCTCACAGACGCACATATATTCCTCCGCTAATAAATGATGAAAGGTGTCCATCTTAATTTTGCTGTTTTATTTAAACTTTCTGTCTAGATGTCTCGTTTGATTGCAATTTGTCGATGTGACCATGCGATTTTACCCTCGCTTGATTTTAATATTTTGGCGTGTGCTAAAACCTTTAAACTTGCTGTAATAAGCCTAAATTATTTCCATATTTCTTTTTAAAAAAACCTAAAACCATCACAAAATCCATTGACATGTAATACTGCTTCTCCGATTGTTCTAGCTATCGCTAGTGGAACGGATTAAGGTTGATGTTTGAAAATTTTGCTTTCGATAAAGAAGGAAAGAGGTTTAAATTGTTTTGTGATTTGTAAGAGATATGTTTAAATGAAGAGATGGGAAATTACTATTTGGCCTCGCAATCCGCAGGTTCGTATCCCAGTCCGACCATCCAGATTTCGATTTTCCATGGTCTCCGGAAATCATTTCAGTGGAATTCTGGGATGGTTCTTTCATGGCTGAATTTCTTTCCGTTCCTTACCACTCCCCAGCTTTAGCTACATCTAACTATGTGGACGAGGTATGAATCCATAAGAAAAAAATTGAAATGATTAGATTCATGTAGCAACGGACCCAAGAATTTTTATGAAAGCATTTATTTATTTATTACAAAGGAAAAACAATTTTATATTGAAATATAATATTAGCATCAGATAATTACAGTGAAAATAATAAATGGTTCAAAAAACAATTTTATAGAATAAAATCACAGTAAAAAAAATTACATGAGAGGTAAGACACTCAAAAACCAATAACAATAAGACTGAACGCACAGCTAGAGAAAAAATAAAAACAAATAGTTAAAGGAAAAACCGATACAAACAATAGCCGAAGAACCAAATAACTATGTAATTAGCTTATGCTAAGAATCTTATTGCTGACTCCAATTGCTGGCCAAATCCAAAGCGATCAAGTAGTTATACTGTGTTACTTATGCATTCATTCCCAACTTCATACAGAAAATAAGTACAATTTCACAAATAAATAATTAACATTGAAAAAAATTATAGGTTCCCTGCCTTGTCGCCTTCCATGACTTTCCTCTTTTATCATAAATTGTCTTAAATCACTTTTCGTGTTGAAAAACGTAAACAATCATCAGATCAGAAATATCCATGAGGATGTCCTGTGAATTATTTGTACTTACATATAAACAAAATAGCGCAACTGTCTGTAGACAATTGAAAATTTTGTCTCTAGTCTGTTGAGAACAATTTGCAAAACAGTTGATAGACTTTATCATGGGTCCAAAGCTATAAACTTTTCTTAATTTATTATTGAAAAATTCTTCGTTGTGATCGTAGATATTTCTGCCTTTTGCTTGGTAGACCTCTCTGTCATTATTTTTAAAACTCAAACAGAAAAAGCAAACTTTGGTGGAAATGACTGGTTTTATAAGAGGGACCTGCATTTGGAAATAATCCCTAGGCTGAATTGAGGTTGGAAGAAGCCATGGGACACAGGAATTTCACGCGGTTGACACCAAGTGATTTCGAATATCTACTTCGGATGGTTGTGGGGATAATCACCGAATAGGTGACGAATTTTCGGATTCCGTCTTAGTTTCTCTTAACTTGGAAATCACGTGACAAGCGATGAATCATTCGCCAGCCTTATACACACCTTCAGGATGCATAAACCAACGATGTTATCCAGCGCCATTTTTTATTTCTGTTTTTATACTTAATTTAAACCTCATCCCATAGTCACGACGTAATGTAAAAATATTCGTTTAAATTTAAAGTTTTCTCCGTTAGCCACATTTAAAAAATAATTAAACACTCTTTGATAAAAGGAAGGAAAAGAAGATCTTAGGACCACACTAAAATTCCTGACGAGGCGAGACTGATCTTTCTGTCTGGACAACACGTCCATACCATGAAATGTTGCGCAACAATTTGCAAGTTTTCCATTTGTGATTGGTAAACTATAGACATGAAATTTTTCTCTTTGGAGAGTTTCAGAGCACCGAAATTGTTACCGATTATCTATTAACAATTGTTGTTTGGCCTACCTGTTTGGTCAAGGCCGTCGCTGACCTCTTCAACGGAGCTAAACATTTACTTACTACGGAAACCGTATCTCCAGAGAAGCTGGTGACTTCATAGATATTAAACAAAATGTTCCAGAGATTATAAATATTATAGAACCAATAAGAGTTGCTAAAGCGCAGGCAAATACATTGTCAATGATCAACAGATTCAACCGTAGATCGTACTGGTAATAAATAATTTAAATAAACGAGTAAGGAAATCAGGATTGTTGTTTTTAGTATCCGTAAAATACTTAAGGAGATCTATGAAACCATAATGTGGCACACGAAATGTAGTTTAAATGAAGGTAACCTGTTAAAAATTACAAATTACGGATTCCTGATGGCTAGCTGCCAAGATAGTTGCAAAACTAATTCTGTTTGATTTTTTTCCCTAGATTTCGCATTAATTGCAAACGTAGTTATTATTGTGTATTAACGGTTACCATAAAATCTAAAATTTAAAAGGCGAAAAAGTGGTATAATCATTGTAATATCACATGACACAAGTTAATAATTTGAAACGAGTAATGCTACTCACTAACGTGTAACAACACACAATTTATTTTGACACGATTTAGCAGAATCGTGAACCAGAAAGATGAGTAGAAACGAACAGTAAAATTCCTTCAGGTTCAAGTAGGTAGCGGACAAACGAACGTAAATTTTGCCATCATTAGGTAACTAGGTTGTTATGGGGTACATGCAGACATATATACATTACTGAAAATAGTTGTCAGGGGATAGTGAAAATTTTTTTCCTGTCATCAGTGTATCGACTGATATGATAAAATGCTCCATCTACTCCTATCTTCACCTCTACATACCTATTACAAATAAGACTGCAGTTACCATTTCATATCCTCTAATATTTGTCTTCATCTCTACTTCTTACTTTTTTCTGTTGCCTCCAATAACGAATCAACCAATCCAAAATTTCCTAAAATGAAATTCTTCAAAATAGAAAATAAAATATGCACTCCTATTTTTTTAAAACAAGTTTATTTGATTCTTTGTATCTAGATACCATTTTAGACACATATATAAAATCTCGTTTTCTTATTTTGCATTAATTATTGAAACTGAACTATTTCTTAGGAACGCAGCTTTCTCTATCGTTATTTCATAAATAACAGAATCTTCTTGTTTTAGATACGGTACATTCTCCGTGAAAAACTGAACTGTTATGGATTCGCTGATCTGTACGTAACAACTTTTGAACCACATAATTTAGAGAACGGCAATTGTGCATTACGTTAAATCATACTTACGTTAAACACGATTATAAGAGAAAATAAAAAATCACAGGGTGTGAAACTAAATGTAAGGGTTTTAAGAAAATATTTTCTTTTCTTAATCCCCATGCGTATCAAATGCAAGTTCTCAAAAACGAAAAAAAAAAAAATGTAATTATTCTTTTATTATTTACACTATCTTTCCGAAAATTGCTTCATAGTTCACTGTGATGTGTAGCTGGTTATAATTTTCTGGCGTTTATTGTTTTAAATGAGAGATTTTGACCAATTTCATCAGTTATTTTCTTCAACAGAAATCTTTTGAATCACTCGATAGGATTCGGCTGGTAAATACGTCGTGAAAATACACACAGTATTTTTTTTTCAGCTGAAAATTTTTGTTTCGCATTTACAATTTGAAAGACGATAACGTAAAACCTATAACGAACGATATCTAGAGATAACTTTTATAAAAGTTTATATTTTAATAAAATAAAGAAATGTACGAAACCCTTAATGTACAAGAATAATTAGCACGTGTCAAGGCTAGTTTCTATTGCATTTGATCCTGTCTACCATTGTTGTTAACATTTCTGTGACTCTTCATATCTTCTGCCTTATGATTTACATTTAATACAAAAATTTCTCCTAATTTTTTTTAATGCCGGCCATTAAGTTTTCAATGATTTCACATTTATTTATTAAAACTTTATCTTTGTTTTGTCTTGAATCTTGATAACCTTATTGATTACTTCCTTTACATTCAAATTGAATCTTAGTCGTGATGTACTGCAACCTTACATCGTTCTCTTTTATAACTGATGCTTGTCTCACTTGACTGTGGACTTTTTCTATAGCCACCTGCTTCTTCTGTAGATCGTAGTGAAATCTTTTAACTGCTATCAGGATTGCAAAAAATAAAAAAAGTCGAGTTTTATGTTCGAAATGATCTGAAAGTCCGGGTAGAAGTAATTAAGGATTTCTATGTGTTTATCTTTCATAGTGGACATTGCAGCGGCAGTATCGTTGATTTAAATGTTTCCGGGTCGCAGTATGGTGTGACGTCATCGCGACCACAATGTGGCTGTTTGAGTTAGCGGGAATATTACGCACGACGAGACTCGCCGCATAGTGGCTGCTGTGTAGAGTGGTGATGAAAAGCAGCCCTGCAAATATTTATCGAGTGTAACGATATGTTCTCGATCTGTCAGGATAGAGGGTAGGGGGTGGGGAGGGGGGAGGGACGAACGCCTCATCTCCCCCAGCAGCCGCCTCCGGGCGCTGACACAATTTCGCGTGACGTCATCACACCCCGGTGCGTTGACGTAAACCGCCAAGTGGGATCACAGGAAATGGAATGTTGGGGTGCAAGGCCTTATGGCTTCACCGAAACCGGTCTTTCCCATCGATATTTCAAAGAAACCGTCAGAGAATAAAAAGGTGTGAGAGTATATAAACATCATTAGATTAAAAAAAAAAATCGTAATGACCAAGGCATCAATTTTTGGCATCCAGACAATTGATCCGATACGTATGTTAGCTGACGAACATCAAAACGGTTAATTTTAGTTATATTAATCATTACGATATGAGATTTGTTTAAGTGAGTAATTAATTGTCTCCAACTTATCTGTATCACTCCAATTTTTCAGGTGACTATAAAGCACAGTCTACCCATTCACTGTGCGATAGTGTCGTCATCTTGAAGGGGGCTCACGAACACCTTACGAGGTTAACACAACACGAGTAGTGAATTACATCACCTGCCTTCAGTCGATGGCCTCTTCCAACCATCCTCTGAAACTTGCGAAATGTCAGAATGAATTTAAAAACTAATGGAGAAATCGCAATTAGTCAGAGATAATTTTTTTTTTTTACTTCTTGAATTTCAATGGACAATTTATTTTATGTATACTGACCGATCGGGTAATATCTTTATATATAAAGATGAATGTATGTTTGTTTGTCTGTTTGTTTGTTTGTTTGTTTGTTTGTTAGTTTGTTTGTTCTTCATACAAATCCACAGTTTTCATCCGATCTCGATGAAACTTTGCACACTTATCCTTTGAAACAAGGAGAAAAATACTGTCTACATTTGGTTGAAAAATTATCTGTATAAATAACACATGTAGTCTCATAACTTCGAAATACGGCGATAGACAGACACGTTGGATATGGTCGTCTCCGTACCGTGCTTCCGTAAAGTGGACTGGCAGCTTAGTAGTTAAAGCGCTTGCTTACGAACGTCGTGGTCTCCTGTTCAAATCTCCGTGGAGGTTAAGATTTTTAAAAATTGTTTTTCATCGTAAGAGTCAGGCTTGGGCCGTAGGTTATTCGGATTGAATGTTAAACTGTAGATATTAGAAAGTTAGGGGTGCAATGCGAAGAAAATCGTAGGTAGTCTTGCAATGTTGTAGGTGTACACTTTTTTACGTTATAACGATCCCTCAGGTGTTGTTCGCAGTCAGTGTGTGAGTGTAAACCACAGTAATATTATTATAAATACGGAAGTAAGTCTCTGTCTTTTTGTTACGTTTTGACGACTAAATGGCTATATCGTTGTGATGCAATTTTATAAGGAAATCTGTATGAAGGGAACAGGATATTTTTTCCAGTATGATTAACAGTTGTAGTCACGAAATTTTGAGACCTTATCGAATGGTGACAGAAATATGTTGGAAATTGATTCTCTTCAAGAGACAGGTTCGACGGTACAATGATATAGTGATAGCTTTCCTGTCATATTATTCCGACTCGATATTGTTTGGGACCAATCCTTCGTTAGCAACTTTCTATATTTAATTCTGGCAACAAAAATTCTTAATCCACGCGTACGAAGTCGCGGGTACGGGCTAGTATTACAATATATTGTAACGATCCGAGCGTTTCCACCACATAAAATAGGGTTTGCCTTAATCAAACCACCTTCAGATTAGTTTTACCTGAAATGTGTGGTCCTTGTGATCGAACATATTACACAACACTAAAGCTTAGTGCTAGCTACGGAGAAGGAATGGCATCTACAAATGAAATAGCGAAAGAAAGATTGAGTAGCTTTAATAAATTCACTTTATACACTGAAGAGCCAAAGAAACTGGTACCTCATAAGCCCCTGATATATCATCGACTCGTCGCGCACTGGTATTCTGCGACCACGAGGCGTGATACAATTAAACCGCAGGAGCTTAGTGTCCCTGAAACGTAAGCCTGAGGGAGTGTCCGTTGAGCTGACTCTCATTGAAGCGAGCAGAATATTCAACCTCTGGTTTGCCTCACTCCTCACGGCACTCGAGCTTGGTAAATAACCTCCATCGTGCAAACTCCGGGAACCAGACGGAGCTAACTGTATGCAAACCTACATACGTTACAAGTACATTACGTTCTTCACACCTGGTCTCCGCACACGAGTGTTCTAGGACAATGCTTTCAACTGAGAGATAAAGTAAAGTGTAGTATCGATTTCCACTACATGGCTCTGAAATGTTCGTAGAATAGCTCCATGGAATTTTCTTTGAATAGTCACGATATGGTAAATGGAAAGGAACGAAAAATATCCGTTCCTATTTTAAAATAGTAACATCTTGAAATGGTAAAATTTTAGCGAGTTACTAAAACATTTTTAGTAAAAATATTAATATAAAAAATGAAGTAAATATGGACGAATTAATTTATTAAATACTCCTTATAAAAGTTATGCAGACTGTTCACGTCGAAAGAGAATTCACATCGGTTATGTTACAATAAAACTCATAATAAAAAAGCACTGAGAATTGTGTCTAAGCAATCCTTAGATCGTGTAAAATATATTACAACAAATTATTCAAAATATTTGTAAGATTTCCAAACAGACAGTAATTTCAATAATAATTTTGTGCTATGCTACTGATATGGAAAGTACTTTGATCAGTTCTGTTCTGCAGAGGGCACTGATAAAAAATTATGTGAATTCAAGCGTGCAACACAAATCGATATTCTCAAAATTTCAAAATATTTGTGAATGGATTTACATATTTATTTTTTCTGATAGTTCAGTCTTGCCTGCTTCTTCAGGGATAATTTCCTGAAGTAAAATATAAACTAGTTTCGGATAAATATTCCTTAACAATTTATAATACTGAAGTAATTACTCCATGTGTCAAGAAAAGTGCAAGACCAAAATGAAGGTACGAATGTATTAATGTCAGAACTTTACAAATTTAAAAGAATACGAATATATTTCTTAAAAGTTATCTTTTTTTTTTTTCAAACTAGGTATACGCCCAAAACTTAATGAATGTAATAAATATTTGACTATATTTAACAGAGCAATATTTTTATGGTATGTTTACATATGCTCACACAAACGTTGTTTACGACTAAGCATGTACCGTTTGGTAATATTTCTTAGGGCTTTATGCCTCTTTGACGTGTTGGCTATGGATGTGGGATGGTATTTGGGACAAGGAACACGTAAGAATTCAGCCATGACCTTTCGAATGAACCATCACGACAATTGCCTGGAGTAATTTAGTGATACTATGGAAACAGAAATCTCGATGGCCTACCTAGAAAATGAACCTGTGTCTCCCGAATTTAAGGGCCGAGGTTTACCGAAAAAGAAACGAACGTTAAATTGATACTTGAGGTTACTTTAAAAAAAAAAAAAAAAAGAACGATTCAGTTCTTCAAGGACTAAGAAACACCAGAATATTTGTGACGATTTGAATTGTTGCTCGAAAGATGAAAAATACAAATAACTCATGCAAATATTATTAAAAAGACATTTACGGACTTAAGTATTGAGTATTACGTTTAAAGATGTTCGTAGATTATGGAGTTATGTAAAAGTGTATTCCTAACTTAACGTAAGTAGTTAAAGCAAGTGGGCCAAGACGACAACTGTCTTCGTGGTAATTAGATCTTGATGGTTCCCACTTGCTAGGTAAAACGCCTGTAACTAGGCAACTTACGTTACGGAGCTGTGCTGTGGTGTGGTATCAAATGGTGTGTCGCTTGTTGGGAAAGCATTTGTAACAGAACAGAAGAGTTTTACAGCTTCCTTTGAAACTGTTGGTCATATAGCTTGTAAGCCATGTACTGGCCTGTACGATTTATATATCTTTGACGTCTTAATATTTTCGGAAACGAAATAAGTTTAGTTGTTCTCATTACGTAGGGTATACAAACTTGGATAGTATACTAATTTCAAATCATCCTTGTGTATCTACATCAAATGTCTGTGATAGGTAATAGTCAGAGCTACCGCCGCACGTATAGCCTGTTCAGTTACCAGAGGCGGTTCAAGGTCAGTACGCTATATCCCCACTCCGCTGCCCTTTCTGCTACACGCGAAGGGAAAATTTGTCTCTCTGCTACATGTACACAGCGATCAGCTCATAGGTGTAGGAAGGGAGAGGATGGTGAGGTGAGGATCGGGGTCGGGGGAATATGACCTTCAGCCGCCAGTTTAGTGTGAACAGGGTATAACACGAATACGCATTCCTTTATCCAAATAAAACAGCAATAACATCTCTCTCGATGATCGCCTGTGGTATCGTTGTGTATGTATGGATAGTTGACGTCGAATGGAAGGCAGTTCGGTTGCCGTAATTCCTTTCCCCACACCGCTCGCCTCAACAGTCATCAACGCCAACTTCGGTGTTTGGCATGCCAGTCTCTCGTTTAGCTTTCTTGCTCAATCGTTTGACCGTAGACAGCTCCGCAATTCCAAGGTGGTTTGCTTCAATTCCACCTGCCATCCGCTGGTTTACCGACTCCTTTCAAAATATTACAAATTTTCAAAGTTTACGTTTATCGGTCTTGAGTTAGATCCACAAAGTCGACCAGTACATCTAGCTGCCTTTGAACTCCTTCTTTCCGATTCAACCAAATTATGAGATCATCTGAAAATCTACCAGTTTGTTTTTTCTTCTTCAATTCTCGCTGCCACCTTCTCCTTTATATCATCTATGACCAATATGAAAAGTTTTGGCGAAGATTTGAGAGGTTAATGTTAGTAGTAGAGACTTCTGAAGTAACTTACAATATAACTCCCCTAAATAAAATTTTGTAATAAGTTCTTCAAGCCTTGTGAGATTATGACTGAAGAAATGAAACCAAATAAAAGTTTCTCCAGCATGATGTCTGTTAAAATGACTAACACATTAAGTTTGAAGTCATTTCAAGTTGGAACTGACAAATAGTAATGTGATGACGATCGAATAATCTGAAGGTGTGGTGATACCAAGTTACACGTTTGCTACTATGTTCTATAGTCGTTTGAATTTTTTACAAAACACTGATTAAAAACTGCGTTACAAATAATTAAGAAGATACTAACGTTACGGCGATAAAGGTCAATGTTTAATGTTAATAGCGTTCATATAAATAAATAATTAAATTGATTTCGTTAATGTAACTTCCCTGTGCAGGTGAAAGCAAAAGTGCTATAAACGTTACTGCCTCTCAACTGAAATGCTTTAAAACAAGAGATTCCATTTTGAGAAACACATTTTTACTTTGCTCTGATATTGCAGTTAGACGATATATTTCTTTCTTTCAGCTTTTATACCATTTGCTTAGTGCCTGAAATTTGGGCAGCTGTGTCTTGGTGTGTCATTCCTGAGATCATAAAGTTATATGAAAAGCCTCGCATGTTCGTACTGAGTATTCATTTACTAGGAAGCAGTTTGGAGACAACAGCTTCGGACAGAAAGGAACAACTCGCTCCTGTTCTGCCACCTCTTGTTTCCGGTGAGACGCTGCAGAGTCTTACAGCCAGAGATATTGGCTGCAACCTCTGATATGGAAATAAGTAGAATACAGGGAAATCAATACACATTCGGAAGCGCCTTACATGAGTATAATGTAGAAGAGGTACGTGATAACCATCCATTTCCTCTAAGCTCGTTTATTCATTTGTGTAGTTTTCGACCTCGAGGTCATAAGAGGAGGGATGGGACTGCGGACAAGGAACGGAAAGGCATTCGGCCATGGCGTTTTGAAGGAAGCATCCCGGAATACACCTGGAGTGATTTGGGGAATCTTAACGACAGTCGATATGCCGCGTGATATTACTTTTTCAAATGAAGTAGGTAGCCTGTGGTAACTGAAAAATAATCTACTTCCTTTTAATGATCGCAATCAATATGTTTTACATTAATTTTCCCATTCTTTACATTAACGATCTATTTTCTTTCAATGAGAAACAGCTGAGTACAGAAACTGTAATTTGTGTGTTTTATTTCGCAGGATCTTACAAGGTATCAGGTACCACTTAGGAATGGGATGTTACATCTACCCGTGGTGGAAAATAAGACGGAGGGTGACTTACCCCGTACTGCGGAAGGGGCCGCAAGCAGAGAGGGTTCTTCCACGTCAATTAGCTAATGACCCCGGGGTGCCTCCTGCAATTAACGTCCACGTGCAAGAGCTGCGCGGACCCCAAACCTCAGTCACGGGCTGCAAAAACTTACCACCTCAATGCCTCCAAACAGTCAAACATTGCAGTAAATAAATTTCGCTGCTTAACTGCATCCATGTGATGATATCGGATTTTCATACTTATGGGGAATAAAAGTAGTAATCAAAATAAAGAATTTCCTGCACATGGATAAAATTTCAAATTTTTGTTTTATTAAATTACACTCTGTTATGTTTGTATTTCGCGCCAACTTTTGGTGGATATTGTTGTTCGGTGAGCTAGCTATATGAAACAGTTAAGAACTGTCACACAGTACATAATTAGGAAGGTCTTCGAAAAGCGCAGGTGGTAGGGAAGATTTGATTTAAGAAGTATTAGTTACTAAATGACAAACATTGTTTTCTCGGTTCCCAACCATTGAACTTAACAGCCGGCACCGAAACCGTCTTGTTGGACATATGTAATATATATATATATATAATATCAAAAATAAAACAATAAATATAAACGTCCTTCTTCTATAAATAACCTGTGTTTCACTTTCCTGATACTCTGCTATCAAGCATTAAGATACACTTTATTTCACTCCAATATTCAACTATATTCTTAAATGAGAAACAAGTGCTGTAATGCTCTCACTCGTAGATTTTTTAAGACTGTCGTCTAGATTATTTATAAAATTCCTCCATTCATTCTATACGAACATTTATTGTGTTTGAGAAAATAAAAATTTACCCAAATTTCTTTTAATCTAGACGCGTCAATTCTGCTGTGAATCCGAGCGAACGATGGACTGATAAAAGCTATAGCAGTTTAGCCGAACCGTCAGAATTTAATTATTCGAAGCGTTAAAGATCCTTGTAATTATTAGTTTATAGTGATATGGGTGGGCCGCGATCTCCAGCCAATGAAGTTCAAACAAATCGGAGGATCTACCAAATAACGAGTCTTCTGAAGTGGTGAGGTTGAAAATACAGTGTTTCAGAAAAAATCAATTGATGTCCAAGTTGATGGTGCAACATCACTTTACGCCCATATTTTAGCGAAATATAATAAAAAAATTAGAATATTTCACAAATACAAATATACATATATACGTCTGTAAAAGATTATAACAGCATACTGACTTAGTTTCTTGTTATATTTATGCTGACGCTTTAATAACTAAAGCAATCGCTTCTTTTCCGTTACTTAACTTTTCACTTCTCCGAAGTAAGCTACTGCGGATTTTATTCGAGCTCTGGGTGTTTTAATTTTGATGTTACTGTCAACAGTAATATAATAACAAAACGTACGAGTATTGATAGAAGTTAAATCATTATGAATTCTTAAAGCAGTTGGAATGTCTTGCGAATGGATATTCCGTACAATCCGGTCAAGGAAATGCTGCGCGCTTAACGCTGTGTGTAAACAGCCCGACTTCCTCGTGATTATCCTACTACACATCACTTGCAGAGTGTAACAGAGATAAAGTATAAATCCTTATAATTAATAACAGTGTGGCTCTAGATAGTGCTAACTTCATCTATCAGCTGACACGCAATTTTTACTTAACAACATAGTAGTTTATCTGTTACCAAAACGTTACGCAAAATAAGTGTCACTATTTCTATCTGCTGTTTTATGATTTTTAACTTGGGACAAAATATTTCAAAAATTTAGAAACTGATAGCTTAGAATAACTGAAACGTAGGATATTTATAAAACCACTCCTCTTCCTCGTGGATGTTACGACGTCCATATCCTGACTATCGTTCTTCTACAACTATGAGGAAACAAACTACTTGCTTGAAACTTTGGCTAAATCCAGTATCCTGATTTGTACTGTAAGACTGGATTCTTACTCATTTCAGTATTCTGAAACGGATTGTGTTTGACTTTAGCATCACTTTAGCGTACAATAGGTTAATATGTCAATACATAAAGATACCAGTAGTTCTAAATTAAATCTTGATTGCGTTACTATTCAGCAAACGAATAGGAAATTAATCCAATAATATTTTGGTTGAATGATGGATCAGAAACTGTATTGTTTCATTGATTGAATTGTACGGATGCTTGACTGATCTATTAATAGCAAAAAATTTTGAACCTCACTTTTAAAAATGATTGTCAGTTATGTTTAGATGCAATTACAAATCATATGTTTACATTAATTCATAGCCGAACGAATTGGATGAAGGGTAAAGTTCATCAGTGTCATTAGAAAGTACTCAATTCATATTCACGATCCAGCCATCAAAATGTGGGTTTAAATAGAAAAAAACAAAATCCAAAATTGCTCAAAGGAATGTGGAATTGCCCTTTCTCGAGGACCGTGGCCTTTTTGTTTTTTTTTTTCGTTGCTTAAAAACTAATCTTTTCCGAGCCATTGCAATAATAATGACTTTACTAAAGAATAACAACAAAAACGAATTTGGATTGCTTAATAGATACATGCAGACATGTGTAGCTTTTGATTCTCATTAAGTGTATAATATGTTTTCACTGTCCCAGTTTACAGGCAACACAAAAAAAAACACTCATAAAACCACTTTTGCCTGCGGCCTGACTCGAACCGTGGAACCGCGAGACACCGCACTAGCTTCCGGGATCAGCATGGCACCCGCGAATCTGAGTCACTTACAGTAACATTCTTTCTGGATTACCAGAGAGGTAACAACAACTTATAACGAGACTGGCATTATCTTTCCTCCTTCCTCAAATTTCCTGTTTCTTTCTTGCAATTTCAGATTTCGGAAACAAGGTTATCATGTCGTTATATTGAGGATATACATCAATTATATCATTACTGATCACTAGTAGGAGCAGCATTTTGTCAAATACGGAACCTCTCATTAGCATGTTATTCGTCAATGCTGATTTTTTGTTTTCGTAAGAATAACTACTCACATTTTCAATTCTGGTTTGCTTGCTAATACCAGGAACGTTAGCTACAAAAACCGCACATTAGTTTGATTTAGGTCCTTGTTTATTTTTAAACAGCCATCATTGCCCCAATTATCAATCTCCCGCCTTTGCACTAGAAAAAAATTGGTTAAGTTGAGTGGCACAAATCGTAATGGTTAAATTAAATTTATTGGAAAACTGGCTTTCAGTTCCTACTCACGCATCATGCGTTGACACTTTCTCATTTCAGCCAAACATTAATTTTATGATTCATTTCCACTGTTCCAATTGACCACGAAATATATATAAACTTACTTATATGATATGTATTTTGCAACAAGTGAAAAGGAGATAAATAATGAAAAAAAATAACAGCACCTGGGCTTGAACCGAGAACCAGCACTTTGACAGCCCAGCGCGTTACCACTAGGACACCTGGACTCACAGAATCTATTGCCTCATAAATTATATGACCAAAGAAAAAATATACATATAGATACAATAATCCGTGATTGAATAGTAATCTGTATACAGAATCGAACTGTTGCAAGAGAAGTAATCAGTTAAATGAAAATATTCTAGATGAGACTGGAACATAAATAATTTTTCATTTCGCCTATGTGTGTGTCCAGCTATGAGACACTATTTCTGGTATAGGGAAATTGCTACAGCGCTGCGACTACTAGGCAGAACATCGTGGCAACATCGCAGAAAGTAAATATGGCAACGCTTACCAGGAAAAAGTCTTAAGTTTCCTACTTCCTTCGGCAAGGAAGAATACCTTTATAACACGTAAATAATGCACGTAATAATTTAACACGAGCAGCACATTTGGCAAAAGTTTTTGTTGGTTTCAGAATTATCCAACTTACAGCTGGCAATTGAAAATACGGTGGGAATCCATGTTAACTGCATGAGGGCAATACAAAAAGTAACGTCTCCCAAGCATTCATAGATAAAGAATCAAATTAATTTATTTACAGTTTTAGAGGTTGAACAAATATCTATTTTTCTACATCATTACCATTTCGGAACACACGTTGGTCGTTGCTGTAAATGACAATGGTTCGAATTCAAGTTCGGCCATGCATATTTGTGGTTTCCAAGGTTTACCCAAATCACTCCATATGAATACCGGAATAGGTTCTTTACAAGGGCATGGGCGAAATCCTTGCCACTACTCCTATCCAGCCAAAAATCACCTCTATGTCGACGAGGCGTAAAATCATAAGAATTTTTAAATTTATTTAGGAGGTCGCAGCTGGCTTGAAATCGATTAACAATACCTTCTCCCTATCCTTATTTTTTTGTTTATTGCTTTACGTTTCATCTATGTTGAAGTTATTACAGTAGGGAACGGCCATGGCCTTCTATAAGAATCGTCCCAGCATTTGCCTGGATCCAGAACGTTACCGCTCACACGCCACGCTCGGTCTTCCGGTCTTTAGACATCATCAACCTTACTTTACCGGTAGACTGTGTTTGTTTGAATCCTTGAGACCTAGGCGATTATGGAGTCGATTATGACGGGTGACAAAACTTGAGCGTTCCACTTTATACCGGAGACTAAAGAACGATCACGCGAACGGCGACATCCTCATTCGCCAAATGCTTGTATTTATTTATGTTATTCCAAACAAAGAATAACGCAGGTAATTTCACGCCTTGTTAAGTAATGAGCATTTAGACCCAGTATTTAATAAATCCCAATGCTGTAAAGATCATGAAGTAATAGTGTCAACAACTAACAGCATTGTAGAAAACGGGAAAAACGGTCATTTAAGAACTCCCTGTCTTTAAGCCCGATTCTCAATTAACTTTAATTACTTACACCAGTTATAAAAGAATTTATTTTTGTCCTACGATAATAATCTGGTTGAAAATTTTTTAGTGACAATGGTCGTTTGATTTTTTGCGGTGCTAATATTTAGTTCTGCGCGATTAACTCTCATTTATTTATATAGTGCATAATCATTATCGTCCATCTACAAAGAGAGCAATAATTCCTCTTGTAAATTATTTCTTTCTGAAACGCGATGATCGTTCTACTGTGAAATAAATATATTGGAAACAGGTGTGTCGTTTGAAAAGGGACAGATGATATGATTTCGGCGCGGCTTGAAATCCCGTGTAGATTTTCGTCAGTTCTGCTGCCGCAAATCTTTCATGCCTTACGTCGGCTATTAGTTACGAAACATTGGGTAGTTTCGCAGATGTTTATCTTATTTCCTGACGCAGTTAGGAAAGAATCATGGATACCTTATACTAATAAGCAATGTGCAGTTTCGGTACGCTTAAAAATAAAATACAAGTAAAGATAGATTTCTAAATTAAAAAAAAAAAATAACAAGAACTACTTGGATTTGAACTCGGAACCGCTCGCTCAGCAACCCAGAACGCTAACCATAGGACCACTGCAAGCTCGGTGCTACTTTCCTCGAATAGGCGTATACAACGCAGCGTAGGAAGACTGTTTCATTCAATCCATCTTGGAGAGAGACACTTCCGAAATAATTTCTTGTTTCTGTAGTTTCGTAGTACTAAAAATTCTACCTCATGGAACATGATTATCCCTTGGTTTGTGGACTGACCAGATATATGAGTGAAATATTATCCGAAGGAATTATCAAAATGAGTATAACAATCTTATCGTTATAGTTTTTTGCTAATCAACCGTAGTAATATACAGCATTGAGCCTGTTTCCTGCCTCACTTTAATGCAATCCCGTTAATTAGAACTTTTGGCAAACGTTTCAAGATCTGAATTTTGGTAAAGTATTATAGAAATGTAATGGTAGGATGATGAACTGTTCAGCCAATAAGAATCGTCAGTGGGAGGAGCTTAATTCCTACCTGTTGGCCAATTGTTTCCTGCATTGACTTAAGGAAATGAAAAATCTGCAGTATAGATGGCTCTGAATAAAATATCCACCAATGAAATTGCGAGGAGGCGGAGCCAGTATTGCGTTCCTGTTGCCTGGGATGACATTGATGCCAGATTGTGCAAAATAAGAGTGATAGAATTTTTCACCGGCGGCCAGAAATAATGTCAAAGACTGTACCGATCCCGCAGGATGAGAGGTAACGCTCAGGTCTTGCATTCGAGAGGACGCAGATTCTGATCCCCACCCCGCCATTCTGATTTCGGTTTGCAATGGTTTTCCTAAATCACTACAGGCGAATGGCACGATGGTTCATTAGAAAGGCACTGGACGAATTACTTCCCGTTTCTTGGTCCCTCCCACCTTGTCCCCTTCTGCTTCTAATAAACTCGAAGATGACGAGTCATAAAGGCCTACGAAAAAAAACCAATAATAATCTAGATATATACTCTACAATTCACAAAATTGTGGGTGGCAGAGGGTGCTCAGCACCAAAGCTAATCTTTTTGTTGTACATTCCAATCCCGAATGGGTCGAAGGAAAGAAGAATTCATATAAGAATCATTGCGGCACCTTATTTCTCTAATCTTATCTTTCCTGTCATTCCGACTCAAATAGGTTGGTGGACGAAGTATTTCACTACACTCCTTGTGAAAGTGGGAGTACGCATGTTTACCAATAAGTTTAAACGAAACGTGCGTGGTCTATCTACCAGAGACTCGCATCCCAGTCTACTAATCAGTTCTGTGAAACTTTCATAAGGACTATAGCAAGCGGTCACGAATCGAGCGGCTCGTCTCTGTACTTTTTCTATACTTTCGATCAACCCCTTACGAAACGGATCCCAAACGGCACAACAGTAGTCCAAATGTGGACGCACAAGAGATTTGTACGCTATCTCCTTTGTTTGTTCATTAGAATTTTTTTAAGATTTGACCTATGAATCGCAGCCTAGAATTAGCTCTACCTACTAACGAATTAATGTTTAAGTCCCATTTCATACGTACTTTGGTAATTATTTTTTGCTTATGGATCTACGCCTCGTCGGCGCCGAGGTAATTTGAGGCGGGAAAGGACTGGGGCAAAGAAAGGGAAGTAGTTCCGCCATGGCCTTTTTGAAGGGTCCATCCTGGCATGATTTAGTTAAACCATGGAAAACTGGGGAGGATGGGGATTCGAAACGGTGTCCTCCCGAATGCGAGGGCAGACTCAAAATCTAAAAATTATTCCTAAAGCTTATCCACGATCTAAGCAGCGACCTACCTGACAGTAATCGCGCAAGAGACCTCCCATAGTTGTCTGTGTAGTGCGAATTGTGTGGATGTACACGCACGATATGTTAAGCACGAAACATTTTATTGCATTTAAGATACGATAATTCTTCCAGAACCCTCGTGTAGTGTACAAGGAATTTTATAGTTTGTAAAGAATATTAACTCAGGAAATAGTCCTTAGACGATGTATAAATGAGCCGCGTAAGTGAACGATTGACGTTCGGGCCAGGCATTCGGGAGGATGTTGATTTGATTCCCGGTCCGACTATCGAGATTTCGGTTTTCTACGGGTTCCAAATCAGACTCCAGCCGACTACCAGGAAGGTTTTCATCCTCTTACTTCTCCGTAACCATGCTCCTCATCTAATGACCTCGCTATATGTAGTACCAGGAAAAATAATTACAGATTGAAGCATAAATTTAAACGATGATCTCTCGTTACTCTATTGAAATGATTCATATCTTATACAGGGTCCGGCAATAAAACCTCCCTCATTTTAATGTGTTGTCACATAAAAACTAAATATGATAGAGACTAATTACTTTTATTTATGAAAAATACATACTTTGCCATTTTTAATTATTTGGTTTTAAAAATTATATCTGCCCTCCATTGTTGACACATTGACAAAGTCTATCCAGAAAGTTCTCCATACATTTTCGCGTCATTTCTCTTGGAATGGCTGCCAATTCTTGGGTAATGGCCTCTTTAAGTGCTTGCAGTGTTGTGGGACGATGTTTGTACACTATAGGCTTTAAGTGTCCCCAAAGATTGGTGAATGTTGCATAGACACACTCACACGCGCCAAATTTTCCGGCGTTGTTGCAGTCCGAGGACGGCCTGTAGGTTTTTTTTTTTTTTTTTAGTGCTGAACCTGTCTTTCTAAAGTTTGACACCCACAGTTGAATAGTTTTTCTATCCGGGACACGATCATGTAGGCCAAGTTCGAATCGTCTCCGAAAATCTGAGAACAACTGTTACGAATAAATTCGTCCACAACAAACGCACGATGCTCACCAAGCCACGACATGGCGCACACTTAAAATGGCAGGTACACCTCTTTAAAACAAAACACACTCCACATCAGTATCCTCACTACAACCCGCACGCCGGCTACTTGAAATGTGGGAGGTTTTATTGCCGGACCCTGTATATGAAAGTTTTTTTTTTAATTTGGCCTTTATGCCTCGTCGACGTCGAGATCATTAGAGGCAGGAAGAGGTTGACGGTATGGAATTCGGGCATGGCGTTTTTGAAGCAACCATTCATGCATTCGCTTGGAATGATTCCTGGAAAACTGAAATCTGAACCGCGATTCCCAGTTCCCGACTGCTAGAAGTGCGAGCGTTATCGCTCACCCACCACTCGTAGATATCAACGTAACGAGGAGCCGTTTCTACATTCAGGCACAGCAGTTTAGTAAGTAATGTGATTAGTAATACCGTGTGTCTTTTTTCTAAAAATTTAAAACACCAATTTTTGACTCACCACAAATTTTATTATAGTATGAAGGTTATTTTTTTTTTTAACTGTCCGTTTGTGAATAAGATAGAAAATGACGAGCGATCGCCACAGTGCGCATGCGCTTCTGCTCCCAGCATGCATTGCGAGAGTTTAGTCGCCACTTGCAGCCCTATCGTCCGTCTGTGTTCTGAGCTGTAGGAGTTTATAATGTTTAAGAAAATTGACTCGTCCGCCGACTGTAGGATACGACCAGTAATATTAATGAAGGTTCAAAAAGTGAAGTTTAAATTATAAAATCTGTGGGTGGTTCTTAGGTACTGATTTTTCATGCTTTTACTGGGAAAAAATTAATTTAAGTGGAAACAGCGTTTCTTTGAAAACACTGAAAATTCGGTGTTTCACTGTATCTTTCACTAAACAGGAATGTGGTTACACTGTACTTATTTATTTCATTAAAATGACGTTTGGCAGTTAAGTAAATTCAATAATTTTGATTGCCTCTCATCAGTGTATTTATGTAATGACATCAAGTATGTGCTTAACAAGTAAAGCGCTAAACCTTACGAACACAACAGCCAGTCAAATATACTCATGGCTCAGGCAGGATTCAAACCACCGTCCTTTCCAGTGGGAGATTGCATCGTCTTCCTAAACGAAATGGTGATTTGAAGAACGCAGCAAAACGTGAGGTACCTTCCCCTTTAACGGAAGAAAACAGCGAACTCTTATGGAAGTCAAATATATGCTGGTAGGGACTGAGCCTGTTGCTGGCGCCGAAATCTTGCAAATCCAGGGATTTTCTGCGGAATATCGAGGCCGCTTAATGTGTTTCTGATCGACCTGCGCGCTGAATATACGACTACATGGCTCACGTACGTAACATGTCAACACATGTAAACTCTCCGAACAACAACCCATCTCTGACTAAAATGACACTTTCCTGTTCAACAACGAGTAGAGAAACAGATAGAAGCTATGAGGGCAAAGAACTGAGATACATCCCAAGTGTTTCCTTTTGCCACCGTCCATTATTACTTATTTATCTCAGGTATGCATTAAATAGAACAATATAACAACACTACTGAGTGATGTCGAGATTGTCTACCCTAGCATGTGACGAATAGATGTTTAGATCTCGTAAACAAGAGAAGTAAGATAGTTACTTTAATTTGTTTCGTTTGAAATTAAAAGATTAACTGCCAACGAAACTTACGTATTTAAGACCATTTCTGTAAACATATGTATCTCAAAAAATTGTATGGCATATGAACTTGAAATTTATCAATAGTGCTGATGATTTTCTGTGTTTAAACGACAAATATTTTTTACATTCAAAATAGTTTCTATTTCTGAGCAAAACAAGCAAAAGTT
Source organism: Vandiemenella viatica (assembly GCA_031002005.1). NCBI lineage: Eukaryota > Metazoa > Arthropoda > Insecta > Orthoptera > Morabidae > Vandiemenella > Vandiemenella viatica. The sequence goes on along the minus strand of CM061919.1, from coordinate 230,425,013 downwards.
TTTAATTTGAGATTATTTTGTCACTACTTTTAAAAACGACGGGTATCGTCTATGGTGATAGTGGGAATTTATTCTGGAAAAGCTTGTAAGGAAAAACAAATAACGATCATTTTTACCGACATGAGTACCAAACTCTGGTTAGATTCTCGGTGTATTTAGCTAGGATTTAAAAAAAAAAAAAAAAAAAAAAAAAAAAAAAACTGCGTTTTCTGTAAACGACGGAAAGTATAATTTCAAAACGGAATAAATGTTATTGATTTGATTGATATATTACGTGATTCCGTACATTTCATGTATACTTTCTCTGACTTTTTAATAACCTTCATTGTTTCTTATCTTTGGTGCAAATATATGTTAGGTTGTGTTGTAATTCTTATAGTTGCTACAGAGAATATAGCGTAAACTTGGAATGCCCTTCTCCTCTATATCTAGTTGTCGTAAATTAACAAAAGGGACATGGAAATTTAATCTATCGTATTATTGTATCTTTTTTGATCTCTGCCGCACATTATTTTTTTTTTATGCCTACTCTTCATATTTTTGTGCAGTTACTTCTACAACAGTCAGCTACCTATTAGCTGACATTGCAATTACATTTCCTTTTAACAGTATAAACGCAAATAAAGTCAATACAGTTATTCATTTGAACTTTGCCTGTTTTCCAAGCAACGCTCTGGTGGCAGTTAGTGTAACTAATATTTCGGAAATTACCGAGACTCGGCGAAGGTTGCCGAACCATTGAGGTGAACGCAGTCCGCAGAAAAAGGATTTTTGGCGAATCACGAGACAACGGTACCTAGGCATAGATGTCCGGTGTATAATTATGAGAGTAAAAAGCTAAAGGATCCTGTTGTGGTTTTAAGGTCTGGTGATAAGTTTGTTACAGGCTGCGATATCCGTCGCTATCGTAGCCGCCTGAACCTAACCCTGTAAACCCACCGGGTATAGGGGAGTTACAGTTCAACGTGGAATCGGTACCAACGAAGCGTTATGGCGTACTTTATGTTGGCTCACTCATCACTTACCTCGGAAGCGTAAGTTAAAAATCACGTACCTGTAATTTTTATTTACTCGATAGCCTCTTCCAACCTTCCTCTGAAACATAGTGATCACGAAGGATCTAAAAAGTAATGAATAAAAACAATTATCCACAGATAAATTTTTATATTGAGTCACTGACATGTACGAGCACAGACGATTCCACCACAACAGACTCTTACCGGGTAATAATTATTTCTACTGAACAAAGCAAACTTCTACTAAGATTGCAAAAATCTTAAAGTTTTTTAAATATTCACTAACTAACTGTACCTAAAACTCTACTTTCGTCTACGTGTTATACAGCGCAATGATGATAAGCATGCGTTTAGCAAAAATAAAATTCTAAATAGTTTCTGGATATGTTGCATAGTGACGGACAAAACAAGTTCTCTTTAAAACACGTAGTCGTCTATTTAATGCTTCCAATCTGAGAAAATTGAACAATGACTTTCTGTACACAGCAACAACGAATATATATCCCTGGTACTTTCGCTTCCCTAATTAATAGATAACATTCTTCTGGTCTCACCTAAAAACATGGCACTTTAATTTGCCTCGACAAACTCAGCTAACCTGGAGCAACTACTATAAGTCATCACGCTGGAAGAAAAAACACGAAGAAAGACCATCACTAATTCCCGTTGGAATTCTTCAAATAATGCAGACTCAGATATAATTCAGACAACAGACAATCGACTCAAGCACTTTCCTACGCTGACACATAAAAATGTGTCTCTCTCACGAACACTCTCCCGTTATCATAATGCATGAAAAAGCCACTCTCTGACACTGCTACCTTATATACACCTTCTGTCTGAAAGTCTCATTCTTATCCAATTTTACCAACGCGTCTCCAAAGGGTGGTTCTTGCACGGAACACCTCCGTAGCAGTAAATTCCACTAGTTGTGAATATGACATTGCTCCACGCGCCTAAACCACAAAATTTACTGTACAAAAACTGAATAATCTCCTTAAATTGATCTTAATGAAGCCCTAGAATTGTTACAATGCCTTATGGCAATGTTCCGCGAACAGTGATGTTGCGGCTCACAACACAGTATTCTCTGTCAACGAAAGTAGAAAAATGTTCCTTTCTCCCTGGTAAAATTGACCTTTATTAAGTTAAAAGAGTTTGTTGGCTTATGTTTTCTGTATTGAGAATATAAACGGAAACGTCATGAATGGTTCTTCACTGGCGACCGGTGATAGGACAGTCACGATTAAGCCACCGAATTTTTCTACAGCCTGCTGCCTTGTAGTATTGAACACGCAGTCTATTGGTTGTTACGTAGTGTGTAGCTCCGCGTGATTGCAGGTAGTTCCTCGTATAAGAGCTGACGTCACCGCCACGAGCCAAGAGGACGGTGTCCTATCTGTGAATGCCGGCGGTGACGGTGAGTTATGGCGTGACGGCAATCGATGCTCAATAACTCCCGGTGGCAGTGTGAATATTTGATAACATTCCCGGATTTTGTTCGGCGATTTAGGTCTATTTCTCTGAAATCCCAGTCACATCACTCATTCCTGTTGACAAGCGACAACGGAATGTGATTAATCGCTCACTGCACCTTCCTTCGATATCCGTTCAAAAACCGTCATACAGTATAATTAAAAAAACCGGTGATCTCGAATGTTTTCACTGAGATATATTCTGCACGCTCTTGTTGTTCTTACAAGACCATGTAGAACAGATCAAAGTGCACATGCCCCAAGAAGAACGTCAAAGAAATTCAGTCTAAACGTTGACAATTAATATTAAGACGTGACACCATCCTGCAAGCATGGAAACTAAACAAGTGTTTATAACGTTTTTACGAGTCAAAACAGTAACCTCAGGAGGTTTTCACAGCAAAGGTAAAAAACATCAAGTCTGGGTATTAATGTTAGTAGGCTTCCACTTTTGGTGGAATTCAGAATACCCATCTTTTCCATCTACGAATACTTATAGTTTAGTTCGTTTACACTTCCGTGGCTCGTTCACACCAGTAAGATAGTTGTTTTTATTAATCGGTATAAGCTCACCTTTTTACGTAGATAGCATTCAGTATAGATATAAATATTAATCATCGTTTTAAACACACATGTACTCTTTATTTACTTTTAACAGCTTCGTTTTCATTATATCTTGTCTTATTCTTCATTTAAAAAATTACTTTTATTCTGTATTCTGATCAAGATAACAAGCCAACTACTTATTTCTTAATACTAATAATCATCCAACGGTCTTGTTGTCGTCTACTTCATCTTGTCTTTCAGAGATAGTCCTCCACCGCAGATTTTCTTGTTCCAAGGATATTCACTTGACTCGAATTATGCGTGCGCATAGCAAAAGTCGATAATATTATAACAGATAACTCTTTTCACCTTATTCACCTGTCGTTTTCCAGTAATACTGAACACGAGTCTACTGCTCTGTTGATTGCATTGAAGAGACGCAATCCATATCTTTGATTGTATTTAGCGAAACTATTACATATTGTTGATTGCGAGTAACGCACGTCATACTTCTAAACAATCTTCTCGGGTGCTCTGCCATGCACGAAGTTTTCGCTACAACGACTTGAAGAATTTTTAGAAGCTGCATGCAACTATCGCATTTCACACTGTGGAATTCACAGAAGAAATGCTGTTAATATATCATTGATTCTAATGGAAAAATGCAATTAATTTTTTTACTGAAATAAAAGAATGCAGTTACGTAGAAACATCTACACGATGGAAGTGAACGATTAAGATTGAAATTGTGTGGGGACAAGAAGAGGAATAGTAATGAAAGTATGTCAAAGGAAATGTATAATAAGAAATAGGAAGGTTTTTTTCTTTGAGTATGTGATGCACCCCATTGACGTCGAGGTCATTAAAGGTGGAAAGGAACTGGTGTCAAGGAATGTGAAGGAATTCAGCCACAGCATTTTGAAGGAACCATCCCGGGATTCACCAGCATTGATTTTGGTAAACCCTAGATAGCCGGACGGGGATTTGAACCTGTGTCCTCCAAAACGCCAGACCACGCTCAGTAAATTGGAAGGGAAGATGCCCCGGGTTAGGTAGAATAGTGAGATGCTCAGATATGGAATACTTTCACAATATTATTGGGCAGTTACTAAACAAAAAATTCTGATGATTCTCGTTCAGCGAACCCATGCATGCCTGAAAGCTTTGCAGATTGATGCTGCGTTCAAATCAGTATATATAATAAAAGTAAGCATCGTTTGTCCATGTGGACTGCTATATCCGTAATATACCCGCAGCTCCACGGGGGTTATGTGGTATGGTTGCCCTCCATCATCCATCTATGAAGGTTTCTGTTTGGGACTGCAGGGGTTGGGTTTGGAGTTATAAGTGTCAAAAGAGGGCATCACTCCAGTGGATTCTTTTTAGAAGATGGCGAAACAGCTGGGAATCCAATTTCAAAATGTTCTAGAATATTTCAGGATATTCCAGACAGAATCATCTAGATTGATCCAGAACATTATAGGATGATCGAAAACGACGTAGAATGTTCCATAAAGGTACTTGAATGTTGCAGAAAGTCCAGAATCTTTTGGAGAGATTTAGAATGTTCCATTATCCTGTAGTGATTGGGATACACTTCAGCTCAAAAGGATATACAGGGCGATTTGGGATGATTGGTAAATATTGAAGTAGGTGGTAGTGTGAACAATATTGAGTAAAAAAGTTAATACAAACACGTTTCAGATTTCCATTCGTTTTGGGGGTACAGGTGCTTGAATGTTACGCATAAAATAAACATCAGAAAATGATCAAGATGTCACAAATAACTTATTGAAGTACTTTACTCATGCATAAACACACGCTTATTTTACAAAAGTTTAAATTAAAAGTTCGAAAATCCCACCATCGGCTTCAGTACACTTTGCAGCTCTCTTCACAAAAGTACGTGTAGCTCTTCTGAGTACGTCTTCGTGTAGTCTTATGAGGTTAGCAGTGTTTACAATGCGAGCGAGTAATTCGTTTCTTGTGTTTACTTTTTCTTTGTACACTTAGCTTTTCAACTACTTCCTCATACAAAAAACTAATGGGGTGAGGTCCGGCGACCTTGGTGGCCAATGAACCTAACATTCCAGCACCTGTACCTCCAAAGCGAATGAAAATCGGACACATGTTTATATGAACTTTTTTACACAATATTGTTCGTACAACGACCTCCTTCAGTATTTACCAATCCTCCTGAGTCAACCTGTATAGGCGATGGCAAGAGGTATGCATTATTATACCGGTACTTTTGGAAATCTATTAGGGTGGAACAAGGAAAATGTTTTAAAGTGAAATAGATATCAGTGAAAATTTTTGAACGTAATAGTGAAAGTAATTTGCTTAAGGTGGTGAACAGTGTATTAAGTGGAATACTAGTCTGTTAAGTTAATATTAGCATTTAATAGGATGCTGAAACGTAAAAGAGAAGAAAATCTTGCCCTTGGTGAATTGAAAATATGGAAACAGAAAGAACAGCCAAAAAATTAAAAGCAGATGTGGAGCGAGAAACAGAGTTTAGCTTCAGAACAGAAGAGAATGAATAGATCGAGAGATAATTTAACTCCGAGCAGGGATAAGAAATTAGAGAAGAGGATATATTCAGACACTCAGTAAACAAACAAAAAGAATCTGCTGAACAAACAAGAATACGAAGTGAACTAAGTATAGTTGTAATGAATGAAGTTCGTGAAATACAACATTTTTAATTTAATTGCAATGGAGCACATGCTCCGGTGACAATTTCCCTACACATCCAACTTCCCCCTATCCTACACTCACCTACATTTGCCCTCTACAAATTTTAACTTTAAATTCTTTTAACGTTTTCGGTAGGTTATTCATCAAAACGCATGAAGAAAACATAAGTGTATGAAATGCGAAGAAGAAGAATAAGGTATAGATTACAGTTTGGCAGGTGAGGCATTCTGTTATAATACCACTAACCAGTTGTAAGTTACCTGCACAGAACAAAATAATACATATATCAATACAAGAGCATTCTAAAACACTCGAAAGGAATTTTATTATTAAACACTTGGTATAGAATACACTTCTTTACATGACACTACAGAATAACAGACTTCTACGTTCCGTTTTATACCACCACATGCTCTCTATAGCTACATTCTAGCACGCTCCCGCACCATAATAATCTTCTTTTTTCTATTTGCCCAAAGATATTCATTGTCTTAGACGGCCACTGTTCACAGATATTCCGGCACTCCAATATTCACATATCTTTTATTTTACACACAACTTTAACACATTTGTATCAACAAATCCAGAATCATATTTAATTTTAACAAAGATATTCATCAAAATTTTTTTTTGTTAGGGACCTTGTCAAGTTACACAGTACAAAAAACGCAAAAAACATTATCATTGACAAAATGGGTTAAGTTTGTCAGTTCCGCGATGTCAAGAAAACACGAGGAATGTGTTGTAGTAGTGGAAAAATTCGATTAGCTGCCCTGGAAGTGCCTCCACTAGAATTATTCCAGTACGTGACTGGAGGTAACTCCGGCTAGTAAAAAATAAAGACCGCATAAAAATTTCCCAATAACCGCTCGCGTAATTGGGGTGCGACAGAACAGTAAGAACCGGAAACGGTTTGAATTGCGACTGAAGGCCCGCCATTACCTTTGGGACCGTTTTCCGGTTGGCGCGTAGGCCGGATTAGGCCGATTGACTGCAATCAGTCCGGACGGGCGGCGGGCTCACTGCGTACTGATGGAATTTAAATCGAGTTTATTACTGACCAATTGAGCCGCTGGTTACCATCAGAACATCCGAGCGGTGGTGGATGCAGAGAGCAGCTTCGACGCTCATGAATTGAAATAACTGATCGACAGCTTTGATTAAATCTACAACTGGCGGATCAGCAAGCTGACGTGCGCCAAAACAGTGGCTGAAGTGTGAGATCACATTGTACTCACGGATGAAATGTACGGCTATGCTGTCGGTTTGCGTTGGTTGGGGCTCATCAATTGTAATTCAGAAATTTGATATTAATCATCATCAATGATAATGAAACGTTGGTTACTGTGTGTAGCGGAACAGATTTAACGGTGCCGTTGGTTCGTCTAGGGTTCTTCCCCGTTATAAGAAATCTTCCCACTAACTAAGACCGTACGATACTTACCTGTTGGTGAATTCTACTGGATTAGCACTAATCGTACCTCGGTCGCCATTCAGAGATTATACCCTGAGAATACTGAAGTTCTTAAGTTTTTTATCACTGTAAAACAATCATTGGATGGTTGTACGATCTACTAGATAATTTCCTAAGGTCACTCATCCACTCACCTCGATAGCTATTGGCTGGAGAAATGGTGTCACGTGTCAGCCTTCGCTCGCTAAACAGCGACCAGAGATACCATTAGTAGAAATTCGTGGTTATGTTCACAATTTAATAGCTAGGCAATTGATACAAAATTAATTGCCATAATACGTTAATTAAGTTTGATTTTCGTAACGTTTCATATTTAAAAAAAAAAAAATACTGATAAATTTTGCGACTGAAAAAAAGTTGACCTGCTTTTCAGTAACATGTTGTTAATGAAAAGCGCTTAAAAAAAAACTTTAAAAAAAATTAAATTACCCATGGTTTCTACTGTAACCAAGAATGCCAAATGTCATTCCAACTTAGCGTAAATTTAAACTTAATTAAAACTGTCACTATTGTTGTTGCTTGACCAAAGTTTATGCATTACGGTTTATTTGCTTTTCAGGTATTTTACTGACCACTTTTGTATATGGCCTTTGTTCATGTTCACTGTACATGAGTTATTAGGTTATTTTAAGTGGACATCGGACGAAATATGTTACCGAATCAACTATTCTGGCAATCCATTTCTTCCGATTTGCTCAACTGTTGAATAATATGGAATATGTGTTACGTTCTACAATGATTACATTATGAGTGTTTGCCCACTATCAATGAAAAACAACGTAATAAGGCCGTTACATATACTATGACCAATGTTTACGTTATGAGTGTTTGCGCAGTTTCAATAAAAACAACGTAATGCTTTCAAAGCAAACAGGAATTTTTTAAATTTTGCGGAGTGAACTTTAAGGGTCAAATACAAGTTTGTATTTAAGCAAGTTCGATTGTATGATCTTTGAATCAATTACACTATTACACTATCTTCCCTGTTCGTGTTAAATACTTACCCTCATTAATGCTTCTGAGTTCTTTAGGCTCAAGAGATTTTATTCATTTTGAAACAAAGGGCAAGTTTATATCTGGTCAAATCAGATCATCCTGTCATAATCTTTCATCCTAAAAACTGGAACTGATCTAGACCCATGAAGATACGCTAAAAATGGTCACGGGCTTACACTAGTACGAAATAAAACACCAATGCTGTTATAACAATTTCAACTTTAATTGATCAGAAGTTTACGCATATTATAACCAAATCGGTACTTCTTTTCATCCTCAGACTGCAGATTCTAGCTGGAAACGCAGTCATAGTTTGCTTTCATTTGGTACAACTTGCATACATTGTATTTTACGTACCTTTGGTAGTTATTGTTAATCGCAACTAACACTTTCGTGACTATTCACTATGTTCAAACCGCTTAAGACCTTCTCTTACGTATTTCTAAATGCGGAAATCATTTAAGACATTTATACTAATCATTTTCGGAAACTACGTAAATCTGTATCATCTAGATCATCGCCGCATATATCGCTAATCGAACCAGTAATGGAACTATTAATAAATAAATTACGCCAAAGCAATTGACTTTTTTGTATTTATTGGTCTCCCGTACGCGTTTCACTTCTTTTGCAGAAGCATCTTCAGCGGTTTTTTTATTTTGTGGTCTATTGCATTTCTTTTAGCTCCATTCTCAGCATCAGTGCTTTTGAATTTTTGGTGAGAAGTGTCTTCATTATTCCGATTCACAACACTGCACTTTATTGCACTGCAAAAAAAAAAAAAAAAAAAAAAAAAAAAGGCAAGAAAAACATAGTGCAGTGCAATAAAGTGCAGTATTGTGAATCGGAATAATGAAGACACTTCTCACCAAAAATGCAAAAGCACTGATGCTGAGAATGGAGCTAAAAGAAATGCAATAGACCACAAAATAAAAAACCCGCTGAAGATGCTTCTGCAAAAGAAGTGAAACGCGTACGGGAGACCAATAAATGCAAAACAGTCAATTGCTTTGGCGTAATTTATTTATTAATATTATCAGCAATTGAGGAAAATGATCCACAACATCCAGATAGTAATGGAACTGTTCACTGTTAATGTTATCATCCATCTAAATACTTCAATAACTTGCTTACGGCGCTCTCGTGGCCATCTAAATCACTTTATACCTGCTGTACTGTCTAAATTATCACTTATTAAATTCGATATACACTCCCTAATACAACTGTTCACGGTCTATTCTCTAACCGAGCTCGATACTTCTACCTCTCACGCCAGACTGTCATGCGGCCTTCTAAATCCTAACGCCGAATATTATATGTTGAACGTGTTATTAAACATTCGATATGCCTACCATCAAAAATTACTTTTATATAGTTCCTCTTCCACTCTCAATGAGTAAAAAACATATTGTTTCACCACAAAACTTATTACCTTTAAATATTCACAGAAGAACTGGACTGGCCTGCATATATTGCATTCTACCATTCCACGTTATTTATTTCAGCTTTTTTCGCTGTTTCAGTTCTTTTCTATCGTCTGAATAGCTAAGGAAAATACTTGAAATACTACTTTGTCTTTAATACACCAAACAATGTCATTTGCAACCAAATGTATCCACAGTATGCCGTATGTTTACATTCGCTAAAATCACTCAACTCGTCATCTTGCCTCTAGCGGCTGCACCATGACCTGACAGGCCAGCCAACATTATATTCTTACACTAGTATCAATTATGTCAAAGATTACCTATGTGCTTATTTTGGACCAATGACCCTTTGATTCTAAACATATTAATAAAATATTAACACTAGTACAGTAACTGCCTACTACAGGGGTGGACAATATAATTTGAACACCTGACATTTACATACGATTGAGTTATTAATATGGTGTTGGCCCACCTTTTGCTTGTAGAAAAGCTGCAATTCTTCGCGGTATAGATTCATAGAGTATCTCAATAGGTTACAACGGAATGTAATACCATTCTTGTGCCAAAGCATCCGCCAATTGCTTCAGTGATGTTGAAGGTGCAAATTAGCTCCTTATTCTGTGTTCAAAAACTCCACACAGCCGTTCGATTATGTTGAGGTCTGGCGATTGTGGTGGCCAGGGAAGATGTTTGATGATATTCTCGTTCTCCTTGAACTAGGACAGAACCTTTTTCTGCTGTGTGTTTGGGCGCGCATTCATCTTGGAAGGTGGCAGTGTTTGGCAGCAGTATGCTAGTCATAGTAAAAACTTCATCGTTGAGAATGTCGAGATATTCATTCCAAGTTTTGCGGCCAGTAATGTGAATGGGAGGACCAGCTGAATACAACAATATAACCATACAAATCATAACGGAACCTCGCCCATGCTTGACTGTAGAACACAGGCAATCCGGATCGTAGGATTCTTTCGGGGTTCTCCATACATGAACCCGGTCGTTAGTAGGAAACAATGTGAACGATGATTCATCGAACCATACCCCATTATTCCAATCATCAAGTGTGAAGTTTTTACGATCGTGGCACCACTTGTTTCACAGCTTAGCGTTGGTTGCCATTGTAAGGGGTTTTCCAATTGCAGCCCTTCCATGAATGTAACCTTTGTGGAGCTCCCGCCATACTGTTTCCGTCGAAACAGTATTACTCAGGTGTGTCTTGAGTTCTGCTGTCACTTTCGCCGAGGTAGTTTTGTGTTTCAGGCCACAATCCTTTTTAATGTTCGTCGGCCTCTGTCGGTTAACTTTGGTTTTCGTTCACTATTCCTCTTCCCCGACGACGTTTTACTTTTTTTGTGTATGCTGTCATTACCGTGGACAATGTCGCTCGAGAGACGTTAATCAGTTGTGTTGATTTGGTCACAGACGCTCCCGCTAACCGAGCTCCAACGGTTTGCCTTCTTTCGAAATCTGAGAGATCACGCATTTCACCGAACGTTGTTATAACCGTCGCAGAACAAAGCGACACGTAACATACAAGACCTGCCACGTCAAATACTCCGCACATGAGCGTCACAGTATTCACACGGATGTAGTTGTGCCAACATGCCACAACCTGTGCTCTGTCGCATGGTGTTCATATTATATTGTCCAACCTCTGTAGGACACATACATTGGATTCATATATCGGTACCATCCAGATATTAACAGTTGGAGAGGGACAGAATACAGATTCAGCACAGTACACTCTGACACAAAACGTTACCAGCCTCGATTTAATCGAAAACAAATCCACCTGTTCAGAAATGTAACAGTCACCCTCCAACACCTCTACGCTGAAGACACGAAACAAGGGGGTCTTAAGTAATAAACAACAGTGAAATTTAGATAAACGTACTGTACGTTCAGCGGAAACTCGAAACATCCAACTGTCATGAATCCTACACGTGAAGAACAGAATTTTACTTTGGCTATTATTGATGTATCCGTTGATACAAAGTTTGGAGTAATGAAAGTAGAAACATTTCCTTCTGCCAAAAAGCTTTCAGCTTGCAGCAGAGTGAGCGAATTCGGGGTAATATCCTCGGAGGTTTCTTTTCCACCGGAAATGTGAAGTATACAGCAAAATTTTTATTGCATTCGGATCTGAGTGCCGTGCCGGGCGTGTGGTACAGTCCTGAATTCTACTGAGAAGAGGGACCAGGCAGCTTTGTTTACAAGAATGTCGTCAGGAACCAGTCTCGTATCTAACCAAGGATTTCCATCTTTATGAATAAAATGAACCGGGAATGGGTTTGGTAGACTTAGGTCCTTTTGTTTGCTCTGATAACATAGTTACCACCAAAGTTACAACTCTTTATAGATTTCCCAGTAAGTGAAAACAGTTAATATGGTAGGTTTTCAACGTTTCTTCATTTTTAATACAATAACGGAAACATAATGGAAACTTTACAGTCGAAGTTTGCTTGGATTCAGAAGTTTTCTTCTTATCTGTATATAATGAATGACAGCAAGCAGTTTCGTAAAATGTCCGCATTGCTTTCTAAGTACCTTAGAAAATACATTCTACTCATGTGTGACTATTTTATTTTTCTTTGCGTTACTCTGATCACCCAGACGACTCTCATAATTTTCACCACACTCGACAGTCGAAACAATTATTTATCAAGAAAATACCTGGTTGAGCCAGAAGCACCAAGTAAAATAAGATAGTAGGCGGTATAAACTAATAGAGAAGCACGAGACACAAGTATCTATAACAAAGATAGCGATACAGACGTTATACGAGAATAATTCAATACCATATGTTTTTGTAGAAGAAGCAGTCAAACGAAATGTATAAGTAATTCATCGAACAATCATCATGAAAAAAGAATGAGCTGAGTCCAATTTAATGTGTTTAAATATTAGATGATAAGACTTAATACGTATCAAATCACCAATCGTGGTGGGTAAGCATTCGGAAGGAGGCGGGTTCGCATCCCCGTGCGGCCATCCAGATTTCGGTTCTCGATGGCTTCCCCAAGTCGCTCCAGACAAATGTTGCGATGGTCCCTTCAAAAGGACGTTATAAGATTGTTCGTGGTTTAATTAATACGATAATTATGTAGTCCACGATACGTTTCAATTTAAGATTGTTTATTTTCTTAAACACGTCGTCAAAGATACTGTGTAGAAATTCTGTTTGAATATTTCTATTAATAATAATAATAATAATGAGTAAGCTGATGATTAGAATTTATTGCACTATCACCACTTATTGTCTTCTGTTCTGACCATGTTTTTTTTTCTGGCAATCGGCACTTCGTAAGCTACAGGGAATTATTCAGGGATAATTTTAAGACGGTCGCCTAGTTTGGTGGGGTTGGAATTGTTCTATCAAAGTTTCTCAATTGCACGAACACACTCAAAGTATATCAAACTCAAGACACTATTTATTGTACAGATTTTCAGCAGTTACAACCCGACCATCATACCATATTTATTTTTCTTGTAATTAACAGTTAACAAGGATTGTCCTGAATAATCGTTCCCGAAGATTGCTTGTTCTTTGCGAGTGTGAACTTTCTTTAAACTTTCACCAATAGAACAACACTGTATTTCTTCCTACAGTAGTGGACGACAAACACAATTAACAGTCTTCAAATGTACATAATATTCACTTGGCAGTTAACCGACGCGGTAGCTCGTCCGAAGACTTCCTTTAATACGAGGATGCTTTACAGTTCAGTACAATCACGTTTTCCCGCACTCACGTTTACCGCAACTCGCGCCATAGCACACATGACACTACTCTCGGTCGTTACAGTCGATAGTCGACTTTACACTCGTTGATCAACTTTTACATCAAGATTGGCAGGTGCGATAACTATCGTAATGTGACAACTGGTCACATTCATTCATACAATCCAGAGATTGCATACAGCACTTTTTCCACAGACAATACAGTACTTCATCATAATAAATTGAGTCTGTTAAAACTACTACTTTCCTTCGGCTGATTTATTTATATAGGCTCTATCGAAATTTCTAGAAAACTTCAAAAGCTTCCGCCAGATATTTCTGGAACATTAACAATACTTAAACAATTGAAACATATTAAAAACCATCTGAATTAATACATAATCATTTAACATCATTACAAAATGGTCGGATATGGAAATTAAAGATACTTAAATACAAAATTATTCACAGAAATCATTTTCAACTGTAGTAAATTGTCCTTTAGACATCGTAACTTGCATCAATACTTGGCATTACAAACATTTAAGCAATTCTCTTGCACAGTACTGTTCTTAAACATATTAAATGGCCTCTAAATAATTTCTTTTCATAAAACAAAGTCTATATACACTGATTTACAGTTAATTGAAAAAAAAAACAAGATCATATCCAACTAAACTCTAGCTTACTATAATTGCTTCATAAAATACAGTTCCATTTAATTTTAAGTGTGAGTGCTGTTACAACGTGACCGAATTCTTTCCAGTTTGCAAGGCCACAGTGCGAATTATGTAGATATCTGTAAGCTTCTGAGTGTATGATAGCGCAGGGGCGACGAACAATATCGCACGAGTTGAGGGTAGGAGTCTGGATTGTTGTATCAGGAGTCGGTGGAGGGAGTACGCAGGAGTCGGACGTGTCCAGATGACACCGGTAGTGCCAAAGTTTAAAGTGAATTCTCGCGTCGTGGCGTAATGACCGAGACGTTTAATAGAAACAGTGGACAGAGCTAGGACTGAATCAAGAGTCAATATACCTAACTGTCGATTGGCGGTGTTGTTAGATCACTCAGAGTGTGAAATAAAGCTGCGTTTTAATCACTGTTCATGTGAATTTTTACTGGGGTTACGGCTCACTTTGATCAATCCTTTTCACGAACCTAGCAACTTTGGAGAAGAAGTTTTAAAAGTGTCTGGTGGCTAGCGCTGGCGAATGTTTGCTGTGTTTAATAAAACTTTTGTGATCAGTGATCAACTACATGTGTATATCGACTTTCATCCGTAGCATGTATTAGTACCTATATATGACGTTTTGAAGGAACCATCCCGGCATTCAACTGGAGCGGTTTGGGGAAACCATGGAAACTTTCAATCTGGATGGGCAGACGGGATTTCGAACTCTCGTCCTCCCGAATGCGAAGCGAGAGCTTTACCACTCACCCACCATATTCTGTACTACGATTCACATCCTTAGAGATTCACTATATTCAGTATTCATGACTCTAAGGGACTCCGTTAGGTCTTTCTGGAAAATGGCTGACACGTAAATATTTAATTTGCTAAAACGACAGTCACTGAATTGTACGAGGCTCAAACTGAGACGAGTCGTGCACTGAATATGCGTTATCAGAACTATCTTTGACATGACGTTACCTGAAGTACTACCTTAGAGGCAGTTTTCGTTTAATAGAAATCATGAGAACACTTTGTTCTCTACGCAATTATACTCCAACTTCTCCCTTCAGCGACCAAGCATGGTGAATGAGCGGTACGTTCTGACTTCGCATTCGGGAGGACGCCTGTACCAATCCCCGTCAGGGCATCCAGATTTTGGTTTTCCATGATTTCCCCAAATCACTCGAGGCGAATGCCTGGATGCTTTCTTCAAAAGGCCATGGCTGAATTCATTCCCGCTCATTGTCCCCTGATCCAACCCACCTCTAATGGCTTCGACGTCGACGAAACGTAAAGCCATAAGTAAAAAAAAAAATATTTAGTTTAACGGTTCTTGAGCTATAGATTTTCATTCCCTGCTCACTTACAACCACAGAGGGTATTTAAATTGCAAAAACGTGCTATAAGAACTATTTGTGGAGCAAGCCCACAGACGTCGTGCAGAAATCTATTTAAAAACCTGGGTGTACTAACAATGCCAGCACAATATGTATACTCTGTACTATCATTTGTAGTGGAAAATCCTGAACACTTCAATCTTAATGCTGACATACATAGCCATAATACTAGGCATAAATATAATATTCACAAGGATTACAAATCACTGTCAATTGTACAGAAAGGGTTAACATTTACTGGACCTTTCTTATTCAATGTCTTACCAACAGAAATTAAATGTTATCTACAAAAACCCAACTACTTTAAGTCCAAAGAGTTTCTGCTTCAGAATCCATTTTACTCTGTGAACGATTTTTTTTTCTTGGAATTTGGTAACTAAGAATGACTGATAAAATAGTATATATGGTGTATGGAAGGGGACAAAGTTGTCCACAATTACTAAAATGATATATGGTTTTTCTTTCTGTTGAAACTTTTGAAAAATGAAGTAATTACACTGTTTACAAAATTTCACTCATATGTAGTAACTGACATGGGATAGCACTCAAAAATTGCTGTAAAAATTATGATACTAACAGGTTTTTAAGTAATTGACTGCTTATGAGCTGTGGTAACTGGTTGGTAAGAAAATAACTGGTTGTTAGATGCTGGTAACAAGTTTATACACTGTTCCACATAATAAGTATTAACTAACTCGGAATTGTATTTGTAGATTACAGGAAATATTGGTTATACTAATGGGTCGTAACTAACTTGTTGTCAATATATAATAATATTATCAATTATATAGTAATATTGACATTACTAATAAGTGTATGTACTGTTCCACATCCCCGAGATTATTCTCACATGGGATCAAAGTGAACATATCTATCTATCTATCTAGCAAACTTTTAGGAACACTACTTTCTGGACAGTTAATCCCGCCTAGCCAGAATAAAGACGCGCATCGTATTCACGTAAAAATAAAACATTACAGAAGACGAAAAGTAAATGTTACACATGGAAATTATTTTGAGGCAGCTAGTAAACTTTAATCCGGTATTTAGAAAGTAAAATGTTTGCAGAAGGTCGGTAAATGATCCCCTTTGCAAATGGCATAATAGATTGCGTGAGTTTAAAACACAATAAGATTAATTTTATAACAATTTTTGCTTTGATGTCTACACTGGTCCAAAGAATTCTGAAGAGATTCCATCGCAAGCCTAATGGCGTGAGTAAAATAGAATCTTTACATCTGAAATGAGTGACTGGGCAGTAATTACATAATGAGAGCCCGACACTGCGTGACCACGCCTACGTCCCTTTCACAGACACGCAATGGGAAAACCCTCAGCGCCATTCATACCACCGCACGCAGCTCTCGGATGCAAATTTCACCTGCTGCCACGAGCTCGGTGGTATCGTAATCACGGTCACATGAGGGGATGACGAGGGGTTTCATTCACCAGAAGCACTGCTCTTATGAAAGACACTTCCTGTGAAATGAAGTCACATGTTACCAACGCTACATACCCGTTCAATTTCAACTAGCCAGTTGTTCCTCTCTTTCTATGAGATGGCAAAGTCGAGAATTCTCTCGGTCATTCGTTTCTTATCCATTCTGATAATGTTACCGTAAAATTTCATTCGGCTTTTTTCTGAACTTGTATGACATTTTCTCAGAATGCTGATAGAACTAATGATATTTCATCTTCATCTATTAGTGATAGCATTAATAATTTAAATTTCAGTGTTTCTAATAAAAAATGCTAACTTAAATTAAAATAATATGCGTTTAACAACAAAGAAACAATTACGGCTCAGCTACTGGAACACTACAAAACAGTGAGTACAACGGCACCTGTGGCGATAGCCCACATCAATAAATCATTCCATCATATCAGGTTTTATTTTCTCGATTGCAGTTACATCATAGCAGCACGAAAGGATAACTTCCCCAAGAATTCCAAAGAGATATACACAATATTGATGGCGCATAAACGTGGAAACAAAATAGAAAATAAATACCCGGATATTAACGGGAAAAACGTGTGGAGAAACATTTTCAATAGGACAATTCCATATGATAACCAATCCCTGTGGTACAAAGTAGTCAATGAGACCCTGGCTACCAACGAGAAGCTACACCGCATACATCTTAAGGCAACCGATAGATGTGACACTTGTGGGAACACAGATACCCTTATACACCGTTTTTCTTGTGGAAAAGCGGAGTCAATTTGGATGTGGACAAAACATGTGGTAGCGTATATTTTACAAAAACTGCCAGGGGAAGTACTAGCTACAATTCTAGCAAAGCCGGATATAAAGATTACCCCTCCAGAAAAACACAATTGTTTAGTATGGATCCTAAGTCAGTCAATGCAGGATATATTGCAGAAGATTTCCCAGAATTTGGAAGAATACCTGACAATGCTCAAAATAAAACAATGGAGGCTAAAAAAACTGCGAAATATAACATTAAATTCGGGGGATATCTGGATACTCAAAGACAAAAAGAACACCAGCTAAAGTTCTCGACCAATGAATGACAAGGAAAGGGCTGCAGTTTGTTGATTCGCCATGACATCGGAAGAGGGAGAGAAACAAGAGATGACCAGCGGATGAAGGTTCTGATTTCCCGTTAGCTCGAGACGCCTGTTCGAGCTTGGTGGACATTGATTGAGAATAATGGTGGTGTGTGTTTATAACGAAAAGGGGAATGAACTGTTGTTGTTAATTTCTGGATTGAGTGTTTATGCTGGTTTTCATGTGTATGTTTTAATAAAGTTTAGTTGAGAAAAAAAAAGAATGATCGAAATTAGACTGCATTATAATTGACACACGTGACAGTATTCGCCTATATATAAATTATAGTGCAACATTATATATATATATATATATATATATATATATATATATAATACATTTAGATTTTGTTGAAATTAACTTTAAAAAATATTGACAGTCATAAGGGACTTTCGACAGAAGTTAAAACTTAAAACTATGACTATCATATGCGAAACACGTCAGACTTATAGCTACCGATACAATAAATGATAATAATTCCGTGTGATCGTAATGACCTGCTGACAGGGTTTCGGTTGGCTGCGCATTCCGTCCCTGTCTTGGCCCCCTCTTAACCCCTTATAGCTACCAGGTACAGGGGTCCTACAGTTTATCGTGGAAGCCGAACCACAGAAGCATTCTGGCGTACTTCACATTACTCAACAAGCTGTTCCAGAGGTGAAGGTTGGGTTAAGGGTCTATAAAAAGCCCCGCCCGAACAGGGATTTGAGCCGGGGTCCTTTCGTTTCCCAGTCAGACAACTTAACCACTGAGCCACCAGAACGCTACAGATATACTGTTAACATTAGCATATCGGTGACGCGAACTCATTAGATCAGCGGTTCCCATCCTTTATTGGAACACGACCCACTTTTAAGTAAACATTTCTTCATGACCCACCTAATATGAGAGTCTTTCTAATATCCGAATGGGAAATGTTGTATGACCTCGATAGGATATCGACTATCCTATCCTATGAAAAGGCAAATTTTCGTACAAAGGATACTACCAACAAAAACAAGAATTGATAATACATAAAACAAGAAACATATTATAGACCGGGAGGCCGCTGCACAGACCATCACCTCACCAAGTTGACTCCTGATATTCCATGATTACAAATAACTCGACCAGCATATTAAAATGCAACTGGTCTACCAAGTCTCTTTTTGGTGGAAACCACCTGCAGACCCGATTACAGTCGTTGATTAATAGGTGTATGCCGAAATTCCACGATTAGAAGTAACTCAATCAGCATATTAAACTGCAACTGGTCCGCCAATTAGCTTTATTGATGGAAACCACCTGCAGACCCAATTTTAGTGGATGGTTGGTAGGTTTATCATTGCGTTTTACTGCACCCAAATGAATGAAAATATGGAAGATTGGGAGCAGGAAAACACAATGGTAAACTTACCAGTTAACCACTAAAATGCGTTTTCCACCAAGATATGACTTGGCACACCAGTGGTATTTTAATTTGCAAATCGAGTTTTAACTAATCCTGGAATTTTAGCCGTCAACTCGATAAGATGACGCTTTGTGAAGCCGCCTCACGCTTTATTACAAAGATAATGAAAAATACGTTTAATTGTTATAAAAACATAACTTTACAATCAGTGAGATTTCTGGCACTGGTGTTTACGATGAGGGCATCGATATCATGGTTAAAACTGGTTATTTTTAACCTTAAGTCACTTTCTACACATTTTTTATTTCTGTATTTGTTTTTCAAAAACAATAAGATATATTTTTGTGGCAAAAACCTTGATTTTCCGCGACCCACCAAAACACACGCCGCGACCCACCCATGGGTCGCGACCAGTAGGTTGGGAACCGCTGCATTAGATTATTACCCATCCGAAACTAGCCCAACGTACCTGAAAAAGTTTTCACTTCAAAAACTAACAAATTAATTTATTCCACAATCCGAAGGTTGGTCGAAACTTCCCGAGGGAAATGTACCAAGCTATTGTGTCAAAGGCAGGAAGACCAACTACTTTCCTCACGGGCCTACAATTTAACATGGTACCAGAACCGCGGAACGTACCCATATACTCTAATACAACCCCTAACATTTCCTGCTCACCACAGGATTTGAACGCGCGACCGGAGAGAGAAACTTTTGAAAGTAAGCACCTTAATCGCTGAGCTTCCAGACCGCCTTCTTTTGAAGTATACGGCTGCTAAGTACTATCAAAATCGGACTAAAACTGTGGATTTGTTTGAACAATATTGACAGAAAGTAAGGTTATGGGGGAAAGAAGGTAAGGGTGTAGGTTTTTGTACATCAAACATAAACAGTATTTTTATTTTTGTTTTAAAGTATACGTATGCAAAGTTCCATCAAAATCGGACAAAAAACTGTGTGTTTGTGTGAAGGACATTGGCAAAAAAACATTAATTTTTATGTATTAGGCACAGGTATAATCTATCCTTTCACTGCTGTCCAAGCGCAACAGGTCATACTTATAGCTACAGATGTATTGTTAACATTAGTATGTTGGTGATGTTCACTCATTAGATTTTACCCATGCAAAATGCGTCCAACACGCATAACACAAGCGCGACACGTCATGGCATGTCGGTGACGGGACGTCATGAACTCAAAGATACAAACATCGCCTAAAGCCCCTACAGAAATTATCACTTCAAAAACAAAGACTATATGTGAGAGGAGATACGTTGAGACCAC
The DNA here is from genome assembly GCA_031002005.1 of Vandiemenella viatica. Taxonomy (NCBI): domain Eukaryota; kingdom Metazoa; phylum Arthropoda; class Insecta; order Orthoptera; family Morabidae; genus Vandiemenella; species Vandiemenella viatica. Next base: position 230,404,342 of record CM061919.1, on the reverse strand, counting down.
GGTTGTACATATATTTGTCAGTCAGCACCACTTCGATTCACGTGTTCGAGCGTCAAAGGAAAGTGGGTGAAACGAGGACAAGGTGCCATTCAGAGATCAGAGGTGACGTGGAGCGCATTGGTGATAATGAAGGAGGAAGTTTGTGGTGAAACGTCTCAATGGAGGAAACCTCGGAGTGGCGTACTGCTGGTTGCGCCCGAAGCCCTCGCAGGCGCACGCTAATCAGGCACGTGTAGTCACTAATTAGCTACCGAGTAAAAGCGCGAGATACGAACACGGTAATTGGTCTGAGAGTCTAGCGTCGACAGAGGAACCTAGCGCCACCGGCTTCATTGCTGGATATTGTGTCGAGGTGCCGCTGTTGTCTGGGGTTAAATGTCACGGCCCTGCAACCGTCGATGTTTCGACCTCACAAACATATTACAGTCACTGAGAAATTTAGCTGCAGGTTCAACTTAATAAATAAAATATAAGATAGCACAATTTGATTGTGAATAACAATTACGGCATAGTACCTGTTACAAATACAGGTTGAGTCAAAAAAGACTTTACGACTTTGGAATGGCGCAGAATCGGTATGTGCCATTTTGTAGCAAACAACCTCAAGTTTCGCATAAAAGTGTCAAGTGTCATTTTGTGATTCTATGTGACTACCATTTGTCATGCGGCTAATATCCCACCGGTAATAAATTTCTTCCCACACTCATTGCAGCAAATCGGGCGTAACTTGTGCAACGGCAGCGTAGATTCGATTTTTCAGGTCGGCCAAATTGTTTGGTAAGGGAGGAACATTCACACGATCTTTAATGAAACCTCATAGAAACAAATCCAGTGGTTTCAAGTCTGCGGAGCGAGGTGGCCATGTGATTGGCCCTTCACAGCCAATCCACCGACCTGCGAAGCTATTAGCGAGGAAATCTCGAACTCCCTTCTTTTTTTTTTCATCTAGTTTTCTTAGAATTTCATGTATAAAATGAGTGACAGCATTTGTAGTGGACAGTCCTCTCTGAAAATCTAATTGGCATGGGTTAATAATGCTGTTTTGGCACAGGAAACTATTTATTCTTACTAAGATAATTTTTTTCAAATATTTTGCGTAGAACAGAGGTTAGAGTAATAGGCCTTTAGTCACCTTCCGTGAGGAAATGAGGCGGTGCATCATCTTACTGGAAGTAAATCATGCAATCTCCATCAACTTCGTCGATCTGTGGAGTTAAATATTTTCCAAGCATATCCTCATACACAATACAAGTGACAGTATTCTCCACGAAGAAGAAAGGGCCTATCATGTCGCAGTGAACAGCCCGTTTCAATAATGCCGTGTGCCAAGAATAGACTGTAGGTTTGCTTGGAGGTGCGAAATATACGCCGAACAGTTGCATAGTTCGTTTCATGAACCCAAAACACACGCCCGGCACCAGTGTAAAACAGCCATTTTAACTGTGCACTACGCTGGCGCTCCTTGTGGCGGAATGGTGTACTAATGCACTACGTGCATCAAACGTGAGGTTGCTTGCTACAAAATAACACATCTACCGATTCTGTAAATTGTCTCAACAAATATCTATATCATTCCAAAGTCGTAAAGTACTTTTTGACTCACCCTGTATTTGTGTAACGCTTTGTTTTATTAATTATCGAAGAAAGTATAACCTGGAGATTGAAGGGAAATTTTCAGCTTTCCTTATTAGCGTGTTAATTGACTGACTTCAACAAAAACATCAACCCACGAAGACTCAAATTGTATAATAATAATTCCATCCTGCAGGAAGTTATGATTGAGAATGCCTATTCCATCTCGAACACATTTATGTTGCTGCACGTTTAATCTTGAAGTTACAACATTGTCAATTAATTTCATAAGCCAAAATTGATGGTAGTAATATTACAAATGAATTATAATCACTGTTCACAAAAAACTCATTTTATTCAGCAACTGCATCCATTAGAAAAAACCGGTATTTTAGCGCGTGACAACACATTATAATATTATTACTATTTCCGTAATACAACACGAAGATGAACGTATGGCTGTATTGCTTACAATCGCAACAACCAAAGATCTTAGCACTACAAATCGATACTAATTTATTCTATGCCCCAAAGACTACACACATTATAGACTGTGAAATCCTATGTTAAATCAATAAAATTATTTATAAACATATACAATTAATTAAGGCAAATAATGATGACTGATGGGACATGAAACATCACAGAACGCATTAAGAAAATGTATTCAATGATAAAAGTTGTATCCTCAGCGTATAATATAAAATCTATTCTGCTCGTAAGACAGGTGAAAAACTACTATAAAATTCGTACTAACTCATTCAAAGGGTGCTTCTTCTTTGCCTGTGATACAAGTGTTACTGTGCAGGGTATGAAAAGGATAACCGCCGAATTTGCTTTAAGTGATGTGTGTTGTACAAATAGATGAAATGTGGACAGGGTGAAGCCTGCCGTTGCCCCCTTAAGGCTTGTTCTTCCTATAAATACTAAGTAAGGTTTCCATCCGACGGGCGAATCTCCATAACAATGTCGGTATGCCTTTATATCACTATAAGGGATGATTGGTCGGTCGCAGTATGTTGTCGTTGAAGGAGAAAGTTCTTCTAATCTAGATGTTACATCGGGTGTACCTCAAGGAAGTGTAATAGGACCACTTCTTTCTTAATTTTTATAAACGATCTCGGAGACAAAGTGAAAAGCCTTTTTAGATTGTTTGCTGATGATGCGGTTATTATAGGGAAGTAAGAACTTTGGCCGATTGTTTAGAAATTCAGCGCGATCTGGATGTTATTTTGGCATGGTGCGCTGAGTGGCAACTTACTCTAAACTGTAAAAAGTGCAAGACAATGAGCCTAACTAACAAAAAGAATCCCGATTGTTCAGAAATACGAGTTAAACAATACAGTTATTGATATGGTCGATTCTATTAAATATTTGGGAGTAACAGTACAAAGGAACATGAAATGGGACATTACACATTAATTCTTTAATAGGTAGAGCAAATTCTAGGCTGCGATTCATAGGTAGAATCTTGAAAAATTGTAATGAACAACAAAGGAGATAGCGTAAAAAATCTCTTGTGCGTCCACATTTGGATTATTGTTGTGCCATTTGGGACCCGTTTCGTAAGGGATTGATCGAAAGTATAGAGAAAGTACAGAGAAGAGCCGCTCGATTCGTGACCGCTGCTACAGTCCTTATGAAAGCGTCACAGAACTGATTAGTAGATTAGGTTTGGAGTCTCTGGTAGATAGACGACGCACGTTTTCGTTTAAACTTATTGGTAAACATGCATACTCCCACTTTCACTTTTGAGTGTAGTGAAATACTTCTTCCACCAACCTATTTGAGTCGGCATGACAGGAAAGATAAAATTAGAGAATAAGGTGCCGGACTGATTCTTATATGAATTCTTTTTTCCTTCGTACCATTAGGGATTGGAATGCACAGCAAAGAGATTAGCTTTGGTGCTGAGCACCCTCTGCCACCCACAATTTTGTGAATTGCAGAGTATATATGTAGATGTAGATTGAGGATTTAATACATGACAAATTGTGCACCATCGTCTGTCCTAATCTATCGGAACAGTGCCGAATACATTGAAAGACAGGAGGGTAGTGAAGAGAGTGCTGGGAGTGTACAAGGCGAATATTGGTGGTGAGGCGTGGAAAAATTTTCGTCGAAGAATGAAGATAACGCATGGAAGGGAAATATGACAATGACCACAAGTGGCACTCGATTTCAGGCATATGGGGATGGGAAATGTTTTTTATGGAGGAGTTAGGGATCGAAATAAATTACCAATGGAAGTGATGAATAATTAACAAAACCCCTGACAGAATTAAAAATTAAAATTCGTAGATGACAGTGTAGGGTCGAACAAAAAAGTAAAAATAAAGAGGGTTTGTGGAGAAGTTGCTACCTGAGCGGGGCGCTCCATCGCAATTAAATTAAATTAAATCAATTCTGCCACCGATTAATTGCTCATCTAACCATTGCGCTGTGTTAACAAGGTTTTAGGGCTGCTGTCAGGAGGTCTTTCTGACGTAATATGGCTAATTTGTGAAAAAGGAGATAGGCGACGTATTGTTGGAACGTAAAACGACGCAACTATCAGAGCGTATGAAACAAATAATTTACGACCTTGGCTGAAATTTCTGGTTCCAGTGATAATTTTGCTCTCAACATATGAGCCGATGCCAGTTATTTCATGTTTTAATGATTAATAAAGTTACGTAATGTTATAAGAAAACTTACAATTTTTTACGGTAGATAAAATCAAATTTTAGTTACATTTCGGGTTTCTCAGCTTGTCGAAGGCTATCAACAGGCGTTTGTTAATGGACAACCCGACATTTTGGAAGCTGATATTGCTGCTCAGGTTTGTTGTGGATGCAACAGACACAGTGTCTAAGATCAGTGAACTGACGGTACTGTGCAGTGACGTCACAGGTTTCGCTGTCGACTGCCGCTGAGCCGGCGCTAACGTCGTAGCGGGCTGCACAGTGTTAACACCGTGCGCGGTCACTCGGCGCGTGACGTCACAGCCCCGCAGGCAGACTCGGCGTTACGCCGGCCCCGTAAGTGGAAGCACTAGCGCGCCGGAGGTTTCACGCGCTCGAGATTGCTACCTTCAGTTCGAACTCAGGCATGAATGTCTTTACGCAACAGCAAGAGTTGTGTGTTTTGTCTAAACTTCCTGTAAGGCATAGTCACCCGAGAGACCTTTATTTTTTAATTTTCTAATCCAATTCGGCCTCGCGTACCTAATACATTTGAGAAAAGTCTTGTGTTGTAATTTGTCTGCGAAACGTGTAACTTCGTGTGTTCTTTATAATAAGTGTTTTTTTGTTTGTTTGTTTGTGAAATATGTATTTTGTGAGACGGTGATTGGGGGACATCCCAGCATTCACCTAGATGATTGGGGGAAAACGCCTAAAACCACAATCCCAGTTTACCTTCTCGATCCTGTGTGTGGGCGTCAGTGCACAGTGGATAATCTTTGTTTTCTTCATTTATATTTATTTTTAAACGAAAAAGATTCCACACCAGATCTCCACTGTTCGTTTCAAAAACACCCATTAAGTTGTCTGCGGGATGCTTTTTCTCATTCACAGAATTATTTGCCAGATTATTTTGACTTTCTCAGATCATAAATTTGAAGCAGTGCTGCTTCAATTAACAAATTAACCATATAAACCAAGCAGCATGTAAAGCGGCAAACGAAGATTTAAATTTATTAATAATTCTTCCTTCTTCTTTCGCATGTTTTTTACAGACTGCTGCTCCGATGCGACGCTACTTGTTGGCGAATAGTGGCAGCATGTGAGCTAACTTTGGTTTGTTGCAGCGGAGTAGACTTAATGTGTTTTAAAGGATCTCAGAGTATTTCACAGTACATGACACGTAAGGTTTCCTCTTCGGCCTGGTCCGTGGCAATCGCCGCGTCCCCGTTGCTCCCCGCGGGCACTCACATGGGTGGCGAAGTGTGCCTAGCCTCACCATCCCCGCTGTAGTGGCGGGTAGCTCTTCCGGGGCCCCTCCTTCGCGGAGGCTTTCACTGGTGGTGGATGCTCTGGAAGGGACTTCGAAGGGATTAATGAGAGCGAACTTGGGGAAACCCCGTTTGCAGCAGGACCTCGATTGCCCAAGGAATTCCGTGTACCTGACACATGGCAGATACAATCAAACAGACAGCACTAAGGCACACATCATAACGCTAAGAAGTACTGACATTGTAGAAGGTTTTAATTTTCCGATCTATCTGCTCTAACTCCACTGCACCAATTCTGGAAGGTGAGTGGTAACATGATCACGAATCTATGCATTATCAATGTAGAAGACTTAGCTACATGATTTACCATCCCGTTGTGTTTTCTGGTAAAGTAGTAAACAATTTACATACTACATCACCTGTGCTTATCATTCACTCAAATAGCAGAAGCTGAGGGTCAATCCTGTCTATTAATGGTTACTAGATTTTCGGAGTATGCCACGTTGTTTATTTGATAATCTAAGCTTTCGGCTGCCATTGTACAGCCTTTATCACAGATAGTATTTGTATTGACATAGTAACCAGTGCCAAGCATGGCAGAGTAATAGGCCGCTATCTTCGTTGAAGGTGTTAGTAGTTGGCCGGCCCTGGCAGTGTAGAGGCTAGCACGCTGGCGCCGCATTGCAAGGGTCGCCGGTTCGAGTCCGGCCTCGGGCATGGGTGGTTTTAACTAAATGTTGTGTTCGTCTTGTGCTGTCCTCACTATAGTGTCCACAATATCTCATTGAAAGCCTGGTACAGCAGTTGGTACATTTACAAAGTTGAGCTGGCAAAATGGTCGCAAAGACCGAAAGCCATATTTTTTTAATTTTTATTTTTAAAGTTGTTAGTACTTTATAAAAATTTCTATTGTCTCTTTCACTTGTCGAGCATGCCACTGATATTGTCTCCACAGCAGCCTCCTATTTTCAAATTTTATTTTGTGCCCAGTGTTAATGGAATAGCGAACTGCGGCGGATCTGTCTCTGTTGTTGTTTATAGTGGCGGATATGATCCTTAAGTTTGTCCGCCACACTGCAGCCCGTCTCACAGATGTAAACACTGCCACAGCAGCGGGGGATTTCATAAACACCCGTAAATGAAGATAATGGCCTCTTATTCTGCAATGCTTAGCACTCGTTGCTATGCATAAATAATATCTCTGATGAAGGCTGTGGAATGGCCGCCGAAAACTTAGATTATCAAATAAGCAACGCAGCATAACCATTAACAAAGACGGCCGCGGCAGCCTGCGAAAATAATTTGTTGCTGTTTAAGTAGGTCTGCAGTAAAGCAGTTCAGTGGTGGGCGGACATTGAAGCCCGCCCGCACTGGAGCAGGTGTCAAGGGTCGAGTCGTCAAGGGCGCGTTTAGGGCGACCCTCCAGGAGATATTTATAGAACTCTCTCGCTCGGCTAAAGATCTGCCTAGCGCGGGGTGTTTCCAGGAACACTGTAACACATGTCGGCGTTTCAGTATCTGTAATTCTGCTCGAAATTACTTTGATGTATGCTTTGAACATGCAGATAATTTTTTACATGGAATATAATCATGCCATCACTGTACGGCGCCCTTCATTTTTCATAGCCAAAGTTCTACATGCCATTAGATAGAATTTCTCATAGAAAAAACACAGCAGTGCTTCAGATTGTGCGACGGGGAATAATCAAAGATATGTAATATGTCAGTGCCCTCCCCGTTGGCTCAGTTGATTGTGGCGTCGTGATGACGTCTGGCGCTGACTCGGCGTTACCCCGTTCGAGTACTGATGGTGAAAAAATTACAAGAAGTAAAATTCTCTAGTTTCACACGTTTGTTATAAACATGTATCGTAAATTCCAAACACCGATCCTTGTGGGTGAGCAATAGCGTCATCCGTATTTCGATTTTGCATGGTTCACCGAAATCACTGCAGGCTAATGCCAGGATGATTCCTTGAAAAGCCGATAGCCGAAATCCTTCCCGCTCCTTCTCCTCAATTCTCTCCCATTTCTTCTTTTTTTATGTGTGGCTTTACGCCTCGTCAACGTCTTGGTCATTACAGGCTGGATGGGACTGGGGACAAGGAACGGGAAGGAATTCGGCAATTGCCTTTTGAAAGAAGTATCCCGGCATTCACCTGGAGTGATCTGGGGAAACTATGGAAAACCCAAATCTAGATGCCCGGGTGGGGATTCGAACCGATGTCCTCCCGAATGAGTGGCCAGAGCGTTAACCACTCACCCACCACGCTCGGTCCCCATCTCTAATGTCATTGACGAGTACTAAGAAAAAAAAATTGATGTCCGTTCCTAGTCTCTTAAAATAGCAGATAAATGTCGAAAATTTAGTCAAACCAGTTACTTCGAAGAAGTTAGGACTAGTACATGGAAAATAGCTTGAACCACATTTGTTGCAACATTCGCTACAGACACATTTGTTTCTTCCACATTGCGTTAGTATTGTAGCTAATTTAAAAAACTGAAATTGAGCGATTACATCTTCTACAAACAAAGGAAGAGAAAGTACTGTGTGCATGTGGCTAGTCTCAGGTAGAAGAAAGTGAACGCGAAGTCTAAGCGGAGGAAACGGGATTACATTAATTTCAACTTGAGATGGGCAGAGGCGTTTCACGATTAAGTGAGACAAGTCAAAAAGCCCCTGGAATTTTAATTAAGGCGATACTGCCAAGGGAAGATAATCCCACCTTCAGTCTCGAGTTAATGTCTCTTGGTGGGAGGTAAGTAATTGGGGTTGAAGAAAGCTGGCAGCGACCTTCAATGAGAGAGCGAAAGGGCAGCTCAGGCACTGTAACTGGATTACTGGAGACGGAACGCGACGCTCACGCCAGAGACTTAAGAGAATAGTCGCCTCTGATTGTACGCGACTGGCTCCGAAGAATCTGCATCAGAGGATAGAGTATAGAAACTTTAGACCATCAGTTCAACGACACTCTATGATCTGTCTGAAAGACTTTAACCACATTGTCCTATTGTAACAGCCCTCAAACCTAAAATTAAATGGAATTGTATTTTATGAAGCACTTATAGTAAGCTAGAGTTTGGTTGAATATGATCTGGTTTGTTTTGCAATTTCGTGTAAATCAATGTATACAGACTTTGTGCTATGAAAAGAAATTATTTAAAGGCCATTTAATATGTTTAAGAACAGAATTGTGCAAGAGAATTACTTAAATGTTCGTAATTCCAAGTATTAATGCAAGTTACGATGTCTAGAAGACAATTTGCTACAATTTAAAATAATTTCGTGTGAATAATCTTGTGTTTAAGTATCTTTAATTTCCATTTCTAACCATTTTGTATTGATTGTAAATGATTATGTATTAATTCTGATTGTTTTTTAATATGTTTCAATTGTTTAAGTATTGTTAATATTCGAGAAATATCTGTGGGAATCTTTTGAAGTGTTCTAGAAATTTCGATGGAGGTTATATAAAGCAAACATCCGAGACAGAGAAATAGTTTTCACCAACTCAATTTACGACGACCAAGAACTGTATTTTCTGTGCAGGAAGTTTTGTATGCAATCTCTGGATTGCATGTATGCATGTAAACAGTATCGTTGATGCCGTGTTTATGAAAATAAAAGCAAGTTTAAACTGAACTGTACCGTGGACTAGTTATTTATCATATTAATTAAACCACGAACAATCTGCATGCCCTGCATTCGTTGCAATGCCTATTTTTATTTCTTAAGTGGGTACGCATATAGAAAACACACACATTAAGTGAAAGACCATAAATATTATCAATTACATTAAAATTAAAAAAGATTGTTCTGGGTTTTTGGATTATACAATATTTTCAGTCTTCCGTCTTCTGCATAGGCAGAGTATCCAGCGTTGCTCGGCAGGTGGATTTGAAAGTTCTTCATCACCATCTACTTTGGTAGATTTGCCACCAATTCAAAAAAATCGAAAAAGTTGCTATGGGGTGGGAAGAGTGAAAGAGGTTGGGTTTCTGTAAATCAAATTCAGACAGTATTTTTCTGTTTGTTTTAATGTGTACGTGTGCAACGGACCATTGAAATCGGATGAAATCTGTGGGTATGTATAAAGAACGTTTACAAAAATATGGGGGTGGAAAGGGGGAGAAGGGTAGGGTTTCTGAAAACCAAATGTAGTTACTATTTTTCTGTTGGTTTTAAAGAATACGTGTGCAAAGTTCCGTCGATATTGGATATAAACTGTGGACATATGTAAAGAACATAGACAAAAATTAAGGGGGTGGAAAGGGGAAGAGAGGTTGGGTTTTCGCAAACTAAATGTAAACAGTATTTTTATGTTTGTTTTAAAGTTTACGTGTGCAAAAGACCATTGAACTCGGATAAAATCAGTGGGTATGTATAATAATCTCTCTAGTTGGTGGCTCTACTTTAAAACGTGTTAGACACACTGTATGGCGTCAGCAATTAAAACTCTTTGATCTTTTCTCTATCAACATATTAATATTGAGCCTCGTAAATGACATGTCTCAGGGTTTACAAGAACATGAAAGATGGGTCACAAAAGACACGAATTTATTCAACAAATTAAAAGACATCAAATTTTACATGTGAATAGTTTTTGCAGATGGCTAGCTCAGTTGGCCCTCTCGAACAAGTCTCTAGCTACTCAGGGGTATTTTTCGGGCCATGGTATGTTGCAACCAGTCGCACTGTTAGGATCACTTTACCGTGTGCACTGCTGTCGACACTGCTGGCGACGGGATGCGCACCTCAGACACTCAGAGGATGGTGGTAGACCGGCCACAGCGTCCACTCAGTTCCACACACAGTCTCCCAGTACTCGCTTTCCACCCAGCCTCGGAGCAGCATTCCACGCAATAGCATAAAATAATATCCTAGTGGCGTGTCCCTATTGTTCGTAGGTTGCTGTCCCTGTAGTTATTGTCAACAGCGCAGCGGGTGGCTTGACGAACAGGCCCGCGGCTTCCTCTCGCCGAAAAATAGCCCTCCCTCGATACGTGCACACTGCCTCGCCTTGGGAACACGATTTATTACAGAATGTATAAAGAACGAGTACAAAAAATAAGTGGATGAAAAGGCGGAGAGGGTTAGGGTTATTGAAAACCAAATGTAGATAGTATTTTTCTGTGACTGTAAATTTGGAAGTACATAAGACACTTTTTCTCGAGATAAATAAAATATTTTGTTATGAAAACTAACCGAACGGTGACAGACAGATGGATAACATGAGTTACTTATTTATTTATTTTATGATATTTAAGAAGATAAACAAAACGTGAGGACGCATCACCAGCTCGTACTATATAATATCTCTAGATCTAATGTTTTTATCCACTTAACTGTACTGATCAGCGCTACGTGTATGTCTTCTATTGTTCCATTATAGGTTCTTAGAGGGCAGTCAGAAACGATATGGTGGATTTACTGGAATGTGACTCCGCAGTAACAGTTTTCAGAACTGACCCAACCCCATTTGTGTAATATGCAGCCGGAGATCGTAACTGTATTGAAGGATCCTCAAACAGGTGTTTATTGGCTACAGATAACTGCTCTCACTGAGTTACCCACAATTTGTTGATGTTGAAGGAGGTTGACGGTTGTGCGCCACGAGAAATTTCTTTGATTTCAAGCGTTGGTGTTTTGCTTGAGTAATGAATTCATGTATAGGCAGCTGAGGGTTCATCAGAATGTAACAACGAGTATGTATGATGTAATATCGGTAGCTCAGGCTTTGTTTATTCGTGTATGATCAGTTCATAAGTTCCTTGTACAGACACAACTTCCAAAATTTGCCGGACGAACTGTAGTGTTTGGTTTCCCACACTTAACCCCCTCCCCCCATTTTTTATTTTTTATTTATAAATATGTTGAAAATTTGCTATCTTTATGAGAAAGTTTCAATGGTAGAATGGATGTGATGGTTTCCCAGTCATATTATCCTGACTCCGCGATTTTTGGAACAGCTTTTACGTAACTTAAAGCTATATATATTCAATTATAGTAATTAAATTTTAACTCCTTGAAGTCGCGGGTAGCAGCTAGTAGCAAATACGCAGGTATATTCGTTGCTATTGTGACTGTGATTAACCTGGCCAGCCGATCGGAGACTAAGTGAGTGGGTAAGGATCGAGCATAGAAGTCCATCTAAGACAGAATTGAGACATTCGTGGTAGGGTCAACAGGGTAAAATAACTTCGTAAACAAGTCAAATGCATATAAATGAACAAGCTCTTCTCGGCGTTGTATTTATGAATGTTTCTCGGGAAACAAATCGAGTAATAATATTATTTAAATACAATATTTCGGATTATGCACAATATTTACTGTAACAACGCAGCTTGAAGACGGTGCTGTACAAAATATACAATTTATACACATTAGGCTTACTGCTAAAGACTGACTACAAAGTAAGGTGCTCTTGCGCTACCTTCCAACGATACTGCTACGACATGCGGTAATTCTGACAAATGGTTGATTATTTTATAACTGCGTAAGTATGACTTTTATTGTTACAACGGCCTGCACGTCTGCTGGCTGTGGGCAATTATCTGACCCCAGTAACCCCAGCTGTAGTGGAGGAACTTAGCTCCCTATCTATGATACAAAGATGGTTTTCCACTTCTAACCATACACCATAGTAGAGCCAACCTGTTGCGCTTTACTCATCTTCTTTGTATGTGGCGGCCACTCCACGGCCACGACCGTCTGAGGGCGACTCGACGCCTGCGTTCTCTCTGCTCCGACTGTTGTTGGCTCCTCCTTCCATGCCATTGCCAGAGATTCTTAATTGAACCTCTCACTACATTCCCACAATGGAGGGGAAAATGGTAGCCCAATGATGAGGCCTATCAATGCGGTCATCTGCCCTAGTTTGCCCAACCATATCACACTTTTTACCAGCTGTCAGAATCCCCGGTCGATGCCTCTGTCTGGTTTCTTAACACGCAAACTCGCCGTCATCGTTTCATACTTAAGAAGTATGTAGATTTTAGCAAGTGAACCACCCAGTTCACTATATTACACACGGTGTAGATTACTTAATAATAGTTGGGGTAGACTTTGTGAGGTGATCGTTTGTTTGCCAGCAGGTGCCGACACTGCGAGCTGAAGACGAGATGGCGCCGAGGAGAACTCGAGCCGCGCTGCAGTGCTGCGCCCTGGTGGTGGTTCTGTGCGTGTGCGCCACATCTGCGGGCAGAGAGGGCGAGAGGGACGCCTGGGAGAAGCCGGGCTGCCACAGAGTCGGTACGTGACTCACCACTTACAACCGGTCTGTTTGCTCTATCTCATAACCTTACGACGTCAGAATACTGTACACCAACCTTTTCAGGAGGCTGAATGTTTATTAACCAGATGGAATGCATAGCAGACTGCTTGAAAATCATTCTGATAAAGCCAGTGACCCAAAGAATCTCCTCAGTTCCAAGTTGTAAGCACAACAAAACGATTAGCATAATTGTTCAGAATTGTCGTATGGTAGTTTTCAAAGAGTGTGACGTTATATGTGATAGATAAGATGTAGGAGACAGTTAGGATTAAGTAGTTAATAGGAATCTATTTTGTTGTAGCCAGAGTGAGTGCGAGTATATTTCGAGCAGTAAGAAGTGTTTTATTCTGAAGGAGGCTACGCGGTAGGAAGGCAGTCGCTGTAGTTTGGAAAGGGAACGCTTAGGATTCATTCACCTTAGTTCCCGCCGCCTGCCTGGAACCAATGGTAGAATTCTCGAAGCCAACCTAACCTGTGGGGAGAGTTATGACTTTGGGGCCCCGTATTATTCCAGAGAGGTTGAGAAGAGCAACCGTAAGTCAAGAAGACAGGGTTGGTAATACCGTCTATAACTCCAGATACTATAAACCGAAAGAAGATTTAAACTCCACCAAGCACAATAGGAGCTCTCAATACTGTTATATGGTTGTTACTGTCTGTATTGAGATAATTGCCTTTTAACCATTTGCTAGTACTGGTAGGATGCGAAGGGAAATATCTCTACAAAAAATGATTTAAGTCTTTTTTTCTCTATTTTTATATTTCTCTGTGCCAGTCTAACGTCGTGCCTTACGGACTCTCACTCAACGATATTATGTTAATGTGGAGTCACGATGAATCTGAATACTCTCTAAGATAATTTTTCAATGTTTATAACATTTGTCTTGAAAAGTGGCTGTGTTATAAGAAGATTTCAGAAATCAGAATGCACAGATTATTTTTTCTTTTTATAAACCCTCCTTCAAGTTACTCAGCGATTTATGAACAAAATTTATAAACGTGAGTGTAGTCAATCATTAGTTACAAAGCCTTATAATGATAATGTAGTAAAAAGAGCAAAGAAAGGAAAAAGGTTCATCGCATGTGTTGGCTTAAGTAGGCGCAATAGGCAATAAGACTTGACAGGAGTCGAGCCGGATGGAGTTCTGAATCCACGACGTTTCGACATCTGGCTTTGCTTTCTCAAGTGTATCAGGCTTCCGGAAGCCATGTTACGCCTGATACACACAGCAGAACCAGCTGTCAAATTATTGTATTTTCATGACTCCATCGGTGAAGACTACATCATTACGCTGGAAAAGTCTCCGCTCACACGCGACAGGCTACTGAAAATTTGAGGCGTTTGAGATAAATGTGGATGCTAAAGATAATTGTTAGTGATAACCATCTGTACAGATCTAACGGCGATCATGCTGCCACTTTCATACATTAAACCCGCAACACGAAAAAAAAAGTGATGGAATGAGACGTTACCTTGATAATATCAACTACACTAAGCATATGAAGTTTCTTTTTCATGGTAGTGAGTCGATACTCACCGATTACTTTACCCTATAGCCTAGCCTACTTAATTTCTTTACCTATACAGAACGCGTGATTTTTCCAGGAGTTTTGGCCTCGTTCGTTTTTCAGTACTTCATTCAAAACCAAGAAACCGAAACCTTTGTGATCTCTAGTCAGCAGTTTCTGTACAAACAGAATAATATGTATGCCTTCACTCACTGATCCTGACCTTGTATGCCACCACTCTCGACGAAGATATTACTACTTTTCCCTTCCTGCTGCAAGTGACTCAACCATCCAGCAAACAATGAACTTCGAGAAACACAGTTATAGTATACAAGTGATGATTTCTCTGAAGCTATTAAAAGGGGAACAATACTATACAAACATATTTAACTAACAAAAATAATATATGCATCACAAATCACCTTTTAGGTGTTACTATTGATTTGTAAGGAATTCTCTAAATCAAATTCCTTTGGCCAAGGTAGGGTGAAAGATGAAAAAGTTTCAACTTGCTTTGCATTTCGTCTCTATCGTGGGTGAAAGTACAACTAATTTAGGGATCCTATCTATGGAGCGCTGACATACACAAAGAAAGATATACTAGAGGTGAATGTCACATTAACAGTCGCAAAATTTCCAGCCAGAACTGAGTAAACGATCTAAGACTTTTCTCTATTCTCAGTAGTTGGCAATGAGTGACCAGACCTGTGAGGGATGCAGTCGACTCTTGGAGGCACTACTGCTTCAAAACAAATGACATTGCACGTCCATTACTGAACAACCAAATATTTCAGAATTTTCTCTTTCGCAATTGACAGTAGGTCTACTATCAACTCCAGAACTTGTTTATTTTCTCAGGATTAACTGTATCTTTATCTTGAAGCACACTTTAGATCTAGGAAATGCGTAGTGTACGAAATTGTAGAGAATCCTAATTCTATAAAATGTTGACCAATAGAGTTTAGAAATGCACCAGAGCAAGTACCAAGATCTCCTGAATCCCCACTGTGGCATTTTATTTGTTACTATTAGCGCTGCCGAACTTATGTTACCTGCGATACTTGTTGGCATTGCCGTGCAGCCGAGAATTATGAGCTAGAATCCGGCGGGCTGTATTAGCAATTCCCCTTATGATGTGCACATCAGCTGCAGGTATTGAAGTACTTTATAGAAATGGAAGGTGTTAAAATATCAAGTTCAGCAGTTAACATTTCTGCTTGTTAATACCGACAGCACATTTCAATACCGGCGACGCTAAAACTTCTGTACTTCAATTTTTTTCGTTTTATGGGTCTGAGACTTTGAGATCATTACAGACGGGTGAGAACGGAAGACAAAAAACAGGAAGGAATTTAGCCAGGGCCTTCAGAACGAACGATCCTGAAATGTTTTCTGAAAACATCGTTAAATTGAAATCTGGATGGTGGGAGGGGATTTGAACCAGCATCTTCCGTATGCCAGGCCCTACTGTTACCATATTCGGTGCTTCCAATTTAATCCTATCCGTAAAATGAATGGTGCATCTGGAAATCGACTGTATGTGGTGGAACAAATGCTCCAGGCATTTCAAACTGCCATTTTTGTAAGATACTCTCTTCGGTAGTGTACCGGCAGACTCTACCAGATAAACGTTACATATGAAACTACAATGACAGTGACAAACTACCCAATTAGGGATCGTCCATAAACTACGTGGCTACATTTTTGCTTCAATAGAACCCTCCCCACTTTTTCTCCAATGTTAGTCTGACGTGGCTTTTTCCCCTATTAATTCCAGAATACTTTTTTTACTGTTTTCTTTTAATGACCATCCTTAACATTATTGCTTTTGTAATGATCACAATAAATATTTCCTTTATATCCTTTTCCGTAATTAGAAATATTCTAAATGAAATGTTGACGCTAGCCACTCCTGCAAATGATCAGTCATCGGGAAAAACACTTTCTCAGGTACAGCCAAGGATCCTTTACTTCTTGAGATGTTACTAAAAACATTCTCCTTATCTTATTCATCATTGTTCATTAATTGATAAAATAGAACAAACTATATAAGACGCTTAAAGAAACTAAGAAATGCCGCATTTTTTGTTTTCTTTTGTTCCATTTATGTCAGCTTCCTTTCTACATTACCAGGGAATGATTCTCTGATGTGCTTAAAATATTTCTATAAATTATTTTCAATAAGCCCAGTAAAGCTTATTGCATGGCGCCACTTCACACCACATTTTAATCTTAAAATAACACTTCAGTGAGCCCTGTAATTAAAGTTGCACTGAAATTCACATGACAGAACAAAATTAGAATTATTTTATCAACGAATGGTGTGGTCACACGCGGGCAATCCTAATAAAAATAGCTTTATTTAGAACTATCAAAACGATACGAACTGTCATTACCTTGGAAAATCCCGGTGGCATCTGTAATCGAAACTGAGTCTACGTATTTCATGTATTTCGAATCGTTATCCGCCATTGCGTGTCGGTTAGTTGAAATGCTCCGGCCGTATGAAACCCAACGCTATAACTTCAAGCCACACGCATGCGCAGCCTCGTCAGTTTATAGGACATCAAATTACATACGGGAATAATTAAATGACTGAAATAAATACCCATATGCTATTGTGAGTACTGTGCCTATTTTAACTGTTAAAAACAATTTGAATGAAAACCTACACATGGCTTGGCTCAGGAAACCTCCCCTCCTCTCTTGTAGCCCGTCGTAGCTTTCTACCAAATCCCTCACCACCTAGACCAAGCCAGTAGTTTATTGACGTTCCCTTACATGTATAACAGTCTAAATCCTGGCAGGTAGGTCGTCATGTGAAACAGCCTTGCGTGTCTTCAATTCAAACATTAACTCTTCACTCACGCCTTAACTAGGAAGCATAGAGCGAAATTCGTGTACCTGTAATTTCCTTTCAGTCGGTGGTCTCTTCTGACCTTCTTCTGTAACTTAAAAACGTCAGAAGGAGCTCAAAACTAATAAATAAAAACAATTAGCTAGAGATAATTTTCACCAATACTTAACGTTTAATAGAAAGTTTCTTTATTATGTAGACTCAACGGCAGGTATTGTACTATATTTCCACCACAACAGAATATCTTCTAAAAATCACAATGCTGTTACGTTCACAAATCTAATTACAGTTTGTTGAATATTCCCTAAATGCCACTAAAAGTATTCTTTCATTTTCATATAAGTTACGCAATGATGATTGTCTTCCGTTTCCAATTAATAAAAATCCCTCGCAGTTCTTACCACTCGTTTGACTCTTCGTTTCGAAGTGTCAAAGTGCTGACTAGAATGCAAATAAAAATCCTAGTATCTTCTCCTAATTTCATATAAGTTGCGCAATGATGAGTGTCATACGATTTCAGTTGGCAAAACTCCGTAACAGGTCCTCACAATCATTGAATATGTTACACAGTGATGAATAAAATACTTGTGAGATTTCCCGCTACACAGAACCTAATTAGTGCTTAGAGATTAATTTGGTACTTTCGCTTCCCTAACTAACTAACGATCTTTATTCGGCCTCACTAACGCGGCAGCATTGCTTTACCTCGATGATGTAACCTGACTTGGAGTAACAAGTAGAAAGTCCTCACTTAATACACGGCACTTTTACTTTGCTCGACAAAAATTCAGCTTAACGCGGAAAGTTCTCATTTTCGACAAAACTGCAAAAGACCAAATGTACTCGCCGTCAACTTCTCAAAAATACACATTCAGATAAATTCAGGCCCCACACACAGCTTCCTACACTGACGACTGACGAAAAGGATCTCCCACGCACGTATACTCCCACGCTGATAAATAATGAAAGGCCCCGCTCTAACTTTGCTTTGGTATTTATAGCTTCTGTCTAAATAACTCCATCTTATACAATTTATCGACGCGTCTCTTACGAGGCGGTTGTTACGCGGAACACCTCTGACGCGATAATTTACCCTAGCTGTGAAACTGCTGTTATGCCATGCGCGTAAACCACTGAACTTACATAAGAAAAGCCTAAAGTTGGTCCTTAATCTTCTTAATACAGCCCCAGAGCCGTCATAAATAGGATGTTTAAATGTAATTGAAATACATTCAATATTCCTTACTCCTCTTCTGAGAAGCTGCAGTCAGAACGATTCTAAAAACTTTTTTTTTTTTTTTTGCTGTCATTAGTCTTTCGACTGGTTTGATGCAATCCTCCATCCCTTCCTATCCAGTGCTAACCTCTTCATTTCTACATACCCCTTACAGCCCACGTCCTCAATTATCTGCTTCATGTATTCTAATCTCTGTCTTCCTCTACAGTTCTTACCTTCGACCATCAGCAAATTAACCAATCCAGCATGTCTCAAAATATGACCTACCAGCCTATCTCTTCTTTCTGTAAGCTTTTTTCACAAACTCCTTTCCTCACCCATCATTTGCAAAACTCGTTCATTTCTTACTTTGTCCGTCCAATTAATTTTCAGCATTCTGTAGCACCACATTACAAATGCTTCAATTTTTCCTTCTCTCTGGTATTCCCAAAGTCCATGTTTCTCTTCCGTAAAGTGTTGTGCTCCACGCATAGAGTTTTAAAAAGTTTTTTCTAATTCCTAGATCAATATTTGAAACTAAAAGATTTCTCTTTTTCATGAAGGCTCTTTTAGTTCATGCTATTCTGCTTTTAACATCATTCCTGCTTCGGCCATCGTTTGTAATTTTGCTTCCCGAGTAACTGAATTCACTTACTTCTCCAATTGCATTCGATCATATTTTTATATCTAATCTACTGTGATTGGTATCATTTCTGCTACATTTCATCACTTTAGTTTTGCTTTGATTTATATTCAGTCCAAAATCTTCCTTTAGTATATTGTTCAAGCCATTCAGTAAATTCACAGAGCATGACGGTATGGGGAAGCTATGTTTTCATAGAATGCTTCCACTGATATCATTATTATTATTTTGTCGATTCCAACAGAGGTGGAAAAGGACTGGGGGCAAGGAACGCGAAGGAACTTGGCCATGGCCTTTTCTGAGAACCATCACGACATTAGCCTGGTGGGTTTTTGAGATCACTTTTTATGTGTTTTGACCGTTAGGGGCTAAAGTTTTTGAGATGATTACGAAATCAAACAAGTGGTAGAATTCTAGCTGGTAATATTGGTACTGTTGTATCCTTCATCATTCCATCTACTTAAGAGTTTGGCAAATCAAGCCTATCAGATATCTTCTGTTGGTTAGTTCTAACTACGTAGCTATATTTTTTCGGCAGAACTTCCTGCTGTAAGCTTAATTAGACCCATTTAGTACATTTACGTATGTATGCTTCCTCCATCAGTTTTCATACAATCCGTAGTCCGTCATATTTTATTTTATTGTTTTGTAGTAGAAATTGTGAGAATTCCTGGTTCTTAAACTTATGATTTTACTCTACACCCTCACGTATACCGGGTTTGGTTAGATTAGAGATATGATGAGAATTAAAAATTTCTCTCAGCAATAATATTTGTAAAGCGGGAGCCACCATATCGCAGGAAAAGTGGTAGATACAGAACAAAGTTGAAGGAGCATGCAAATAAAGCAATTAAGGTGAAAGGACTCGAAGAAGATGAGTGTGAGGAGAGAGATAATTGGACATTTTGGACGTCGGGTTCTCTTTTATTCAGCCTAATATTTCAAATTCGATCAGTAAAATAGTTGGTTCTTCTGCAACGGCTACAAATTAAAAAAGGAAGATTTGCGTTCCGAGAAATAGTGAGCTGCTGGGTAGAGGAATTCTTAAAATGCAGAAAGCAAAGCGTCAGAGTAGGAGTGTTAATATGAAGTGTGCTGGAACCACTGCTGTTCATCATTCTAATGAATGATTGTGTTGAGGGTTTACAGTCAAAATTTAGATTGTTTGCAGATGACATAATGGTATATAATAGGCTCAGAACGAAAGAAATCTGAACAGCTGCAGGATGATCTGGGTAATATATAAACATGTCAACTTATTTGGTACACAAAAACAAAAATCTAAAGGTTGTTTATCACTATGGGGTGGTGACAGAATTTCTTGTTGCAGGCCAGAGGTGTAAATATCTTGGCTGAACTGTTGATAATGAACTCAACTGGGCATGACACATTGGGAAGGTGGTGAGAAAAGGTTGCAAAATCCTTTATTTACTGGAGACGGTGATGAGAAGATGTAGTAGAGAAGTTAGGGAATTGGGTTACAAAACTTTGGTCAGACCATTGGTGGCGCAGTTTGGGACCAACATTTTGGTTATTAAATACAGGTTGGATGATGTGAAAAAGAGAGCAGCTCGATTTTTTTGCGAAAATCACCGCAGAACCCGGTCAGTAACTGATATGATGAAGAAGCTGGATTGGGAGACATTGGTAGACAGAAATGGGGTCAAGAAAGTGCTGGGAGTGTAGAAGGCATATGTTGGTGATGGGGCTTGGGGAGATGTTGGTCGAAGACTTAAAAGTAGTGCATGGAAGAGTAAAAATGACCATGACCACTAGCTGGCACTCGATTAATGAATCAGGGAGTGAGAAAATTTTCTTTTGCGAATAAGGATGTCAATGATTGGAATAAATTACCATGGAAAGTGATCAATAATTTACAAAAACACTGAAGGAATTTAAAATTAAAATTCGTAGCTTGAAAAATTAGATAGGGAGGAATTTAACATTTAAAGTATATAAGATAGTAATTAAAAATACTAAGAAAGGGATAGTTAGATGACTATGGAAATTGCCACCAAAGCATATCCTACATCGCAATTGATCATCAACTTCATTTCAGTTCACATACAATGATCTACATCGCAGAACTCATACATGTGGGGGCAGTTTCTTATCGCTGTATGCGAGAGCTCCAGCTGTAGTCTTTGAAATACTTCCGTTGAGATTTGTTTAATTCAACGTGTGCCGAGATCAACAGATGAAAGAATCTGAAGCCGTCGTAAAGGGATTAATTACCAAGCCCGCCTTATGAATCTTATCACCAACAAGTACCATTCTCGCTTCAAAGCGAAAAGGGACAGCCCTCACAGAGATCTACGCCCGCAAAATGAGTCTTTAGCGGCGCGCGTGGGGGCGGGAAACCTAATTACAGCTTTCAGCCGCAGCGCGGCGTGCCAGTAGGCGGCCAAGGGGGGAGGGGGAAGGGGCAGCGCCACCTGCTGAAAGAGCTCGAGGGAGGCGGTCATATCACTCTCGGATTTCCCCTTCCCGACTACCACCCAACTGTCAGCAGACAGATCTAGCCGCCAATTGTCATGCCCGTCACGCAACACTGTCTGTGAGCTGCGAAGGTTGAAGGTGTGTCATAGTCCAACGGAACCTGTTAATAGCCTCAACAAAATACAAGCTACTTATTACTGTCTGTGCCTGTTTAATTTCGCTACTTATTTTATTCATATCTTATCTGTACTTTTTAATTTAAGGTAATTATGATATGTTTTCTTATTGTTGGGACAAATGCTTTATTTTTGCACCAGTGAATTCAGAAGTAAATGTGGAATTTAATATATAATGGTTTTTTAACGAATAACTCTAACAAATCGTGGAAACAGAATATTTAAACATTTTCTAATTCGGCAGATTGCCAGCTTTTATTTGATACACACGAAGTTATCCAACCAAATATTCATTCTGCTCCCCACTGAACTCCTTATAATTATTTTAACACCTACGATTTTTCAAAATTTCAAAATTTTGTATTTTAATTGTTTTTGGGAGAGTAAAAATTAATATATTGTTCAATGGCAAATTTCTAAATCAAATGGTTCATAAGAGTATACACAGACAATTGAGGAATTAAACGAGAATTCGAGTTTCGATTCAGACGGTCCGGAAATCTAAAACAATTCATCCCAAATCACGACTGTAAAATATTTTGTTTATTGAGCGTGGTGGGTGAGCGGTTAACACCCTGGCGTCGCATGCGGGAGGACGCCGGTTCGAATCCTCATCCGGGCTCCAAATTTGGGTTTTTCATTGTTTCCCCAAATCACTCTAGGCGAATGATGGGATGTTTCCTTCAAAAAGGCCATAGTCAAATTCCTTCCTGATCCTTGTCCCCTGTCCTTTCCCGCCTCTAATGATCTCGACGTCGACGAGGCGTAAAGTCATAACAAAAAAAATGTAAAATATTTAAGCAAATTCTCTCCAATTATCTGTAAACTACTGTCCTGACTTAATTCAACACGGGACACAGCAAATGTTTTGAGAATGAAACGATTCGTCTATTTTTACTTTTATTTGAAACTAAATAGGGTTTAAATTAGATCAAAGGGGCTTAAAAATAATTATTACCAGTTTAATTTTACCTTAGTATGCTTTCAGTCGTTTCCATTCTGGAGGAGAATATCTTACGTTTATTTTTAGGCTTGAAACGTATCGGTTTGGTGTACCATCCTTTTATTCTTTAATTTTGATTATCATTAAACTTTTCTTAGTTTATGATTAAAATTATATATTTATTTAAATAACTGATTAAGGGAGGGAGTGGTTTTTTTTGTATAATTAGTCACAGATTTATTTACAAAGGACATTTAACAACTATAGATAATCTATAATACAAAATTAAATTAATGTATCCATTTCTGGAGCATCTCAGGTTAACATCGGACTCACAAACTAAACTTTTGGAGAACAGTTTATACGATTATCGTACCGATATTGTTGCGGTGGGCAGACCGCTAAATTTCGAGTTCAGTGATTAATTGTTGGAGACAGAATCTTCTTTCAAATGCATTACACACGCACTTGCTGGCGGCAAATAATCGTCACACTACATTCAACACAATGCCAACAGCGTCTTCAAGCTGAGTCTCTCTCAAAGGACACTTGGAAGCGAAACGCGAAACCACGTTAACACACAGCTAAGATGCCGCACGTTATTTGTCTCGACGCTAGCTGTCGCAAATCACGTGACCGCGTCACGTGAAACGGTCACGTGAGGCGGTCGCTTCTGTTTTCTCTCAGCATGCACGGAAAGTTTTACGAACTCCCTCCCTTCGTACAGACAGTGTTATTTTCAGTTACTTGTGAATATTAAAATGAACTGTATGACACGATGCATTATAGGCTTAGTGACCTATGATGTTAAATCTCAGGTTACTGTTTCTTTCTCTAGTAATATCTGAAAGAAAATGTTGATACCTTGTACTCTTTTCCTTTCAAATACTCATCGATTACGTTTTCATCAATAAGTCGCACGTTAAACCAAACACTTTTATTTCACAACTTTTCGTACTAGCTCACAAAATAATTACAGCTTCCACTTCTGCGTGCTTCATTCGCCCGCCGCCATAATGAACTTTATAGAATTCAATTGATTTTTCCACTACAGTCCAACTAATTGATCTATAGTCTATAGTTTCAGAGGGATGCAGGTTGAAGCAAGATTGTAGTCTATTCCCATTAATATTCAACTTTTACGAAGAGGAAGCAACACACGGAGTAAAAGAAAATTTTGAATGTAGTATAAGCATTCTAAGATTTACTGATGACAATGTCCTGTTAGCAGAACTCATTTAGGATCTTCAGAATTTACTGAATGGTAGAAATAAAATACTGATTGATGATTTTGGATTAAATATAAATCAAAGTAAGACAACAATGATTAAATGTAGTAGAAATGATAGTAAAACTAGTAGATTAAATATAAAAATAGGATCGGATGCAATAGGATAAATAAGCGAATTCTGCTACCTAGGAAATAAAGTTACAACTCGTGGACGAAGCAGGAATGATGTTAAAAGCAGAATAGCGAATAGCGAAAAGAGCCTTCCGAAAGAGAGAAATCTTTTAGTTTCAAATATTGATCTAGTAATCAGAAAGAAGTTTTTAAAACTCTGTTTGTGGAGCACAGCACTTAATGGTAGTGAAGCATGGACTTTGGAATATCAGAACGAAAGAAAATTGAAGCATTTGAAATGTGGTGTAATATAAGGATGTTGAAAATTGAATGGACAGATAAAGTGTGGAATGAAAGTGTTTTGGAAATGATGGGTGAGGAGAGAAGTCTGTAGAAGAATCTAACAGAAAGAAGAGACAGGCTGGTGAGTCACATTTTAAGACTTGCGGGATTGATTAATTTGTTAGTGAGGGAATAGATAAAGGTGAAAACTGTAGAGGCAGACAAAGATTAAAATGTAGACTATAATGCAGATAATTGAAGACTTAGGGTGGAAGGGGTACGTATATAAAAAAAACTAATAAAAATAAAAAAATAAAATAAAAAAAAAAAAAACAAAAAAAAAAAAACGCAACTTCATCCAGGCTATCGCCGTGTTCTTACGCTATCATAGGCTTTCATTTTATATGTCTTTATTCTTTACGTCATAATTATTCCATTTTATGGATTGTAAATCGACCAGCTACCCCTTCCCTTCAGAGATAGTCACAAAATAGGAAACATATTTTACATTTATAATTCGTAATACAAATAAATAACTAAATTATTTTATATTTGTAATTGTTAATACATGATAAAAGAGCAATTCTTGTATATATATTTATATAAATTTGGTATATCGGAAACGATTTGGAAGAAATTTCATATTTATCTAACGGTTTGCTCTTCAAAATTATCTAAATAGGTGTCTTCACAGCAAAAACTCGATTTAAAAAAAAAAAAAAAAAAAAAAAAAAAAAAAAAAAAAAAGAGCAATTCTTGTACTTGGTATCTTTGAAACGGCCATCTAGTGGAAGTTTCAGAGTACCAGTAAGCCTACTGATGTTAGTTAAGTTTCTGTTTAGATAGAGCACTTCAAAATGCCTAGGAAGCCTTGAAGAAAAACGTTTGACTTTAATCAAACTTCTCGCAAAAATCTTGCATATTGAACAGAAATCGAAAAATTCCGTCCAAAGCTCGGTCACCCAGGTACTAATTGTTAATATATGATTGCTACAAACACACAAGTAATGCGCAGAATTCTGCAAACAGCTAAGTAAAAGAGTAAACATTGTGGAAGAATGTTACAAATGCCGTCTTTAAGCTACTCCGAGACGACAAACAGGTTTCCAGGTCAGTGGGCCGATGTCTCGTTAAGAAGAAAGTCCATGCGACAGCTAATTAAAATAGCTCTAATTATCAGTAGCTCCGTGCGACGTCAGATTTTTCGGCCGCTGGGTCAAAAGGGCGAATAGCAGGAGGGGCGAAGTTGGCAGGCCTGCTCGTTACCGTGCGTGTCACGAACAACAGGACGGCGTGGGCGTCTGTCTCATTAAAAGTAGACTTCATAGACACAACTTGTTCTGCCTTGTTTGCCCAACATTGCGGCTCATCTAAGGCTCCCACACAGGTAGAAGCCTGGAGCGTATGTTATGGCAAGGGCCGGGACGCAGGGCTGCTTTCATGGGTAGAAATATTAGCGTTTGCCCCCGCTTCGCTCGCGCGGACATAGATTTATTTATTTATCCTATAGCCATAGCACGTAATCAATAATACTTATTATATAATTGTATTAGCACAGTCACATATAAAAGTCCATGTTAAAATTATAGTTAGAAATCAAAGTCGACATAGCGCAGCCAATGCGATGCTTTAGTTGAAATGTCTATGAAGTCTGTCGGTGATCCCCTGAAGGTTGCAAGTGGGCAATCGAAGGTCACGTGGCGGATGGTTTGTTCTTCCTCACCAACGTTGCAACTCGGTGAATCCCTAATTACCCTTGTGTGAAGAGATGAAGCAGATCTGCCATGGCCAGACCTAACTCTGTTGAGAGCTGCCCAGGTCTTGCGAGGAAGGTCGAGTCCCTTTATTGCGTGTTGATTGTCAAACAAGGAGTGCCATTCTGGTGGGGCTGAGGATATCCACAACGATCTCCACGTTACTCCCCAGTTAAAGGTGCTGGATATAACCTATTTTGCAGTTTTTACGCTTGGACTTCTCGATTTAAGTCTCGAAAATTGGGTTTCCATGTCGTTGAGGATGGGAAGGCCCAAGTTATTTATTATTAATCAGGCCATTGCGTCGTCTTGTCGTAGGCGGTTCAATGTTACTCAAAATGGGCATCCACTACAGTGGAATGGACTTGATACATCCATTAATTATCCACATCGTCTGATTCAAAACTATGTCGATCTTTTTGGTGGGACATAGATTGTGAAGGTGCATTTATTAAGACTGGATGACCCGCAAATATTATTGGGAATAAAACGTTTAAATTAACAATTTTAAAGCAAAACACTGATCAATGCAAACATTTCGCAAAAAAAATACAATGAATATTGATGTTGGTGATTTGTAATAAGCAGTATGTTTCTGATTTCACCTGATGTATGCTATCCTGAAACCCTCTATTTTGACGTAAACACCTGAAGCTGTCTATTCACATTATATGCTAACACACATTATACCCATATTTATGTTATATGGGGATCTGCTATCTATCGGTAATGTAATCAATCGTTATCGACGCTAACGAAACCTAGCGGCTTGGCACTGAACTGCATCACACGCGTGACCTTGAAAGTTAATACTTTTGTCCTTTAAGTGTCAGATTCCTAGCTTAAAATATAATCTTACTAAGGCGGAGATGTTAATCTTTAATATTGTCCTTCATTTATCGACTACGGTTACGTAAGAAGGGAGATAATTGGCTCGTGACAAAAAAAAAAAAAAAATTATAAATTTTCCCTGTCTTCAAGTGATTTATACTACTTAATTCCTTCTGAAATAATGACGCCGTCAGTAAAATTTTTCCTTTAGTTTTATTTCGTATAAACACACCAGAATATCATACATACAACTTTACATCGGACCTCGTTTCAGAAGATTTTAGAAGCTCCTAACAATAAACAAATGACGCAGAGTTCATCTCAGCAGTATCTCAGCGAGCTTGCACGCTTACGATTAGAGGAGTTTATATACACAATACAGAAATTTTCGGAAAACGTTCAAGGCACCTAGTCTTTATTGGAGCACTATAAGTCATTCAAACAATAAAAAAATCGTACAGACACAATTAAAACTTATTCAAAATTAGTTAAAATCATAATAAAATAATTTTAAATGGGATTACAAAAAATATTTACAGTATATTTACCGAACTAAACATTTTAAAACACTCGAATTCTCAGTTAAAACATATTTTCCCGCTCACTATTTTCAGTTACCGCTGCTAAATTAATGCGCCGTGAACTGTGCTGTTTTTTAATACATCTACGATAGTCATTCAATTCATTGACGGTACTTCCGCTAGGCAAAACACCACAGAGTCATAAACTCATTATACAAATTTGCAGTTAATCGCTCCACTTTTGTTTCAAACACAAACTTCGTTAATTTCAATGACAGAAATTGGTGGATACTGGATATTATGAGAGTCAAAACGTTTATTTTATTATATTTTTCCGCGAATAGGATTTTTTAATCTCCGAAAAGGAAAAAGTCATCAGAGGAGTTTCGTTTGATTTAGTTGCTTTCCTATTTTCAGTGTTACTCTAGCAATCAGGACGTTTTGATTTTCGTTTTCTTAATATTTTAACCTGAATTAATTTAAAAAATTAATAAATCAGCTACCCAAATTCATGAAGCTACTTGAAAATTAGACGTTTTAATACTAAGTGGAAGTCTATATTCATGTTATCATACCCCACGGTAACCGTAATGTAATACGGAAAAATTAAGTAATCAGCTAATCGAATGTTCCTAAAGCAATGTGAAAATTATGAACAATGCGATCATGTTTTAGTATCGATATTAAACAGAAACTTTTAGTAATATTCTATATGAGGTTTGAATTGTACTATCATTGTAACCATTGGCGTAAAGTAAATATCACAATTTATTGGAGTTTTAACCTTTGAATGATTTACATTTTACGTGCTTTTTAATGATCTGTATGTCAGAAAACTGAAGAAAAATACAACCAATGTTATGTAGTCAAAACCAATAGTTACAGAAACCAAAGTGTGTCGTATTTATATGTGATATAGTTTGATCGATGGTACGTATTTTTTTAAGTGTATATCTCAGATGCAGTGTGATCTATGCAGTCTAATGGTTCTGATTACGAACAGATAAGCATTTCTTGCTCCATCTTCCGGTCACATAGATTGATAATGTATACCACAGACTCTAAGATAGATCCTAAGCTATCACTTAGTGGAAACGCCATCTAAACCGGTTCAATAATTATTGCGTGAACGAATGGACAGACAGACACAGCTCATTCATATACATATACAAGGAACACATTGAACAGATGCGAAGCTAAGTTGACTGGTTCTTGTTTTACATAGATGTATTACGGAAATATTTAATTGGACACATTTGTAAGAAGAGTTCAGCTGTAGGCTGTAAAATAAGAAGACAGTCTCTTCCCCTCGTTTCTCCCTTTAACGCTACTAACAAGTACAAAATCACTTCACAAACCCGCTGTTTATTTTTCAATGTTACAAATATTGAGCTCTATAGACTTTAGGCTTAAACCTCTACAGAGGGTATTGCTGCTAAAGTTTTTTTTTTTTTTTTTAATCATAGGAATTTGCAAAACTATTGTGCGATTGAGTACATCCGATAAACTTTTTAAGCTATAGTTTTTTTAATTTTAACCATTTCATTTTTTACTAATCGTCTGAATTTGTTTCATAACATTCCATTCAGTACATCAGCTGACTTCACTTTCTCTCTTTCCTCTGACAAGTAAAATTTTCCAAGACTTTTTTGTTTCACCCTTTCTTACCATTCCTCCTTATGTGTTCATCCTGGCGTTTCCGTCTTTCTTCCAGCAGTATTGCATTTATATTTGTTTTACTTTATCCAAAGATCTTAAATTTTAGGTTCCTTTGGTATGTTTCTCGCTACTCATTGCAATCATGATTTCACTTTTTTCTAGTAGTTGTCTGGTTTTGGTCGTTTCGGGCCTGGATTCTGCGCGATACGTCTTTAAGAATGTTATGTGGCTTATTAATTCTTAATTTGTTTTAATTAATTAACGCTAATCTTATTATTTTATAACCCATGGTTGAATCCTTGATGCATCAGTCATACAGTTTCGATGAATTTCGGATACCACAGCATGAAGTTCTGAGAAGTGAAAACAAGAAGATCTCTACTATAGTCTTAGGTTCCGAAAAGTCTATGAATGGGTAAATTCTAAACAAATAGGAACTTTTATAGGTTATTGTATGCTATTGGTATTAAGTAGATAAAGTGACATGATTATGGAGGTCATTGATAGCGGCAAGATGGAAGAGTTTTGAATCGATTAATTCTTATTCCAAAATTCGCCATCCCGTGATGCTGTCACGTGATATCGAGCAATATTCACTTTCTAGTTCACAGATTTATATTCAGAAGCCTGGTTACAATACGGTAGAGCCTTCCACCCGATTACTTTTTTCCTCTGTCAGCTTTTATGTTGCCTCATTGCTTGTTGCAGAGCTCTGTTTTTATACGTCGCAGCGTCCTTTTTAAATGGAGCTCACGTAATTAGGTACTCCGCCTTTGTTTCTTCTTTATTACGTCTTCAGTAAAAGAAAAAGAGCGAGCTTAAGTGAGGAGGTATAAAGCATGGCTGACTGGTCGCATGACAGAGGTTGATGAGCTGGAAAAAGAGAACGCATCTTACAGCAGAAATAAATAATTAGTTGACGTACATCTCATCACAATTGAGGGCAATTTAAATTGCGTTATTAATTAAATTTACATAGGGTGAGTGACCTAGCGCTGACTGTTTAAACAGCTAGGTGACCGGAAGTTTATATTTAGTCTTCGCTTAATTGAAATGTTAAATGGTGTTTTCAATGAGGTGCAAAAAATATCAAACTGTACACAAACTCTAATATCACTGGTTGGTCTATCAGAGGCAACGTTTAAGGAAACAAATCACAATTAGCTATTAGTTTACCGAAATTATGTGTACTGCTCGTTTCATTTCACTGACTAACATCCATACAACAGCCATATTTGCGAGATTAATGATATTTTATTTGTGAATACTATGAAGACAAATCGTGGACTTTAGGATACTATAAAGAAGGGAAATTGAAGCATTTGAAATGTGGTGCTAAAGATTAATACTGAAAATTAAGTAGACAGATAAAGTGCGAAATGAACCCATTTAAGAAGTGATGGTCTAGGAAAGAAATTTATGGGAAATTCTAACAGAAAATAAGAGTCAGGATGGTGGGCCGCTTTTTAATACGGGGATTAGTTGACAGTGGAGAAAAAAGTTGAGGAGGAAGACAAAGAGTATAATATATGAAGCAAATAACTGTGAACGTAGAATAATTTGAGATGCAAAAGATTAGCAAAAGATACGAAGAGACGAAGGATTGCATCAAACTGATGACGGGTAAAGGAAAATTATCAGGACCATATAACATGTTAGGAGCTACATTAATGCATACAAATTGCATCATTGTTTATCCTAAATCTGAGAGTTTAAAAAAAATTAAACATACTTTTTTTTTTAAAAAAAAAGAAAGCTGTCTTAGAAAATTAATAAGTTGCAAAGAAAATCTTCCATATCGAGACACCTGAAATCATGTTTTAGCCGTACTAAATAGCTTTCGGATCGTCAAAGTGAAATTTTCATAAACAGGTGTCATAGCCATATGTGAAAGAAATGATAAATGTGTTTAATGCCACGTTGCAGCAGCTTATAGGATTCGGAGCAGCTAGTGATCTTATTTACAAAATCATTAATACGAAAATTATAATTGATTAGCGGTTTGTAACAATTCATCACAAAAAATAAACTTACGCATACAGTCCATTGGAATAATTAATGCATTTTGTTTGCAGCAGTATCGTACATCATTTCACTCAGTTGAAACTTTCGTTTAATTTCTACAATATTTATATATTTATTTGTTAGAAATATTTAGTTTCCAATATCCAAAATGGAATTTCTTTTACAGTTCAAAATCGCATATTATAATTTTACTCATGGATCTCCAAGTTCAAATTGTACTGATGCGAGTTGACATCAAATCTGCCACGGAATGAATATACTTTGAAGTTTAATAAAGCTTGAATGTAGCCTGTTTAAGGTCGCAAAGTCGATATTACTCCCCGCCGGAGTTATTAACTTTTCATTTATTAAAGAAACATTTCCCGAAAAGACATCACAATCTTTAGTGAAAATTACCAAGGCACGTTAGATGAAAAAAATTAATGTAAGTTCTTCTTATATTCGTAGCAACTCTGCAGAATGCTGTAACAACAACATTTTACAAAGTGCGAATAAAATTCTCGACGTTATCAAAGGTTCCGCTATTTGTTTCCAGAACGTCAAAACAACAGACCAAACAATATGTTACTAATAAAATCAGTTAAAATTTACTTAAAACTACATGGAACTAAATACACGTAATATTACATGAAAGTATAAGGAATTTACGAGTATTGGAATTTTTTTTAACAGAAAGAAAATTGTTTCCGCAAGTTGAAAACATGCTCAAATATAGTAGCTGGCACAACATACCCACTTTCAATTAAAATGTTTGATATCGAAATAAATTTGACATACTTACAAGAGACTGATACAGTTATTCAGATTAGTTTCACACAGTATAAAGAACAGATTACCCAACACACACTTACAATGAATGAACCATGTCTTTTATTTAATATATCTTAATTAGATGATGGGAGTGTAATGAAGGGATAACTAAGCTACATTTACAGAAATTCTGATATTTTTAAAAAAGAAACAAGGGATTCAAAATTTTCACGAAACAAAACTGATTACAATACAAAGGATCCCTGAAGCATTTTTTTTTCATTTTATTAAAAAATTTAAGTAATCCAAGTAACTTGCAAAAAAAACAAAAACAAAAAAAAAACAAAAAAAAACAACAACATATATGTGATATTTTAATAAACTTTCCTACTGTGGAGTCGATTCAAAACTGAAAATCATCTTTCACGTTCTAATAACAGCCAATTACTCACACCAATCGTTATGAATCACTGGCACAATTACTTTTCAACGATTTAATTACACCTTTTGTTTACAAAATCCCCCCCCCCCCCCCTATAACAGATGGCTTGCAAAATTGCTTCCGATCATTGCACGTTGAAGATTATTGGTGGGTACCGGATTGCCTGAAAGCCTAAAATGGCTATCTACAGAAGAATTCGGAGTAGTACACGGAAGGAAAGGTTTATCGGTGTTCACAAGCTGGCAGTTAATCTCAGTCCATAAGACAGTGGGAAAATTTTCTTTCTAGTTAAGGGAGTCAGGGCTTGGCAATAAATTACCAAAGGAAGACATGAACAAGTTAGCG
The DNA here is from genome assembly GCA_031002005.1 of Vandiemenella viatica. NCBI lineage: Eukaryota > Metazoa > Arthropoda > Insecta > Orthoptera > Morabidae > Vandiemenella > Vandiemenella viatica. The sequence continues at coordinate 230,371,829 of CM061919.1, read as the reverse complement.
AAAACACTGAAAGAGTTCAAAATTAAAATTCTTTAATCGCTAAAGTGGGTGGGAGGAGAAATGACTCTCAAAGAATTTAAGGTAAAATAAAAAACAATAAATGGGAGAATAGGCGTGTAGGGAAATTTCCACCGGTGCATATTCTTCAACACAAATAAATGAAATTAATTGAATAAAACATCAGGCGTCAAACCAAACAGCTACCAGAGCGCTTGTAAGTACATTTTTTTTTTACTTATTGCTTTACGCTTCGTAGACATCGAGGTCATTAGAGGCGGGATGGAACTGATGACCACAAACGGGAAGGAATTTGGCCATGGCATTCGCCTGGATTGATTTGGGGAAACCATGGAAAACCTAAATCTGCATGCCTGGACGAGGATTCGAATCGGCGTCCTCCCGAATGCGAGGCCAGAACGCTAACCGCTCACCCACCACGCTTCTCCTAATTTATTCAGGTCATACAGATATTAATGATTTCTCCTCTATTGTAGCCAGCAGAGCTTATATTCGGAGAGTAGGAAGTAGTTAATTTCATTAACTGTCTATCATTTGCTGCCTGTATTGGAGAATTATTAAAGCTGTCGGATATTGAACTGAATTCCAATCGAAACTAACAATAAGCGTAAGACTCGTTGATCGGTAAGTAGATGGTACCAACCAGAAAGGAGAACAGGAATTGCGATGACAGATGAATAAGTAAAGATGGTAAACTGGAAAGTGTGGTGGAGGAAAGCGGAAGGAACGATGGTGAGATAAGCGAAAGAAGATTGCAGGCAGAGCCATGTTTATGAAATACCAGACGCCTGATATCGAATAGGGATATGCCACAAAAAAGTAAGGAAGTAATCTATCGCACTTACTACGTTCCTATGCTAACGTACGGTGCTGAAACTTTGACAGTGAAAAATCTGGACATTAGCAGGATACAAGCAAGTTAGATGAAAGTTCTAAGAGGCAGAATGGGTGTTACAAGAATGGACAGGATAAGGAATGAAACTATTAGACACACGGTAAAAGGGGAACCCCTGCAGGCAATAGTAAAGAAGACTAGACTAAGATGGTATGGGCTTGTAAAGTTAATGGAGGAGCAGAGAATCCCAAGAAAAATCCACAAAATGAAGATGCATGGTAAAAGATCCAGAAGAAAACCAGGGGACGGGTGGCCGAGAGGAGTTGAGAAGTGTGTACGGAAAAGAGGAGACGACTGAACCAAGGTTGTGACAGAGAGGTGGTGCGAAGAAAGAAGAAAATGGAGAGGCTTGTGCGGAAACAGCCAGTGGCTGGTAACTATTCATGATGACGAGTGGAGAAAACTGGTTTGTAACAAAAAAATCACCTTCTAGATATAATTTATAAGGTAATCGCCAGCTGTATGAATGACCTCAACACAATTTTCTATAGAGACGTCTACCGGGAGACGAGTTGAAAAGGTTGATACGGAGATCATCTTTGCGGATGAAGATGTGGATGTTCAGTGCTTGACCTCCGCTGATCCGAATCACGGAAGTGGATGCGGAGGTGGAAAAGTAAACATATAATTACACAGATTTTAATATTTTATCAAAATTAAACTTAAAATAAAGATAAGTATATTGTATAACACAAATTCTATAGCTTGCGTAAGCGTAGTCTGTTTCCATATAACACAACCAAATTGATTTATTTTTTGCCTCATCTTTCAACAGGAAAAAACGTGGTATGATTTCAGAAGAGGATTAAATTATTTAAATAACTACGCACGCATAAAAGAAAAATCTTGGGCATATGAATTTTCCGGAGTTCGCGGCTCGAATAATTCGAGCGACACGCACAAGCCCCTCCCCCCATTTTTGTTTTTTAACTTATGGCTTTACGCCTTGTCGACGTCGAGGTCATTAGAGGCGGGATGGGATAAGGAATTCGGCCTTGGACTTTTTGAAGGAAGCATCCCGGCATTTGGGGAAACCATGGAAAACCCAAATCTGGATGCCCGGACGAGGATTCGAACCGGCGTCCTCCCGAATGCGAGGCCAGAACGTTAACCGTTCACCCACCACGCTCGCTATCACCCATTCTTAGTCCAACTTTTAGAACCTATGATGATCTGATTTTGTGATGTAGAACTCTTGTTGGACCGTGAAAGGGGTTGCAGCTCTACATGCAAGAAGTGTTGGATGTTGTTCCACTCCAGAGATAACCAGCAGGGGTTTCTGCCGTCTAACAAGCTATGGCGTTGGATAGTGACTGGAGAAAACATCCTACAAATGTACGATAAGAACAATAGTGCGCGGCGAGAAAGTACGAGAGGAAAGCACTAATTGAAACATCTTGTAAGACCCCTTTTAGTACTGTGAGTGGATGAGCGCATCTTACGGTAGTTCTACATGGAGGCCCTAAAAGTTTTACCATGAACTGGCCGTTTTAGTTTACATACAATTTCAAACTTGCGTATTCGTCGCTTAAGTAACAATACCCTTCAGTTCATGGTTACTTTTATTGCAGGATAGAAAGAAAAAGCTTTGCGAAGATGTGCCGAATCTCGTATAAAGAGAAAAAAAAAAGATACACAATGTGAGTCAAAAAGAACTTTACAACTTTTGAATGCTATAGAAATTCATTGAAATAACTTAAATAATCGGTGGGTGTGTCATTTTGTAGCAAACGACCTCAAGTTTGATTCACGTAGTACACGAGTACACCATTCCACCACCACGAGCGCCAGCGTAGTGCACAGTTACAATGGCTACTTTCACTGGTGCGGATCATGATCGCTGTGTGTTTTGGTTTCATGAAACGAACTATGTAACAACTGTTGGGCGTATTTTTCGGGCATAATATGAGGCAGCGAAAATACGTCTCCACGTTGGTGACAGGCCCTAAGTTAATGTGTTTTGTGCCCTTAGCAAATTGAAAGTGTATGGACCTTTCTTCTTCATGGAGAAAAATGTAACTGGTATTGTGGATCTGGGTATGGATGAGAACTTTTAAATTCCACAGTTCTATGAAGATGACCGAAATGGGATGGTTTTACTACCAGCAAGACGGTGCACCACGTCATTTCCTCACGGAAGTTAGAGATTCCCTCGATAATCGTTTCCCCGGTCGGTGGATTGGCCGTGAAGGACCAATCACATGGCCATCTCACTCCCCAGACTTGAATGGATTTCTTTCTCTGAGATTTCATTAAAAAACCGTGTGTATGTTTCTCCCCTACCAAACAGTTTGGCCGACCTGATAAATCGAATCTACGCTGCCGTTGCACAATTTATGCCTGATTTGCTGCAACTAGTGTGGGAAGAAATTGACTATCGGTGGGATGTTCGCTGCATGATAAATGTCACATCGAACCAAAATGACACTTGAAACTTGACGTGGTTTGCTACAAAATGACACATATACCGATTCTGTAAGTTATGTCACTAAATTTCTGTATCATTCCAAAGTTGTAAAATCCTTTTTGACTCACTCTGAATACATAGTAATGTACAGATGGAGGACAAAATAATAAGAAGACCTGTGAAAAAGTATGACGAATTTCATACCTGCAGTACAGCCGCGCCACCTGCAACAGAAGTCTGCCACCTAGTGAGCGTGAAGAGGAAGGTATCAGTCTCTCAACAACAGTCACCTGCGTTGCATGCGTCTATCGAACTGTCTGTGATAAGTTGAAATGTCAGACCTGTCAGAATTCCAAAGAGGAATGATTGTCGGAGCGCTTTTAAGTGGAGCATCGGTTACGGAAACATCAAACCTTTTGGGTGTTGCAAGGAGTACGGTATCGGCCGTTATGACAGCGTACACGAAAGAGGGTAAGACGGCGTCTTCAAAGCACAGCAGTGGCCAAAAGTCAAAGGTTACTGAAAGGGATAGACGGGTCTTGAAGCACATATTAGCCCAAAAGCACAAGCAATCATTATCCGAGATAACATCCGAAATGAAAAGTCAGCTCCAGGATCCCATTTCAACAAAAACTGTCAATAGGGAACTTCATGCTGCGAACTTTTATGGCAGAGTGGCAATTCGTAAACCCTTGGTAGCAGCAACTAATGCTTTCAAGCGACGCCAGTGGTGCAGAGATCACAAAGGTTGGTCCCCACAGCAGTGGCAACAAGTAATATGGTCAGATGAATCGTCATTCACCCTTTTTCAGACTATCGGACGCGTTTATGTCTGGAGAACGCCCAGAGAAGCGTTTAATCCTGAATGCCTCTTGCCGACTTTGAAGCATGGGGGTGCAGGAGGACTCGCTTAATATACCTTTAAATATTGTCCATGACCTTTATCCATCTATCCCACTTCGCATTAAATCTGTACTTCAGTCAAATGGTGGTCCAACCCCCTATTAATAGAGATTTTCCATTATTTCACAGGTGTTCGTATTATTTTGTCCTCCCCCTGTAAATAAAACCTCCGTTGTACATCCGCATTAAAAACTGCGGATAGGAATGTGGATGTGGAGGTTGAATTTCATGAGAAAGTTTCGCGCTTACATCCTTAGTTGAAACCACCCAATCGCCCACAATAAGCTGTGACGTAATGTGCAGTCCAGTGGTCGCGTTCAGCTACTGTGCAGTCAGAGGTGCGCGGCTGTTAACACGACCCCTTTGGTGGGCTGGAGCCTCATTAAGAGCGCCGCTTGTCGCAGTTGGATCGTCAGCGCCTCGGTCGACAGGTACGGGTAATGAGGCCAGAGGTGTCAATACTCGCCACGCAATAAACGGCTCCAATGCTCCGTGTATTGGACAGCAGTGGCTGAAGCAGAAGGACGCCCCGAATTCTGTTCTCGCACGTTTACACCTATCTGAGGACAAATAGAAATAAAAGTGCGTGTTACTGAGCGGATAGCAAGCTATCAATAATAAAATAAGAACGGAAAAATTTGTGTATATACATATATATGTGTAAGTGTATGAATGTGTTTGAAAGAAGTAAATTAACGCACAGACAAAATGGAAACCCCACAGCTGTTGTATCCGAAAGAGAATCTGAGTCCCCAGAGATCTCCGAAAACATTTTTTCTTTAAATAATATAAAAAACTGAAAGTTCTCGTTTTAATTATTCTATTTTTTTAGTTTACTTGATGTTTTTCCCTTTCAGCTGAATGGTAGGCAAGAATGCATGTGAATCATTTTGAAGAATGTTGTGTGTTTTTAAATTTTAATTATTCCTGCGGTTCCTAAGTTTAAGGAGACTAATTTTTTCTTTTTTTGAGGGATTAATCGAAAGCCTGAGCGGCACATGTAAGCAGGTGGGATAGCTGTTAAATAAATAGGTACGTTATCGTTAAAATTACGATAAAATTAGTTTCATATCACCGAATAGTCAAATTTTCAGGCGCAAATTAGGAAATTGTCACAATTACTTTATCTGCAAATACAGAAAATGGGAATAATGAAACCATGAATAAAAAGCTGTAACCGTGTAGTTCAGATAACGTGTGCGACACTTAAAAAATAATTATATAGTTAGAAAATCGTACTAAATACGCACCATAACTCAAATTACAGAAATGTGTACTCGAAACAAACGTAAGTTTTGATGAATACGTAAAAGTGTATTTATTTACTTACGAATGACGAAGGTTTACAAAAACAAACGCTTGTTCACATGAGTCAAATGCCAACTGCTCTGGTACAGGCAAACAGTGCAAAACATCCGATAGAGACCGAGTGGGGCAGCGAGTCACGCAGACTGACACGCGTTTCCGCCGGATTTTGCGGATTGCGGATCCGCTTAATTTTGTGCGGGATCCGCCAGACTGTCTAATGATGCGGGATCCCGCGGGATTGCGGGATCCCGCTTTGCTGGATTGCAATCCCTAGTTTTAACCTAATGACTGTAAATGTCTTAGACGACACAATGGATAATTTAAGCAAATACTTTAGTTATAAAAAACCTAACCGTGCATTTATCCGTAAATCTACCTGAAGTTATGCTGGAAGGAAATGTCACGCATGCAAAGCTACAATGCTACTAACATAGCTAATTACTGAATAGCTTCTTCATACGAATATAGCAGAAACATGGTCTTACTGAATTAATACACGAATGACTGAATGATTAAATAACGATCCAACCCGATATTACCTAATAGATTAGCACGAGGCATTACAATATTATTACAACCAACGGAAAACAACTCGTTTAAGTTACACAGACTGAATAATTTATCTAACATATTTTATCTACCCGATAACTTACTACATGAGACAAGGCTATAGGTATAGCATGGCTTTTCCTAGTGCCATGGTCACAGACAAGACACACGTCTTACTTCATACATAGCTGCTGGTAGAACAGACAACGGCAAATAGTCTGAGATCACGCCACGCAGGTGTACACTCTTTGGCAAAAAAATTGACTGTGGGTGCCTGAGACTAAGTCCCTTATTTCGCACGATGTGGCATCATTGCGAGTATACAACTCAGCGCATCTGTTATTCATTTCCTTAAGTCAATGCCTGGAACAAACTCTCCAGTGATGCCACATAGTGCAAAATAATGGACTTAGTCTCAGGCAACCACAGTCAAATTTTTTTTGCCAAAGAGTGTACTTATCGTGAGCGATCACGTGCTAGAAGCTTGGTGTGTAACCTGAATCTTGCAACCCTGCAGTTTAGCTCACGTACGCACATCGCTTGCCTGCGCTCACGCTAAGAGCGACTTATAATATTCTTCACTGAATAAACTACTAAAAATCCTATTTTAATCCCAATTCACAGACTGCCCGTTACACCACGGTTCTGTGACGTTTCAGATGTGCCCTTTTGGAATTCTTGAAGAGGGCTGTTGGTAATATTGACAGTACTTCATCACTGCAAAGTTGCTGTTGGTTACTTCTTCGCAGTGGCTTCATTAATTAATTATTAATGTAGAATATCAATCCGACTGTTTTATTCGTTTACTTTAGCTTTTTTTTACTTATGGGTTTACGCCTCGCCGACGTCCAGGTCATTAGAGGCGGGAAGGCACTGGGGACAAGGAACAGGAGGGAATCCGGCCATAGCCTTTTGAAGGAACCATCCTGGCTTCCACCTGGAGTGATTTGGGGAAACTATAGGAAACCAAAATCTGGACAGCTGGATGGAGATTCGAACACACGTTCTCCCGAATGCGAAGCCAGAACGCTACCGCTCATCCACCACGCTTAGTGCTGTACGTGTTTCCACTCTCATCATTGACGAAATGTTTTTGTTAGTGTTATCAGGGTTACTAGCTTCACAACTGTGTTTTTTTCCACGAAACGTTTTCCTGTAAACGTATTTCTACCTTAATGCGAGTAGCAAATAAAATAGTTGCACTTGCGTTCTTCATTAAGCTTGAAGTAACTAAGAAAATGCCTACAAACTGGCCTGTCACGAAATGGCTTCGTTTTGTGTTTCCTTTTGTTTACAATCAGAAAGTTCCCAGCTAAATGTGAACGTTATATGTGCTGCTAATATGTATGGTAATGTGTTTCTTGTTTGAGCGTTGGTAGGCCTGCTGTAATGGTGGCTGACTGTAATATCGTTGTTTTGGTAGTCTGCAGCAACAAGCGAGGTGTTGAAAAACTGAAAACTGGCTGCGAGAGAGTGAGGGAGCCTTTGTGTAATAAGCAGTTTTGGTAATTATGCCACGAAACTGCAGGATGGGTATTATAACTGATTTATAGTGGAGAGGCTTTGTTGTAATAGAAGCGGTAAGAGTAATGAAAATAAGGTGATGTGCGCAAATGACGCCTGTGCCAAGAATATTACTAAATTAAAAGTCCATGCGTGGTGATTTGTTAAAGATGTGATACTAATCGGCTTAAATAAAGAACCACTAGGAGAAGCATACCTTAATTTAATTTTAACTGAATTGTAATTGCGATGGAATGCACGCTTCGGTGGAAATTTACCTAGTAATCTATTTTACTTTTTCATACTATTATAATTATTTATTATTGTTACAATTATCTTATTCACCCATCTACCTTTCCCTTTACAAGTTTCAATTTTGAATTCTTTCAGTGTTTTTTGGTGTATCATTCATCACTTCCCTTGTCATTCTAATTCCTGATACCCTTACCTATAAAATATAAAATTTTTACGAGTGCCAGCTTGTGTCCAACGTCATCTTTTCCCTTCCATGCAGTACTCCTATTTCTTCGAACATTATCTTTCCAAGCCTCATCACCAACCTTATACACTCCAAGCATTCTCTTCAATCTTCTCCCATCTTCCAGGAACTCCAGTGACTTTTAGATCTGTTCCAACCAGATAACATCTATAAAATTTAATTTTATTTTTTTTTGTAGTAAATATGTATCAGCCATTTTCAGAAGCCACAGGTATTAATTATTTAAATTTTACAAATAAAACCTCCTTCTTCAGAGAACTGTTGTAGTTCCCTATCGGAAACAATAATAATAAAAACATTCACGATCACAGTTGTGTGTGGACAGAGTTTTTATTAATAAAATTGTGGGAGAATAGCTTTATAACTTTATATTTGGAGTGGTGTAGGTTCCAAGGTTCTCTGTAACAGTGTAACGGTAATTTACCTTTTTTTTCAATAATGGGTTTGTATCGAATAGTGAATTTGCTTGATAAAAAATTACACAACACATATGTTACTCCTCTCTTCTTACTGTAAAAAATGTTTTGAAGGCGAGGAACCTGAATAAGGCCAATCGTATTTTAGGATGAGTCAAATTATTGTTTTCGCAGTTCGAAATACTTTTACCATATCACAATCACAAAAAATCTCCATGTTTAAAACTAAACAAATCTATCGTTCACCCCTAAATAGAAGTGATACAGTGCTCATTTTACTCAAATTAATCAAATCAATACTGCTTCTTCTTTACTATTTCACACGCCCAGTTCGGCTATGGCTGAAAATTCATTTGAAAACTGACTGTGCCAACTTCCGAACTTCGAGCGGTTATTTCTTACCTCTCTCTCGTCTGACCACAAAATTAATGTCCGCGCTGGAACTTGGGGCAGCGATATTATCAATGCCATACAATGTTACCAACTTTTTATCTGTCTTGACAGAACAAAAACTAAAAAAGGTTTTTTTATGAAGCAAATGACGAAGGTAAATTAGTCCTGTTGCTTCGCAGCCTTTGGTAAATCAGTACTCTTTGCTCTTTGATATTCTATAAGTCCAGTTCGACTATGGTTCAAAATGCGTTTCAGAATTGACGTTATAATTATGCCAATTTCACACTTTCACACAATCATTGTTTTCCTCTCCCTCTCGTCTGGTATTCCCAGGAAACATCCGTGCAGGAGACTTAGGGCAGCGAGATTAATTCTACAGTGCGTTGTTACCACCTTTTTTTTTCAAATTTCTGATAGCGAAAACTAGCAAAAACTTTTACATGAAGCAAAAGGGGAGGGTAAATTGAAACATTTTCTTCGTAGCCTTTTCGTAAATCAATATTCCTTGCTCTTTACTATTCAAAGTCCAGTTTGGCTACGGTTCAAAACTCGTTTGAGAACTGACTGTCACTGTGCCAACTTCTCGCGTTCAAACCACTTTCCCCTCTCTCTTTCGTATGTCAGTTTCCCGCAATACCCGAATGGGAACATCGGGCAGTGAGATTAATACTACCGTTCTCTGTCACCAACTTAACTTTCGATCAAACTCGATTGAACAAAAACTAATAAAAACTTTCATATAAAGAAAATGGGGGAGATAAATTGGTGCAATTGCTTCTCAGCCGTTACGTAAATCAATATTCTGTAAGCCCAATTTGGATATGGCTCAGAATACATTAGAGAATTGATGCTATCTCTGTGTCAACTTCCCACACTCACGTCACATCACTTGCCTCCCTCTCTACTCTGACGATCCCGCTGTTTCCCTGCGGTAACCATTGACACCATGATTAACACTGTTGTGTAGTCTTACCAACTTGACATTTTTATCAAAATTGACAGAACTAAAATTAACAATAAGTTTAATAAATTGGTAGAGTTATTGCGCAGGCTTTTCCGCTTTGTCCATTTGTTGGCAGCGCTGTGACGACAGGTGTCGTGTTTCAGGGCACACGCGCAAGATCAGCATCCCGGACTGCATCGAGTTCCCAGTGACGACGAACGCTTGCCGCGGCTACTGCGAGTCGTGGTCGGTGCCGTCCGCACTCAACACGCTGCGCGTCAACCCGCACCAGGCCATCACCAGCATCGGACAGTGCTGCAACATCATGGAGACGGAGGACGTAAGCACACAGCACTCCACCCTCGAACAAAGCTTCATCAACTACAACCATTTTTTTCCTGTCATCAGTTTCGAGACTGGTATCATACGATCCTCCATCTTCCCCTTTCCTGAGACAATCTATTCATCTGAACGTTCACTTTAACAAAATGCCTTGAACCTGGAGGTTGGACGTCAACTCCATAGCTTGGAAACCTCCGGCGAGTCCGAAGATACTCGATCTGTTACTTGTGCTGGCCGCCACCATAGCACTGCTCAGTTAAGCATCAAATTTCAAATAAATAACTGCATTGCATTTATTTCCGCTAATATTGTTAGCAGGAACTGTAAATTTCAAACAAATATTTGAATTTGATTTTATTTGCACTTAGATTGTTAAAGGAAGGTGTAACTGCGATGCCTGTTAAAATGTAATTGTCTGTGAAGTAGCAGATATAAAAATTATAATGTGACGCGGAGATATTAAAAATTATAATGTGATGTTCGTTTAGTTTTATATGTTGATTTTTATTTATTTACAACGAATAAATGGAAAAATTCATGCAAGTAGAAGAGCATCCAATGTTTAGCAGTTAGAGGAACCAAGTAACAACATAAACCAATAATTTTTTCCTCAGAAGATGACAAACGTGAAAAAATATTAAAAATCAGAGATAGTTGACACGAAACGTAAGTAATCACGAAATATATCAATAAAATAAATAATAGTTATTCGATATTGAAATGATACATTAATTTGAAACTTATTCATAACAATAAAAATTTCCGTCATTGAAAATCAAATCCACGTATTTAAATACATCCTAGCCAAATACTCCGAGAACATAATCATAGAAAGTTTACTCACAGCACAAAAAATTTCAATGAATAAGATAATGATTAATCGTTATTCGTTTTTCCTTAGAAAATTTTATAAAAAAATTCCTACTGCCATCATAGGCGATACCAATCATTTTTAACGGGCGTTAAAACTGGTCCCAAATAAAATCTGTGTTCTTAATTACTTGCTCCGTATATTCTAGTCTTTTTTTTCCCCTGCAGTTCTTGCCTTCGGCTGTTGTTTTGCATAACAAATTATCTAATCACTGAACACAGCAAGATTAATTTGAGTTTGAGGTAACATATTCGTTTCTATAGAGAATAGTAGTTTTTCGTCTCTGTTAAAATCAGCATTTTACTGACGCGATTTTTTCTTAACCAAACTTCTTCACATTTCCGACGAGGAAATATTATCAAGACGTAATATCAACAGTTTGTATTGAATATACTTAAAGCACGAATATTTCAACAGTACTTAGAAAGCTATAACTGTGCACTTGGTTACTCAAAAAAAAGTAAGTGAACTGTTTCAAAAACAAAATGAGTAGCATGTTTGAACTGCAGACCTCATTTAATTTATTCCTGGATGCTTTTTGTATCGAATGAAATAACTTAAACGTTTCATCTTATTTATTTTCATTCAGACTTTTCATGCAAACATCCATCCACTACATAACCCAACAAAGCCTTAATTTTTCTACTTGTTTAAACGGCTTATTAGCTAATACTTCATGTCACATATTTTCATTCTTCGTTTCTTGTTTTCTGGTGCTACCGACTTCTGTTATCTCTACCTTGCGTTTCAAAATTCAGAGTACACAGAGATATTAATCGTTTAACTCGTCCTATGGATTCATTTTTCTTTTCCTAAAGTTTGCTGGAGAGCCCCTTTCTACCGGCTACTATCCTCCACCTTTCTTAATGCTCGCTACCAAAATTACTTCCCTGTTATCTACGTATATCGTATAACATCTCTCAACACTTTACCGTTAACTTGTTAATATTTTTGATATTTAATTACATTGTTTTTGCTGTCATCAGTCTCTCGATTGGTTTGATGCAATCATCCACCTTTTCCTATCTTGCGCTAACCTCTTCATCTCAACGTACCCTTTACACCCTACCTCTTCAGTTATCTGCTTGATATATTCTAATCTTGTCTACCTCTACAGTTCTTTCCTTCGACTCTTCCCACCACTGACAAATTAACCATGTCTTAAAATGTGACCCACCACCCTATCTCACCCATCTTTTCTTCTTACTGATTTCTAATTACTAATTTATAATTAATTATTTTCTAATTACTTTAACTATTCTATTAATTCAATCATTCTTGAGTTTCGTTTAATATTCTTTTTGCAGAGTACACCAGTAGTGAGTAGTTCTCAGCCCTATTTGTCTGTACTCCTTTATTGACCGATAGTACTGTGGTGAAAATGTTATCAATTGAAATGTAATCTTATGGAGAGTCCAACCGGGTGGCGTCGTACAAATAGAACGTTTCTACAACTGACTCTGCCGTCTTCATCAGGTGTGATGTTGTGACACCATCCGCATGGACACGCGAGAAGATTAAACTGCATTATCAATCCGGAAAAGCCTCCACTCATACACGTATCAATTGTTTACATGTAATGCAAACTTCATTTAGTTTTACAATGTTGGTGGCTGTTACAGGTGCAGGTGAGCGTAATGTGTCTGGACGGCATCCGAGACCTGGTCTTCAAGTCGGCCAAGAGCTGCCAATGCTACCACTGCAAAAAGGACTAGGCCACCAGAAGAACTCCTCTTGACGTCTCTTCAGAGCAACGCAACACTTCTCTACGCAGGCTTCATACTTTACAATACCGACATATTACATTTTAAGTAACAGAACTTCTCTACTGATCGAATCGTGTCTGTTGCATTTGTGTTACTACAATTTAACAAGAAGTATTGAATTTTTAGTTTTTGTGATGCATTGTATTCGTCCAAATAATCATTTATCATACTATTAATTTCTTTTCAACTATAATCAAATTTAAGGAAACTGCTGTTTTATTTTGTGTCATACGTTTACTATTAAAAAAGCTGAGATTTTATGTTTGTCATTTTCGATGGGACGTCAAGATGTTTCGAAAGGAGAGGTTACTATTTTGTAGTTTAGTCCCCTTAAACTTTGTCCAGCAAGTGTGAACGTCAATGCAATTTGACACATTCTTGACGTAGCTTTGTAATTCTCGTTCCTTTAATGTCTGTGAGGACTCTACTGTCCTGTGTTAGAATGTCGCAATTGTATCCTCGTTTGAGTATGCTTGACATGTAATAAACAATGCAAGGATCGAAATCTTTTTCTTACTCCTGTCCAGTTAAAGAAAATGATTCTTTATTAATGATTGTTACTTACAGTGAAAGCTGTGGTGTATCGTCCTTACTTTACTCAGGTGATGACACATGAATGAAATGTGACTACTATTTAATGTTCTGTGTTCATATTCTCGCTAATCTGTAAAATTTTCTTAATTCTGTAAGCAATGACAACAGGACTTGGAAAATTTTACGAATTTTGGAGCAGCTTTTCACCTTAAAATTGATTCCATTGATGTTAAAAAGATAAAAATGTTAATCTGCCAAATAGTATACCAAAGTTACTTGTGTAACCACCTCGATGAACTGTCTCGATGTTTAAATGTAAAAGTGATTAAGACATCCATTGTATGATATGTATGAAGAATGTAAATAAATTATTAAAGCAGTTGAGATATAATTACCTGCGTACTTTTAGGCGAAATATTTCAGTAGTAACCCAAAACATCTGCCTGCTGTGGCTTTTTATTTCGCTGGCTCACAGATTTGACTGCATGTAGCTGAATCAGGAAAAGTATAGTTCAGCTCAGAAATACAGATACTCTTTTTATTATCATCATTAGGTTTTATATTTTATTAAAAATGTTGTACAGATACGAATGATTTTATTTATTTTGAATAAACCTGGTAATTATTCGTGAAATTTTTCATTAATTTCTCGCAACTCTATTGTATGTTGTCAGTTGGAAATTAATATTAAGTATTTAAACGACAAAAAAAAAACACGACAAAGGAAGAAGGACAAATATTAAAAATTTATTTAAAAAATAATACTGTTTTGGTTAAATGGTATTTCCAATCCATTAAAAGGAACCAACAGAAATTTATTGATTTGGAGCTCTTCTGCTGAGCATAATAACAAACAAAATGAAATAAGCGAGAGGTGTTTGTCTGAAATAAGATTTTGTTTATTACTCAGAAATACTGAAAAGAAAAGTACCAGGCAGTTAGAGGGGGTGAACTTTTGTGAGAAGAATGCAGAGTTTTTAACGCGCTTTTATTAACTTGACATGTATGTATGTGTGAATGTAATGGAATCTTTCAATTCAACTTTCACTCACAGTCGTCTGAATCATTTTAAATTTTGCATATTAAGAACCGATAACAGTACAACGATTTCTCAGCTATGTCTTCGTATTATCATTGCTCTGATAGTAAATAAATAATAATAATGACAAAAAATCCCAACGCAGCAATAATGTATTAATGCAGACAACTGCGGTTAACAGATTGCAAACAAACAGGCGTCCATCCCAGCAAGATCTTCAGTAACACCTCTCACCTGAATGGAAACATGAAATTCAAAATTAAACAATGTCTGCTTAGAAAGCATAGATGTCGATCAATTAGTCTCTATGTAATGGATATGTTACGCGAACATGAATGAAATAATTTTAACTACATTGTCACACATCAAATTTTAAGTCTCAAGTGTCCTCATTAGTTATATCTTCAATTTTGCTTTAAGTGTAACAAAAAAAGTTATAGTGAAAAAGCATGCTTTGTAGCAATGTGAACTAAAATGTTTAAAATTAATTTTTTTTTTTTTTTTTTTTTTTTTTTTTTTTTTTTAAGTTTTGCTTTTGTACCAATGTACACCGAAAAGTTGGAAATAAAATTGCCGTATAAAAAAGCACGCTTTGTAGCAATGTGAACTTAAAAGTTAAAAATAAAGTTTAAACATAAAGATTTTGTTCAACAGCGATAGGATGTCCCACAATTATGACAGATTTCGCTTAAAAAAATAAGCTTAAAATGAGAACAAAGTTATTGAACAGAAAATGTATTAAGTGTAAAATAAAAGCGTGTAGTGCACTACACACACTTTTCACAATATCACGAAGGGCTAACGATAGAAAATTTAGGACAGCCGCTATCTTGACTCCAACACTTTATTTTTATATTGAAATTAATTGTTTGGTCAATGAATTTATTCTTTGTTCTTTTGCTTATGGCTTTAATGTTCGTCGACGTCGAGTTCGTCAGAGATGAGAAAGGACTGGGCCCAAGGATCGGGAAGTAATTCGGCCATGGACTTTTAAAGGAAGGATCCCGGCATTCGCCTGGAGTGATTTGGGCAAACCGTGGGAAACCCAAATCTTATGCCCGGACCGAAATTCGAACCCGCGTCCTCGCGAACGCGAGGACAGAGCGTTACCACTCTCCCACCACACTGGTTGAATTTATTATTATTTTAAGTTTATTCAAAAAAGTTAGTTATATTAAATTGTGGAACATCGAATCACTGTTGAAGAAAATATTTATTTTGAAAGATTATTTTTTACGTTTTAGTTCACATAGCTTCAAAGGAGTTTTTTTTTTAGTTTTATGAACTATAATTTTTTTATAAAACTGTTCGATTATCGCATGGTGGTTTGTTTTGCCTGCTCAGCGATGTTTACTTTAGGTTCAGTTGATTGTGTCCAATTAGTTGAGGGTTCGCACCACTCTCTCTCCATGTAGCGCAGCCAGAAGCTAAACGAATGCTAGGGCTATCAAAGAACAGGTGACAATTGCCTCTTCATCAATCTGAGAGTTATTAAGAAAGAATATAGGTGCCCTCAAAGCACGATAATTTCTGCCCAGTGCCCGCATCGATACACTCTGCTATCTGACAGGTTGATGGATTACGGAATTGGCACTGCCCTGTCGCATTATGTTCTCTATTGAATCTTCAGCAGTATACCGGCAACAGGGTTAATGCACCAGCCATTGATAGGGGAATAAAGACACCCTGCAAATTCTATTCGGCTTCATTAACTAAACTTATTGTCTCACCTGTCAGTCCCTGACCGAAAAGAAATGAGAGGAGAAAGGGCTTAAAAATAAACCGGTCCCACACTTTGGTTACGTAGGCATTTCCAAATACTTCACTGGTCTTATGTGTTTCGGCTGCCAAGTGGAAGAGTAGCTAACAGTTAGGTTCTCCTCCTCACTTGAAATCATAAAATAGATTTTTCGGTTCTTCGTTTTACCCACCTATAGGTATGTGCCAACCAAACCCGAACACAGATGACCAACCTACCCTAAACACGATTTTAGAACAAAGATGGCAATTGTAACAACTACCATACTGACTATGAATGTCTTAACAATGAAAAACATATCCCCTTCAATGATTCAAATTTATTACACAAGTTAAGTATATCCCAAGCAGCCTGTGGTACAGAAAACAAATGCGACACTTTAGAAAAATTACTCACTGAACTAAATCCACGAGAATCGCCTCTCGTTCATTCACAACTAGAGAACTCACACTGTTGTTTGTTTGGGAAGTAGTTGAGGCTATGGAGATCATGTGCTCAAAAAGTGATACCTCCACACACTCAACAGAGATAATTAGATGCTGATGGCCAACCTGCCACTTACACCAACCAGCCCCGGTTTCCCATACGGAATCTGGAGAATGAACATCACTTGTTTGTTCTCCAAGAAACCAGGGAAAATGTTGAGTGGCGTCTTCTCAGATTTACGAAACTGAAAAGTGCTTCGACCAAAGCTAGTAACTGCCAGTCAGGTACTGACCAAGTAATATCGTAAGCATAATTTGATGCGATTCTAGTACTAGATCCAGCTGTATGTTTTATACATTCATTTTATATTTTTCTAAACGCGTTTTCAACTGAAGATAATTTTACAGATATAAATTGCGACGGGATGCCTAGAAAAATCCTGGTGCAAAAGTACCCTAAACATTAAAAAAACTTAAATTACGTTCATTTGTTTGGCTGTTAAATGAACCACTAGTTAAATTTGTTTAATCGAAACTACAGGATGGAACATGGTAGTCTGCGTAAATCCCGCTGCAACTAGGGATTACCAGCGTTCTAACGGTCCGAGGAGTGACCGACCGTTCTGTAATCAGTTGCGCGAGCCTCAACAGTCTGCATTACTACGTTGCAGAGACGGTGCATGGATATTATTGATGCATCTGAAGTTGAGCCAAGAACCGAAGCATATTGGATCATTTAAATGATGCTAATTCATAATTACTATTACTATTAGTCCACGATTCACTAAAAGTGGGTGACTGAGTGTGTGTTGCACCTATCCTAATGTGTAACCGTTTGTGCGTGGGAAGGGATATACGTGATATGGCAGGAGGCTATTTTGAGGAACCATCCCAGCATTTTCCTTTGAGCGATCTGGGAAAACCATGAAAAATCCAGATCACGGTGGCCGGAGCGGTTATCGAGACCAACTCCTATCAGAGTCTAAGACTTGTCGCTCCATAAAACATCCCTATTCCATCCCCTAATCGCTCGTTCCTAGATATGAATGTTGCTGGTAGTAATATGTGCTTGCTGTCACTCTGAAATAGGTCAGTAGCGAATTTTTCAATCAGCATATAACTGCGGCTTTTGTAACGGAGATATCCATTATTAGATCGTGTAGACGATTAATTAAGTTTCAATTTGATGAAAAATGGCGATACATTTAATACGCAAACAAATGAACAGTTTTAAGGATACTTTGATAGGAAACCAGGCTTAAATTTATATATCTGTTACTAATAATCTAATGAATAGTATCCATATAGCTGGATATTTTCCTATGCTAGGCATCGTTTAGCACTGTTTAGTTGCACGTAAAAAAAGCAGTCTCTTATGATCCATATCTGAAGACTGCAATAACGCGGACAAATCTGCCATTACTAACCATACAGTATGATATTGCAACAATAGCTACTTATACACCTTACAATTCACAAACTACAGATATAATGTCTTATAACATTTCAGCAATTCAAGAATTATTGAACTTAATTAATTGCAGAAGGTATTTTAAAATAGCAGCCAGTAAAATTATTTTTATGACCTTCTTTAAATGAGCCACTTATATAATTTTTTAACTATGAAAGCAGTAGATTCGAGAAGATAAAAAATTAATCATTTAAGGTCTAAATTGGTGTTGCATCGTATTAACTGAAGGCGAGTCTGTCCTTGAAAAATGATATCACCAGCAGTAACTAATGGAGATTTCTCAGTGCTTTATCGATCCTCATCTATTCGGATATCCCAAGTTAAGTGCAGATGTGAGTGTCCTCTTTAATCTTACGTCTTTATTACGGAAAAATGTGATATTTTAGTCAGTGTAATATTTTACGGATTTAGTTAGGCACAATATGGACCAGGCTGCGGTGATGCAAATCAGCGTGATGGTGTTGGTTCCTCCACATAATGCTGACTTGCTGACAGAAGGAGTCGCCTTCAAGTGGATCGAACTGGAATTAATGTGACGTCAAACACGAGGTGGCGTGTGGCCACGGAACATTTATTCGCGCTCAGTTCATCAGGAGCAGTTTAGTTGACAAAATGGGTTAACTTGTAGCTTAGCCGTTTCTCGTCAAATCAGTCCAGCCAACAATACATTCCACTAAGTTCAGTCTGCCATTCTACCAGTCAAAATCAGATATTACTCAGCTATGCCATTTATTCAGTAGCTGTAATAACCATCATTCACAGACGCCAGTCGGAAATAGCCTTGCAGTAGCGCGCCAACGAATTCAACATGTTCAGTGAAGTACTATAATAAACCGGCTGTTCAGCACTTAGCGTCGTGTTATTCATATAAAGGGTAGATTATCAGCTAGTCATTTCACAAGTGCTAGCCTTCCTATCCACGTCTCTGGGCGTCAACCAGCTGGTGTCAAGCCTGACGTTATTTAACCTTTTATTAGTAACATCAAGACGCCGACCAGGAGAAAAGGCCATCACTTGATGCAAGACGGATCGCACGAGAGTTAGCAAATTCCAAAGGTCAGTCAAATCCATTGCGGGGGTTCTCCCACTCATAAACCGCCCATAAAATATAGAACACTCGAAACCAGATATCACACAATTGGTGTCAAGGCGTGAAATATGATCACGATATCTGACATACGAACATTCGAGGAGTATGACAATACTGGCCAATCTTGAGTTTACTGACATTTTACTAATTAAAAGTATTTAATAAATCAAACAGTAAGTATTTATATTAAAAAAGTACAGAAACACTCCCTAGTAGCAATTAAATCAAGCAACACAATTAATATGCCCAGGAAAATGATATAAGATCCAGTGAAAATATTGAAGTAACTCATAACATTAATAAAATCATCCTTACATATTGTAAAAAATCTTCCTGCACTTTACTGCGCATATAATCCGAGAACTTCTGATAGAATACACGCGTATTTTTTTTAAGATGTAGGTTCATTCCTAGGTCATGTTTTAGTGACATTTTAAGACGTTACATAATTTAATATCTGCAGGTACAGGTACAGGAAGAAAGGCTAACTACCTCTGATATACTGACTATTTGGAGAACGTCCACCAAACTGTAGCGTTGTGCACTAAACAAGTTCAGTTAGGTGTTTAGCATAGTCTATTCTACTGAAGTACGGTGATAAAAATCGTTTTGTACAGAGTTTTTCGCATACGCTGTCAGTCATTAGAGATTTTAGGAATATAATTTGTATAAAAAGAAGATATGGTGCAACATACTTCTTTGGTGAGCGGTAACCTATTAAGAAAATATGTGATTATTGCAGGCTATTTCTTCCACAGCATACTAGAACTGATAACAGCACAGAATTATTCCACTTCAACAACAATCATTACCTACAACAAGAAGGACTTCCTATGGGATCCCCAATATCAGGAACACTAGCCAATATCTTCATCAACTTCATTGAAGGACAAATATTCAATACAATAATCCCCCAAAAAGGTTTTCAGGTAATCTATTGGTTTCGTTACGTTGATGACATATTGTGTCTCATAAACGAGCCATTAGAACGTATAAAGGAATTACACCAAGATATAAACACACTACACAGAAACATCACCTTCACACTAGAAGCAGAACACAATGACCAACTAAATTTTCTGGACCTAACAATAGCAAAAAAAAACAAAACAAACACACATTCCAGATATACAGAAAACCCACAGCAACAGATCAAATAATACACTTCTCATCAAACCATCCACACAACCACAAACAGGCTGCATTAAAACACATGCTGAATAGAATAAACAGAACCCCTCTAACAAAACAGAATTACCAAAACGAACTTAGCACCATAAAAGAAATAGCCCAGAATAATGGATACAAAACACACATGGTCGATGCATTAAATAGGAAAATAATAAATAAGTTGGAAAAAGCTAAAACAAAGAACAACATCACCGCACTACACCAATTCAACAACCAAAGCACAAACACTTCAACAACAGTAACACCTCAAATCACACAAAAATCCAACAACATGGAACACAATGGTAAGAAGTGGTATACTATGACATACTCAAACAAGTATAGTCACAGGATAACAAATATATTTTAAAAAACAAGGAATAAACATTGCTCTCAAAACAGACAACTCGATCCAAAAACAAGTCAGAACTCAACCACAAACAGACAAATTCCATAACACTGGCATATACCAACTGACGTGTCAGAATTGTGATGCAGTTTACATTGGTCAAACAAGGAGACAATTCCAGACAAGGTATAAGGAACACCTGCGAGCATTAAAATACAGTAATCATTCAACTTTTGCTGAACATCTCTTAGACAATAACCATTTTCCCACAAACATAAACACAGACTTGAAAATCCTAACAACAAACAACACAAAACACAATATCCTAACTCTGCAAGAGAACTATCAAATTCAAAAAGCAATAATAGTCTCAGGAAAACATGTACTTAATGACCATGTAAACTTAACAAACCAAACCTTATTCAAGTTAATAAACATCGAAACTGACACAAAACAACATTAAATACACAAATTTCACAATAACAGTAATTTAACACCACTTTGCATCTCCCACATCTACCACACATGCAGATTTAGCTAAAACAAAACAAAACACACACACGAATGCAATTACACAATTCAAACTCTCCGCTCACGACACTTCCGACAGAGCATCGCCAGCTGAACAGCAACAGCGCGCACGCGAAAACTAAAGGTTGATAATGACGTGCATAAAACTGTGCTTCAAAGTTGACTACCAGTGGAGGCATAAGAAACACAGTATATCAAACTATATAGCTAAACACAATAGTGGAAACAGCATGCTGGTTGAGGTCACAGAAGACCAACTACCACACCTCAAAATGTAAATGTAAGCTGCGATATGAATCCCATCCTATTACACCAATGTAAACAATCCAAACTATAAGATAATTCATAACTAGTATGTTAAATATAAGTCATATTATGCATCCTATAGATAGAATAATTTCGTTATATGTAAACAAAACAATTTTTTGTTCAAATTATAACTAATCCCGTATTACAGAAAACATTGTACGCTGAGGATACCTCGACGAGAGGCGAAACGCGTCCGAAAAATAAAGAATATCCAAAAACAGTTGTATTGGCGTATTTACTAAATAATAATTAGTATTAAGAAAATGTTTTACAACAGTTAACACTCGTAATTAGCGTTTATGAAATTTAATAATAATTTTTAAAAAATCCAAAAAACTGAAAGGGAAGTACAGAAAAACATTAATGTAACTGATAAATAACTCCATTGCATATAAAAAAGGCAAAACAAAAGTAATGAAAAGATAGAAAAAACAGCAGATATAAAAATAGGTTCAAATATAACAGAATAAATAAGAGGACTTGTTACGTAGCAAGTAAAATTAAAACTGATGGCAAAAGCAAGAAAGTTTCTGACAGCAGTATAGCATTAGCGAAAAAAGCATTCTTGAGAACTCTATTAGTTTCAGATATTGATCTAGAACTAAGAAAGAAATTTCTAAAGCTGTATGCAGGAAACACTTTACAATAGTGAAGCTTGGACGTTAAGAACACGGAAAAACGGAAAACCGAAGAACGTGGTGCTGCAAAAGGATTTTGAAAATTAAGTGGTCAGGTAAAGTACGAAATGGACGTGTTTTGGAAATGATGGGTGAGGAAACACATTTTTGGAAGTGTGTCAGAGAAAGAAGAGACAGGATGGTGGGTACATTTCAAGAAATGCAGGGCTGTTTAATTTGTTAGTCGGGGGAACAGCTGAAGGAAAGGACTGTAGAGGTAGAAAATGATTAGAATATATGTAGTACATAAATGAGGACGTAGGATGCAAGGGGTCTATTGAAAGGAAGAAGATGGCACAAGATAGGGGGGCTGGAGGATTATTATTATTTATTATTAATTTAATTGCCACGGAATTAAGATGCATGGTAAACGACCCAGAGGAACACGAACAGATGGATGGTTGAAAGGAGTGGAGGAGTGTGTACGGAAGAGAGGAGAGGACTGGAACAAGATGGTGACAGAGAGGTGGTGGGAAGAAAGAAGGAAATGGAGAGGCTTGTGTATGAAGCAGATCCGGCTAGAGGCTGGAAACTGTTGAGGATGATGATCAATTTAATTGCGATGTAAGTCCCGCGGCAAATCATTTAGTAATCTAACTACACATTTTTATTTTTTTATTATCTTATACAATTTGAGTGTTAAGTTCCTCTCCCATCTACTTTTGCGTTTACGAACTTTAATTTTAAATTCACCACTTCACTTGGTAATTTGTTCCAATCCCTGACACCCTTACCTACAAAATTGCATCAGAACAATCGAGAGACTGAAGACAATATAAAAAGAAAAATATTGTTCACGCGAGTGGAGCCGCTGGAAAAACCTGGTAAAAATATTTATCTATGGAACATTGTACTATTTTGTTAGTGATAAATAAACGACTGAAATGTACTGACACGATTTTAAAGAAGAATCCTGTATCGTGACCAAATGGAAAAACATTGCTTAAATATTTTTGTGATCCAGTAGTTTTAAACATTTTTTACTCAAAGTAAGCATGTGTTAAAGCAAAATATGTTCCTTAGAAACTAGATTCAAATTGTATTTCTCAGCATAAATGCGCGCTTAGAAATGATTATTATTTCAGCCTAACACAAAAACCGAATGCATATTATTTTCATCCACATGACGGTCATGGTCAGTGTTAAAGCAGTATTGTGTGAACGTAATTACTGATAAATTTTAATCAATATTTTTTTAGTACGATTCTTCAAAGACAATGTGTCAAGTCACGCCCATGAAATTATGTGTATACATAACTACTGGTAGCAGTCCAAGACTGCTTAACTTCTATGAAATAGAATACGGAACAGTGGAAAGATAACTGATTCTCTTCCACCCACAAAAGAAAAAAATATTATAAGTTTCTCAGCATGCTAAAGCATTCAGTATGCTAGTCCATCGACATGATAGTAATATCTGTGTGGCCGATGTGCTTTTGAAGACTGTTTCCAGTATTTCTCCACCTCCCGTATACACTGACTTACACATCACTGTGCTGTAAATGCTAACGCAATCAGCAATCGTTGTTTGGAAACATTATACTTTTACAGCCGACGCAAGACTATGATTACTTTGAATTTGAAACGATAAAAATCGGTATCAGGCAGGTGCCGCAGCTTCTACGCCAAATACAGATCGTCCCTGATGTTCTTTGATCCAGAAAGTCTCTGAGTTCCACGAAATGAATTGAGCTGAAACGAAAATCCCTATATTAAGGATCAGATTCTTGAAATGGCGTTTAGAATGAGCCGCCTAAGCTACGTGGCCACCAAACAAAATGTATAGCCTGAGATGCAACTGCATGATTTCTACGTCCATTTGTTACTTGACTGAAATGCAATTTTTATGAATAATTAACAATAGCAGAATACGAATTGCCGCGTTGACCAACAAAATATGACAGCAAGTATTTTTAATTAAATTTAAAAGATTTCGTGAACTTGTTTTTTTTTTTAAATAAATTATATAATTCATTTCAAGGAAATGCAGGTAAAGAACATAAAAAGTTTGGGTTGCTTGTGTAAAAGTAGCCGCAACCCCTACTTGCGGCCCCTTTTACATAGACAACTCAAACTGTTTACGTCCTTTACGTGTCTCTCTTTGAAATAAATTAACAAGTGAACGAAATTTTTGATATTTTTTTCTGAAAATTTGATTAAAAATATTTGTGGCCATATTTGGAATAATCGTATTCTGCTACTAATAATTATACATAACAAATTCATTTCAATCAAATAACAAATGGACGTAAAAATAAAGCAGCCAGATCTTGGACTATTAGGCAATTTTGTAATAAGACATGGTACCTTACATGATCCACAAATGGACAATACAGCAGATTTTAGGAAATTTAAAATAATTAATTTTTTTAAGCTATCATAGAAATATAATACTTTATTGATTTGGTCGTTTCCTGCCAGAAGTGGCTAATTAACGATGTATTGGATAATTATGTACGTTTTCGCGGCGGCAATGCTTGATAAAAACTTCTCGGGTTTCAAGCCGCGTCAGATGTATTGTTAAATACATAAAAACGCAACTTTTACACCTCATTGCAGGACATATCGGGCAGGTAGTAGGAAGTGAGTTCAAAATCCTTCTTTTACGGTGAAGGAACTGGGTTACAAAATCTTCTTCAGATAATTATGATGATGAAGTTTTGGGTATCAAATACAGAAGCTAGAAAGTGTGCAAAGGAGGGCAGCTAGATTTTTGTGTGGAAATTACCGTAAAATACAATCAGTAACCGATATGATAAAGGAGTCGGAATGGGATTCATTGAAAGACTGAAGGATGGCGAAGAGTCATGCGAGTGTACACGGCGTATATTGAAGCTGAAACGTGGAAAGATATTGGCGTAAGAATTAAAAGTAGCGCATGGAAGAGGCAAGATGACCAACATCTCTAACTGGCATTCGATTTCAGGTATAAGGGTGTAGGGAAGATTTTATTTCGTAGGTAAAGGGGTTAGTGATTTGAATAAATTACCAAGAGAAATCATGCATACTTTACCAAAAAACACGAAAAGAATTTAAAGTTGCAATAAGTGGAAGGAAAAGGCAGGAGGGAATCGAAAAGGGGAAAAATTGTAGAGTAAGAAAATACCCAGCGCAGCAAGCACTCCATTACAATTAAACTAAACCCCTGGTCTAATTCATCACCTTAAACATTTGTAATAACACTACGCAAGATTTTTTGCGCTACTGTTTATAACATAACAAAATTAGTTTTAGAAAGAAATGATCAGATGATGTGATAACGGATTTTTGATTTTGTTCTTTGGATTCTGTATGACGTTTTCGCTGACCTTTTGCTCTTACATTGTGTATTCGAAAGTTTGTATAGTTTCGAATTTTGACAGCAGAGTACAAGAAAACCTCCCAAGCCCTGCTGTGATGGTTGGATACTTTCACCTGAAAATTACAAATTTGACGAATAAAACGATATGATCACGCTAGCGAAAGGTTTATATGGTTGCGAACAGGAAGCGAGCACCACTGCACGAAAATGATTTTTTGTTTGTTTGTTTGTTTTTCTTTTTTATGTCAGCAAAATGTGAAACATGAAGGAATACTTAGCAAAAAGTAGCAGTAGAATGTTAAAAGGATGAATGGGCCATGAGCGTTTGATCTCATACGACAAAATAGTAGGAAAGTTTCCCTTAAAAGAGACTGGAATAAGTACATTAGCCAGGTAAGTGTTATGGTGTTATGAACAATTATCGTCGAGACTGCATTTCAACATTGCTGCTCGAAAACCCAAATATCTATTGCACACGCATTCGACCACACATCTAGAGCACGCAGGGACGATGCCAGTGTTGGTTATACTATTATAAAGTGATCCACCATTTGATTTGACAGAGCTGGTATTAAGAATTACGCCTAGGTTCTGTTAACTTTTCCAATGATTTTTTGAACGATATGTTTCCTACAGTAAAGAACCCATTGTCTACCATTACTTTACCGTTTAGGCTGGGTTGTTGACAATACTTCCTGTCGCATTAGGCTTTAGCTAAAGGAAAACATGCAAAGATTGTTACGGAAAAAAACACATAATCTCACACACACACACAGAAGGACAGATAAGAAACGCCTCACCCACACGCAGGTAGAAACATGATTATTTTTTCGTTTTCATGACAGATAAACAAGAAAACCCTTCTAGCAAAAATCTATTACGACTTGCACTCAATACGTTCGCTTTGCGTCAGATTCCTAATCCTCAGATACATTGTTTGTTATCGTCGATCGTTATTACAATATCGTCCCTTGGGAAGCTCTCCGTTTTCATAAATTTAATCAAGCTATAGACAGTTTAATATTTCAGATCGTATCTCACCACAGTAAAAAATTACCCTACTTGTATATTTATTTTCTTCTTTAGTTGCTTCCAGCAGAAATGGGCACATTCTGTGTCTTTTTTTTTAACTGCTTAACGTCTCTTAACAGCGAGGTCTTTAGAGACGGGAAAGGATGGAGGGCAAGGAATTCGGTCATGGCCTTTTTGAAGGAAGCATCCCGGCATTTGCCTGGAGTGATTTGGGAGACCATGGAAAACCCAAATCTGGATGCCCGGACGGGGATTCGAACCGGCGTCCTCCCGAATGCGAGGCGAGAACGCTAACCGTTACACACATTCTGTGTCATCTTTTATGCTTTAGATGACTTAATGTCAGTTCTCAGGTTATATTTTATACCTTTGATATATTCTTTTTTTTATTAGAAAGAAAACTTAAACTCTAACTTGTCTTCCTTCGCTGATAATTATTAAACTTTACCAGTTATACTTAACCAAATATTTACTTCGTAACTTCTGATTCACATTGCACTATACTCAACATAACTTTTACACGTAAAATTCTTTTTCCTTGCCCGCAACCGTAACTACTTTTACTTAATTCCGCTTTCTCACTCTTCACGTCAAGCGATTTATATTATACTTTTTAAAGATCATCTTTAACTGCCACTATTCCAATCATCAATCTTTTTTATGTTCATTATAACAATCGTATTTTCATTGATGTCGGGTCTCCCTGCTGTCAAATATTCTCTGAAAGGTTTCTTCTTCTTTTTGCTTCTGTTTGTACGTTTCCCAACATCAAGGTTATTATGAGGTAAGAAATTGGAAGGTATTTGGCCATGGCCTTTTGAGGGAACCATCCCGGCATTCACCTGGAGTGATTTCGGAAATCATGAAAAACTCAATAGTTACTTCACGCTGACGCAAACCAGGATTATCTCAACACCCTGTAACACTAGAGTGTTTTGGAACATATGGTTGTAGCTGTACACTGGGAGAATCTTACAAGTTGGCTGCACTGGCTACAGGAGACGCGATATTCCAATTTTCTCAGCGTGCGCGGCTGGCTGGTGTTTAAGGTAATGTCTGCGGCCAACTTTTCGCAACGCAAACAAAATTAACTTCACGCTGTTTGTACACGGAAATGAGGCCATTCATACAGACGCCTGTGCGCGTATCAACAAACAGGATGAATACACACGTTACCTGGAAATCTTTCTGCCTCATCTACAAGGTATTTTCGTGCTGGCTTTTAAATACAATATAAGCTTTGCCGCTAAATTGCTCTTGAATTTACTAAGATCCTTAATATCAAACGCAATACATTTTTTTTCTTGCGCTATTGTGTCTTTTGTATCTTGGTTTACTGTGTTATTGTAAAAATCCGACTGGTATCAAATTTCAGTCACAGAGGCTTAATTGTTTATCAGTTCGTTCTCTTGTTTTAAAATCGTTTCTTTACAGACAGAAATCGCCCTTGTACAAAGCAGAAGTACAATTTTATTACCAGCTCCCGTTTTACGCAAATCACAAGCAAAGTTCTTATCCTATTAGATTAATCATGTTGGTCTGTTTCTTTCATTTAGGTACAACAGAGTGCTTCTGACATGGATGTAATCGGAGTTATTCGTTAAGAAGAAAACATATTTGGAGGGGAAATTTCGAGTTCACGAGATATCTAACATTAATTGTTATTTGTACTCATTAATTAATTATGATACGAACGCAACTTCTTTAAATGGGGAAAAAATCGCCCATAACTTGTAGCGATTAATATATCTCAGTAATTCATTACATAGGTCGTTGCAAAAAATATAATGTGTAGTGTCCGAATGGCTGAACACCACAGTACTTTGAGTTTGTCTTCGATCGATCACTCCTTGGCTCGCTTTGCCAAAGATATGTAATCGAAGATATTACGTTCGTACTATTACTTATTGCCAGCAATGAGCAGGTAATCAGTCACAACAATTGAAAAATCTAGTGGAAAGAAAAGAGTGACTTTATTAAATTCACTGGATATAACTACATGGATAAACATATGAAATAACTGGAAATATTGCATAGAAAATAGCTCTAATTAAATTCAAAATCATTACTAATAAAATCTCGTCACTTTCTGAGCCAGCAGAGGGATAAATAATGCATTAGCCTTTACCTATAAAATTCTGCATGACGTCTTGCAAAGCTTCTAGTCATGAAGATGGCGGTAGACTCTCCCGAGCGTCTGCTCCAGAGTGGGCTGCGGTGTTGGGGGAATCACGTGACGCCCTACTATTGATGCATTAGACCTTACTAGGTACTTTTAGAACTAGTAGAGTGGGGAACTGGTTTCCCACGGGAAGTGCTTCTGCTTAGCCTTGAAACTGTGCTGTGTTGAACGGATTTAACTTACTTGTCTGCAGGCATGAGAAAATTACTCCGATCGAAAATACTATGTTTTGTAGCTTAATATCCCTCAGTATAATGGAAATGCGATTATAAAAAAAAAAAAAACAAAAAAAAAAACTGCTCAATATATATTTTGCAGTAGCCCCAAGAGAAGAATCCAAACCAACAGATTCACTGTTGCAATTTTAGGTATATCATCATCGTCTTCGTCGGTGTTCTTCCCTAAGGCAGGTTTTCTCATGGCTGCTCTGCATGCTCTCCTGCCCTTCTCTTAATGTCCATTTTGTTGCATTTTTCTCTGATGTTATCTGTAATCTTGCACCTCCTTCTTCCTCTCACTCTCCTAGTTCTTCCAAGGCGTCTTTTAGCAAGCAATTCCCTCTCAGTAAATGTCCTGTCCAGTTTTTCTCCCTTCCTCCCACCACTTGCGGCAGCTTTCTCCTTTTACCAACCCTTTCCAGCACTTCAACATTACTTACTTTATCCATCCAGCTTATCCTCTCCATTCTCCTCCACATCCACATCTCAAACGCTTCTAACCGTTTTTCATCTTATCGCCCCAGTGTCAACATCTCTGCCCCATAAAGAGTCACACTCCATATAAAAAATTTGACTTTTCCTGAGTGCTTTGTCTACTTTTCCAGTTAATAGTCGCCTCTTCCTATTAACACAATGAACGCTACCGGCAATATGAAGAGTCCTGTCAGTGATTAACTCCGAATGTAAACCCGCTTAAGGCGGACGTCTCTAGACGACCGCCATCACGCTATTGACCATCTTATCTGAGACGGCAAATGATTTTAATTTTCTGCCCTTTTATGCTGTTTATTTTACTTTTAATTGAAAAAAATACAATTAGATAATTAACTATAATAAATAAGAGTTTAGGGAAAAAATCGGTAATTATCGTATAAATTAAGTTTATTCAGTAAAAAACGTGTGAATCATATAGAATTACATAAATACTAATTATTTATATATATTTAAATTTAGTTTCGTCACAAAAATTTAATTATTGAGTCTTGGAAAATATAAATGGATAAAATAGTACCTAAATAAAATGAAAAAATATAAAATTAATTTTAATTTCCTCGATGAAAAATTTCAAAGCATTGCTCTCGACACAAACGAGGATTTTCCGGGCAGACAGGACAATAATAGGCGGTACCTTTCCTCAGTTTATTTTTCGAACATTGTCGACATTTCTTTTGCGGGGCTCTCGTCTTTCCGTCAGGTATGTCGTATCGTTTTGGGAAATGTATTGGCTCACGTGGTGATTGTGGAGGAAGGAATAGGACGTGGGGAACGTGATCGAGAGGAAGAAGAGGGATGTGGGACAGGTGGCTTATAGGAAGGAAGAACGAGAGATTAAAAAAAAAACAGTTGTCCGATTTGAAAACGGTCTTCACTCGGTGAAAGGTAAGACTTTAATGAATAGCTGAGAGAAAGAGCGAGCTCGTAGGCCAAGTACTGGAATCACCAACCTTCTATACAATTCTATAGGGAAAGGACGTCTCAAGCCGTCCACCGTCACTGGGATGCTCCCTAGCGGACGGCCGAAGACGTCCTCAGCACTGAACGCTTCCTTCGCTACGGCAATGCGAGTTTTTACGTCTTGGTGGGATCTCAAGTATTCAGTTATTGCACTTCTAAGATATTTGAAGGAACTTACTTGGCTGATATCAGCTAGTCCTATCTTAATATTTATTAGTTTTCTTTCTTTGCCAATCACCATACTCTTAGTTTTAGCTGTACTGATTTTCATTCTAATCTGTTCACAAGCTTCATCTAGTTCAGCATTTTGTTTAGAGTTTGATCGCTTTCTGCCAACAAGACCATATCATCGGTAAATCGTATATTACCTTGCCACCAATACGCACACCTCTTTGCTAGGAATTTAATGGGGTCACTCACGTTAAAAATGGACTAACGTAATTCACCATAACCCCTTCCTAATGGATATCGGACACTAAAAGAAAATTTAATTTGAATTTATATTTGTATAAAGGCACTTAAATTAAACACAAATAATTTTTTTAACATTTTTACTAGGACTCTACGTAGTAATTACAAAAACTAGACAAACTTGTATCGTTATGGAGATTAAGTATCACAGGAAGAATAGAAGCAGCAATTTGAAACAATTTTATTTATATGAGTACGACGTGCCTATATCAGTATATTGGACAATAAATTTTTATTTCTCATGCAGACTCAAGAAGACATCAGAGTGGGAACATTTGGTGCAACTTTTAGACCGTATCTTCTTTATAATACATTTTTTTACATTTTCCACGGTTATCGGTCTAAACCTATGTTTCCAAATCTTACATCTCTTACTATGGAATAGTTTGACTTTCGTCATTTGAATGAACCAGAGCTTGTAACATGACGCGCTGTCGCCACGTTACAAGGTGCATTTTTATTATATATGTCATAATGTTAAGTAATTTGCATAAATCTTGGGCGACCACCTAAATAGATTTTTGTTGTAATTTTATAAAGTACGCAAGATTCCAAGTGAGGACTGTAATGAAATGGTGAACATACAGTGTATCTTAGTAAAGCGAACATTCAAGAATTATTGAGCTATGTAGGCTTGAAGCTAATCTTGGTCTTCCCGAACCTTGGCGAAAGGACGTCGCGGATTTGGGGTTTGCCGGATCACACACTCTGCTCCCTGGGGATGGGTCACTCACCTGGCGGGAAAAGCCTGCCGCCCGACACCCGAATGGGCTCTCACCCCGGCGAACTTAGCCGAATATGTCCGACCTCTGTTAGATACTCTAGGCAAATTACATATCGGGGATATCACGTGACATTAGGTGCCGACCTGAAGATCCAATCCAAATGAGCGTATAACTTAAAATCCTGGGAATTTCTGTTATATGTGAGCTTCGAGACTACAAAGGGGCGGAGCGAGTAGTTTCCTCGTGGAAGAGAAGAGCGACGAGCTTCACTTCGATCTTCGAGTCCAAGCTATGCGAGTCTAGTCTGAGGTTGACTTGGAAAGTTGACTTCTTTCGCCAACTGCTGCTGCAGGCTTGATGGAACAAGCTTATCACGGCAACACAGCCGGTAATGCGATGACGGGCATTGTCAGACCAGAGATGCCTGTAGCTGCCTTGTGAGATAGTCTCACATATCGTGGGGCCGTTCCAGTCACCGCAGACATCAGACGCAGAACTACAATGGTAACTTATTACGATCAAGCCATCTGATTGTGCATTCCGTGAAACAGAACCCGTAAACGACTTTGAGAGGATAGATCCATGTTCTCACTTTGTAAGTGTAAAAACCCCTGAGCTAGCGGCATAATTTGCCAGAACTAGTTATTTTCGAATGATATATTGTTCATTCGTGGCGCCCATGATTGTCTTTTTAACTGTAAAGTCACAGTATTATGATGCCTTTGTCTGAGGTCGTCATAACTTGTATTTTTCATTGTTTCCAGTTGTCATTATTTCTTGCATTTTGATTCTGAGATATATTTAAAAGTAATTATACAATTGTTTGCTTGCTCATGACGGCTAATTGTACCTCTGAGCGTTGCTTTTATGATTTTGCCAATTTGTGTTAATGTTAACGGTAAATTCGCTCAGACTTGTAATCGCCAGTGATAAGAAAATAAATGTCATATTGTGTCAATTTTTCCTAAATTCCAACTGACGTCGAGATTCTTGCAAAATTAATAAATTTTCACTCCTTCATAAAAATTAAAATTAAAAATCCACAATTATTAATCATTAAGGTATGAAAGATAATTATAACGTAGTTTGCCCACTAAGGCACCCACTACAAGCTCGGATAAGTTTCTACAAATTTCCCTTTCTTCTTACTGATATCCTACACATTAATCATCGCCTGTGCAAATGATGTTTTTAAATCTTTTACAAAAGTTTTTTTTCTTCAAACATCAGGCCATTTACGATATAGGCATTGACAAATGTAATATTCACAATTTCGTAAATCAATTTGTGATACACTTTTGGATATTTTCGGTCAACAAGGTACAATGCTTTAAGTCGATCAGCAGTAGCCACCTAAGAATGTATTGTAATCTTTGACAGTTGACCCATCGTTTTTTTTTTTTTTGGTTGAAAAAGGTGGGCACTGCCACGCAAATTCAATGCTACATGTATGACGTTCCTATCCTTTCATTTTCAATACCCAATCTCTAGATACGAAAACCTATGGTCACATTCTCTTCTCAATTTCGCATCAGTCAGTGCAGTATTTCTAGATTAATTTGATGAGTATATCTCCTATCATGCTTTTTCCCTCCTACCATTTGGTTCTACAAGTAAAAAATAAAAATAAAATACTTATGAACTGGTGTAGTGGTCTTTGATAATTCATTAGTTGGTGAGACGTTTATTTCAGAACTGGAAGTCTCCAGGTCAAGATTCGATACTGTCTGCTCTCCTTCATCATCTGTTTCATCTAAATCTGGTTTCTCGTCATCTTACACTCCCTTGCTACCCAGTTCTTGTACTGAATTTGAGCCAGCAGGTGAGGGGGAAGCTGCAGAGTGAGGCAGGCCAGCTTACCCTGACGGGTGGTGAAGCGGTGACAGCCTCTTTGACCGCTGCATCGAGGACATCGTAAATGTTCTTTTTCGCTGGCGGGTAAACAAATTTTTCTTGAAGGAGCTCTTGGTAATGCCTCCAATTGGTTTTGTTATAATACAGTGTCGGGTTTTCCAGAAACTACTATGGTCCGACCTCAATCTCTGCCATTACCGGGCAGTGATCAGAAGAAAGCCGGTTTAAGGTTGAGGAGGCTACTTAGTGCTGGATGTCCTTGGTAATGAAGACGTCTAGAACATCAGGCCTGTTGGTCGGATAATGAGTGGGCTCATCTGATGCCCAGACACACATGTTGTGCCTGTTAGCCAGGCGTACTAATGTTATTCCCTCTGCATTGACATATCTCCTATTCCAATCGGTGTGTTTGGCGTTGATATTGCCACATATCAGTTTTACACCCATGGAGGCCAGGACCATAAAGTTGTTCTCATCGAGCTGCCTCCGTCGGGGACGGTAGCAGGAGATGATCGTTAATTTACCGTTGGAGGTCGTCACTTCAACACCTGTTGGAGTGTAGGTAGGACGATCTCGTGATGTGGGATGTTCCTTTTTGTGTTCAAAGTGACTCCACCGCCGGTGGTGGGTACGTCTTGCGGCAACAGCTGCAATTAGCTGCGGTTGCTCGCAGACCATGTCAAATTACATGTAGTTAGATGCTACTACGAATTGTACTAATTTATAATAAAATATCTTTACGTTGGGGAAATTATTATAAGAGCAGCAGAGAAAAAGCATACCGTAGGATTTAACAATCTTTGAATAACAAGTGAAGGAAAAAGAAAGAGAATGAGGTGAGCTGTTACGGTGAGCGGTTAATTCATGCTCGATAGCTGGTGATGTATTTTTTGGATGATCAGAATAAAGGTGGTTTACAAATGATACAAGCCTTATTGATTTATGTGAAGTGTATGAACAGTGTGCTGCAGCGAGGTTTCAGGTACTGCATATAAAAATAAAATATGACTATAGTAATCTAACATGGCTTATGCCTGTGATAGGATTTTAATTTAATTTACAATAAAAACGTAGTAATCTGACAACCAGGTGTGAGGTAGGTTTCAGAGACGAGGCATACAACAACGTCCAGATCTCGTGAGAAATGCCTAAATTCAGGCAGCTGGCTTCTGATGGAATTAGAATTCCAGGCACAGAAGGATAGTGAATGTATTATCGATCGTCTAACCTTGATCCGCGCAGTGAGAACACTTTGGGGCATCCAGGGCTTTCGTCACGGCGCTGGTCATCTTCTACAGCTGCTTCGTCAGGTTGGAGACCATTTTCAGAACAGACTTCAGCATCCTAGTTAGTCCGTCGATGCTCTCCTGTGCCTCGCGGTCAGTTTCGCCTTGGTTCGTTTTCTGATTGGAAGCGTCTTGTTGGCCTGCGGGTGTATCGGTTCTCTGCTGCGGCGGAGGTTCCGCAGGTGGACCGGCGACTGGGAACGCTCTGGTGGAACAGTTAGGTCTGCAGAGGACCTGTTTTCCGTTGCCCTTGGAGGGCGTCTCTTTTCTGACTCGCACTGGGACTCAGGATTATTTTTGGATCTTGTGCGCTGCTTGGATTTCTTCTTCACTTGGTTTTTAGAGACCAAGTCTTTCCCCGAAGCAGCATGGCATTTCTGCTGTGGCGCTGACGCTGAAAGTTGTTATTTGTTTGGTGGATTTTCTTGCTCAGTTAACGTTTCTCTCTGCCTATCAAGAGCCCGTTTGAAGGCTGGGCAGCCCTAGTAATTGCAATTTTTGGCTATATGCCCAAACAGTTGGCAATTTTAGCATTGTGGGGGGCCGTTAGAAACACGTAGGTTTTCAACCTGGACCTTAAGATGGTAGATCGTATATATATTTTTAAAAAATGGCCGTGTTTTGCTGGAAGTAGATTAAGATTATTAGAAACAGCAGCATGGTGCCAGTTCTTCGAAGTTGTGTCACCGACTGGATGATGAATCCCATCTTGGTGAGATTATTCTTAAGTTCATTTGTTGGCAGTGTTCTGGGAATACCCATGAAGACAACTTTCAGAATGGGGGGGTGGCCCCATAGGAAATGTGTAATATGGAGTATTAGTCTCATGTAGGATTCCTGCGACAGCTGTGTAACCTTCTACGGTGGGGAAGGTGAATTTTATCTTGTCGCCGTCAGCCATCTTGGCGGTGAAAGAACTCCTTGCGACAGCGTCGACGCTGTCGTGTAAAGTCATATAATTATTTCGAACAGCACGACAATGGGAGGTATGTGTGCATTCCTCTTCTCCTGGGCTCTTGCTGTAGGGGTTGAAATATGTTGCTTAGATGGACCACAGGTGGCATCTGGATTTGTGGTGGTGATTTGACAATACGTCGTGGATGTAGGAACCCTCCTCTTTTGGTTGGTGCAGCTGCTGCAGGTTCTGTGACTCCACGTCAGAGTAGTGCTCCTCGCAGTTTGAGGCGGACTGCTCGCTATTACCGACGGGACTACCTGTAAGAGGTCTCGGAGTGTGAGTACTTAAAGTGGGAGGTGATGGAGCGGTCAGGAGAGCCATAGAAAGCTTCCTCCTCTTGTATAGCACCTTCGCAGGCCACGTAGCTCGCATCGCGATGGCTTCAGGTAGGGTTTGCCTGCGAAGCTGGCTGGAATGCATTTGCGTGATGATACCTCTTTATGTTCCGTGCCCTGACTGTAATGAGATACTGTGTTCTTCTAGGTCTTAGTCGTGGAGTCTAAGTTCAGATCCCATAGCCCTGTGGTGAAGGCGATCACGGAGAGTCGATCATGACCGACGTGGAGGGTCCGAAACGGCTGCCAGTGGCAGCAGTGACAAGGGAAGCCTACCGTTAGTGTTGCTCTGGCCCCTTGTTATCACCGCAAAATTGGCCAGGACCAGAGGCAGCCTTAAACCTATGTAATGGATCATCTGGAGAGCTGAATTTGTAGAGGGCCTTAAATCAGACCAATCACATCTGTATCACGGGATCTTAAATCGAATAAGTAACTACAAGTGTCACTGGAATATCTTTGTCAATACTTCTATACCTGGTAATGACAGCAATACAAGCTGCTCACAACACATTTACGACATTCACCACTCCACCAGACGAGGCGATGTACAATTGTCACAACAGTAAACTCAGTACACTAAATTCTCGCAGTCAAGTTTTATCATATATGGCTATAAAACTAGTTCTGTAAATAATGTTGACTGTGAGATGTAATTCTACTTTCCAAAGTTCAACTTCAATGAACATTGAGTCATTAGAAACAAGTACCGTTTCCGTCTTCTGTCAACGAAGTAAAATTATAGTAACAAGACAAGATTCAAAGTTATCTTCTGCTAGGCAACTACTGTTAATCCTTGAACCGTCATGAAAATTGCTACCGTTGTATGTGTTCATACTATTTTCTTTGGCCAGAGAAGCCTTTTTCAAAGGCAATGACTATAATAATTGGAAATTGGCTATTCTACAACTATATAAGCAAATAATCCACTGCAACCTTTAATGATGTTTATTTACATTGTGCGTTACGCGTTTCAAGAACTAATTCCCATTTTCAAACGCAATATAAAATACATTTTAATGCATTATAATGTGCTTGTGTTTGTTTCTGCCATTTGATAGCTCGACTCGCATCTCAAACATTGTGTCCAGAGATTTCATGTTATCACGCATCCATTTAGATTTTCTTCATTATTAATTTTGTTTTTATCGAAAAATGCTTGATTAGAGGATAATAGAAAAATATATAGTTACTAAATGCACTTAGAAAATAAATACATTCAAACTACCAGCGACTTAAAAATATCGAATGAAGGTTACTACGACGTCAAGAAATATTGAATGTGGCATTTAATGGCAACATTATTATCCGAGTTACCGTGCCATAAAAATCTTTAAGATAACAGTAATGAGTCATAAAACCATACTGTAACCCTTATCAGCAGGATATTTTACCACTGACAACAGAAAACTATCTGTAAGTTATATTTTACTGCAAACTGTTGCGTAAATTTGCCACATGCAGATAGATATAATATTAAGAATAAACTGAAATAATATAGCGCCAAGGTCTTTTGACTGCTGGACAAAACTAAAATATAACTGCATAATTTTTAGTACAAGTCTTCTGCTTAAATTTCACACAGATTCTGTTATTACTTCCAAATTCAATGGTGTTAAAAACTGTGACGTAGTCAAGTAGAAAGAAACATCTATATTAGGTCAAAGATGCACAATACACGAAAACTTACCAATAAGGTTGCGCGTATTAAGGCGCCTCACCACTGGATCGGGGATGTATAACGGGTCCAGGTTCGATTCACAGACCCTGCGATTTTAGGCAACTTCTTACAGTCACCAAGGAGAATACTGGGATGACCGCAAATGTCCGCCTCATTAACTACAGAACTGACCAACAAAAGTACTCATACAAGAGAAAACATAGGTTACACGAATCGAAGACATATTGAAACACTTCAGCTCCCTCCAATTGACCAACTGGTTCTAACTGCCCAGTTGAAACATTAAACTAATTCTTAAGCCATGATGAGATTCGATAGGCTTTTGCCACTACCCCCCCCCCCCCCCCCCCCCCGTATCACGTAGCTTTTTTACCTTTTGATTCCAGAAGACATTTTGTACTGTTTTCTCATATCAGACTATTGTAAATTACATACGGAGATAATTAACTGGGGGAAATAAATGTACAGATGCTGTTGTGAGTTCTGTTTCTCATTTTAACTGTGAAAAATGTTATGAAAGGAAAGCTACGTGGCCTGGCTCGGAAACCCACCCTCCCCCCACGTATCCCAGCGTAGCCTTCCAGCCAACCCATCCCTCCCCCACCCCCCTTGGACCGAGCCACGTAGTCTCTGCGCAGTCCCTAGGGTCCAGTAATAAAAAAATTACACACATTATATATGTCTTATATAAAAAACTAACTTACTTCACACCACAGAGGTCGGTGAAAGCTCCGGTGGGAGGTATAATAAGTCATTGTGTCACAGGTGGGATTGTCAGTTCCTTTCGCCTGGGATCTGCAGTTTAACGTGGAATCCGAACAATGGAACGATCTAGCGTAGCTCGTATGAACAACCATAATTATTAAAAATTCCTGGACGTACCGGGATATGAAGCCGGGACAGGAGTAGCGAACTTCCGAAAGCGAACACCTTACCTCTGAGCTACCAGAACGGTCATTTTTCTTACTCTGTTGTTGTAGATTGAAAGTTAAAGACAGTTTGCTGATAATAATGTATCATGTCCCTTCTAACTAAGAAGATTTGAGAGAGATCTGCCCTGCCAAAGTGAAGGGCAGTTATTAAGTAGAGGTTATCTACCTTATGAATCCGTTGAGTGTATTGGAAGCTATGGCGGGACCACTTGATAAGTATACTTATGTCAACAGGCTTTAGAATTGTTAGGATGGTGACGAAACATCCATGTTAAAGTGAACAAATCAGCCCTTGTACCAAAGAGCAATATACTGGCAACATCTTTTACGGAAAGAAATAGTCTATATACAATGGCCTGTTAGAAAGTTAACGATGATAGTTTATCTTCAACTGAAATACAGTAGCTAGCGTTACAAGTCAGATAGATGGGCCAAGAAGAAGAGTGGAAGCGCGGTGAAGTGTATTCCAAGACACCCAGATTCGTAGACAACAGTATCTGACTCGCTGGCGTCGGTAGCGTAGGGGCTAGAGCACTAGCTCTGCGTGTCGAAGGTCGCCGGTTCGAATCAGGCCGCGGGCATGGATGTTAAGTGTAATGTGTTTGTGTGAATGTCCTGTCCGTCACATGGTGTATATACTTAGGAATCATAACGTACTGGAGAAACTAATTCACTGAAAGAGATATCATAAACACATTGAGCTAGCTCAATGGCTTAGTTACCGAAATCCATAAAAAAAAATATAAGAATCACTATCTGACTCCGCTAGCAGGACTTCCAGCTCCAGGTCAGTGGACCGGAGAGCTGGGTTATTACACACAAATTGAGTTGGCCCTTAACCAATTACCTGATGCTTGTATCAGCATTGTAGATGCAAGGTACATTTCTTTGATAAATTTTACCAAACTTTACAAAACAGTTAAATAAAGAGGTTGTGTATTTGTTCACATATTGCCTTCAATTTGTGCAGAATCTGTATAAGAAGAAATGTTCAGTATGCTACACTACTGTTGTGAAAATTGGAAAACCAAGAAAGATACTAATGATTACTATTTTATTTATCAGAAACATATATTGTTACACTATTACAAACATAATATTGCACCAGACCAAAACTTGGCCACTTGCAGTGCATTTTCGGAGGTCTCACACAGATCATCTTCCGAGCAGGATGCTGGACACAGTCGACACTGGAGCATGTGCTGAACAGTCTGATCCTCTTCGCAGTCGACGACCTCTGTGTAGCTCCATATTGCTAGGTTGACTTTGGATCTGCCCACTCCTGATCTTAACCTGTTCAGAGACTTCCATATCAGCCATCCTTTATCATAGCCAGGTGCTAAAGATTAAGGCAATCTTCCCCAGCCTTGTGGAAAGGGACCCTTGGCTTCCCACAGTTGTAATCTGGCTTTCTCAATTGTAATTGTAAGTTCCTGTGATGTTCTCAGCAAACTTTACCTGCACTTCAGTCTTTGCCTGAGAGGCATATGCCCATGTAATGGATGAGTTCTTTCATGATCCAGTTCGCTCCTTTCCTTGTTTGATGCTATTTCTCCTCGAACAGTAGGTGGTGGAGCCATTCGACTAGAGGTGAATTTTAAACAGCCTTTTAAGATTCTGCAGGTGTTGTTAAGTGCAATGTCCACCAGTTTGGCATGAGAATGATTACAATGAAATTTATTCAACAGATTAAGGACATTACACTCTATAAATGATTAGAATTACAGAACTGTACATGGGAAATCACTGTAAGAACTCAGGCCGGTGTGAAGCTAACAAGTACTGCAATTAGAGCCTCTAGACGGCGTGTCATGGAATCAAAGAGAGCATGGATACTGGGGACAACCTTGCCACCTGGTTTGCACGCGCATCAACAGTGCTTGCAGGAGGACCTGGATGAACAACTTTCCGACCGACCATATCACAGACCACAGACATGTTCGATGGGCGATATGTCGAGATAACTTTAAAAAAACAAAAACTGCTTAACGTCTCATAACAGCAGGGTCTTTGAAGGCTGGAAAGGATGGGGGACAAGGAATGGGAAGGAATTCGGCCATGGCCTTTTGAAGGAAGCATTCCGGAAATCACCTGGAGTGATTTGGGAAAACCATAGAAAACCCAAATCTGGATGCCCGGACGGGTATTCGAACCGCCGTCCTACCGAATGCGAGGCCAGAACGCTAACCGTTACACCACCACGCGCGGTCCAAGGTAACGTGCAGGCCACTGAAGCAGTGGTATACGTCTTTCATCGAAGAATGCTTGCACGTTACTCATTACATTCGGCTGGGCATTGCCCTGTTGAAATGTGTGACTTCCTGAAGAAGGGATAGTAATAATCGGATGTTACAGCCAATGCGCCCAAACTATCAAACTTGGCGTTTGTCCACTATGTCGATCAACCACACAGTCTGCCCGATTTTCATTTTTATTTCCACCTCTCGTGAAAGTGTTAATATTTTTCGTATTTAATTAATTATGCTCTAATTATCATAAACCTTAAAGTTCCCCTATCTACTCGTCCTTCTCGAGGGACCTTTTATATATTTTTCTTTCTTTCCCCCCTCTTCAATGTCATTAGTGGGGTCCATTAATTAGGTGAAGTGTTTTCTCTTAAATTTGGAAACCCCTCCCCGTTGGTGAGATCTGCTGGTACCCCCTTCCCTTTCCCTAAAGTGAGATTTTGAAGGGCGGCGGTTGAAGTGAGATTTCTATCGACTCCCTCCCCTCAAATGAGATTTGGTGAGAATTTGCCGGAACTCGCCCCCTCCCCTTATTTTGATTTCACTTTATTAATGGTCGCTCCTTCGCTGTACACACTACTGTTCTGCCGGTCAAATAAGCGTGCCTTTTGTTCTCAACCGGCAAAAAGTGCTTTTAGCTAAGTAGAGACTGTCGTGATAAATACTTGACACAGGTGGTTTATATTCACTTTATTACCTCCCACACGGTGTAAAATTTATCGTTATTCAGTTCACAGTTATCACAGAAGGGCAGACGATCTGTTAGAATTTACTGGACCATGTACTGCGATTCAAGATGTTTATCGGGTACCGTTCACTTGTTACGTTTCTTGGAATTAGGCCTCTTCCATTTGCGGAATCTTAGAGCACTGCTGTGCTAAGTAAGAAGCTTTCCTGTGACTTCTTTTTGGGACAGCTTGTTGTCGACACCGAAAGCACACAATCGGAAAATTGTAAGCCTGGTGACAATTTTGTGCGAAGGAAAAAGTCAGACGCAGGCAAGTTGGAGATATACGCAGAGAGCTGGACGAGTGTGATTCCTGTCTTCAGCAAGAAACCACAGATGAAATGAGATGTTCCACATTTACAGTCAGCATGACGAGTGCCTATGAGACCCATCAGGTCTGTCACTTACCAAAGTTCGTCGTAAGCTGTGAACTGCACAAAATTACACCTTACCGTAAAAGTTTACGCACCGAGCGTGGTGGTGTAACGGATAGCGTTCTGGCCTCGCATTCGGGAGGACGGCGGTTCGAATCCCCGTCCGGGCATCCAGATTTGGGTTTTCCATGGTTTCCCCAAATCACTCCAGGTGAATGCCGGGATGCTTCCTTCAAAAGGCCATGGCCGAATTCCTTCCCATTCCTTGCCCCCATCCTTTCCCGTCTCTAAAGACCACATTGTTAAAAAGGGACGTTAAACTGTTACAAAAAAAAAAAAAAAAAAGTTTACGCACCTCTCTGAGTGATGTCGTCATTTTTGCGATAGGGTGGGGGGGGGAGGGGCACTGACTGTAAGGAAACAGCTGTCCCAAACTACAGTAGTTCTTGTGTGTAAGTTCTTTCCGTTAGTAGTTTTTTTCTGTTAAGTTGGTACGTTGAGGGCGCGTACCAGAGAGTAGGCGTATCTTTGGAGAATGAGTCAGTGGGATGTAATAGGGCGGGGAGAAATAGTATGGCGAGTGCGGCAAAGTTTCTCGCAATCTGCCAGAGTTTTATTAATTAGGTAATTAATTAATTAAGTTGTACTGAAAGGTCACGGTGAGCGGTGAGGAGCGATATGGATGAATACTTGTATCCCTCCGGAGTTGTGTTACGAACTCAAAGACATATGAAGTAAAGTGTGGACGTATATTTTGATGCAGTGAACGTTAAATCTGGACTAGTTTACAATGCGATACAGCACGTTACAAGGTGATGTTGCTAACATGGCATCCATGAATGCAGTTGAAATTAACTAAAATCCTCGCATCTTATCCAGCAGCAAAAAGTTTCAATTGACACTTTGGTCCAGGCTGATATAAACCTAATCACAGTCAGCTAATATTTTTGCTATAAAATCAAAGCTTCAATCACATGCGCATCGATACAATTGCGTGTTAGCGACGTCATGTATCGTGACATAAACTTTACCCGTTAAATCAACTGAACTATTTTGATAGTTTGTGGGTGTATAGTAGCGATGTTTAAGTTGCCTTTTTATTTCAGTGTCGACTGAACAAACCATTTAGTACATTAAGAATCGACCTTAATTTTGAGTCAGATTCGACTCTATGCAGGTTTTCTCTCCTCAACTCCAATTTTCCATTTATACTGCTGATGGAGTGGAGTCATTCAGAAGAATTCAAGGTCAGTGTGCATGCATTACGAGAATAGCGACCGACCCAACCAAAACTTAAAAAGCGTATATTCGTTTTGTAGAGACTTCATAAATAAAAGATATTA
The DNA here is from genome assembly GCA_031002005.1 of Vandiemenella viatica. Taxonomy (NCBI): domain Eukaryota; kingdom Metazoa; phylum Arthropoda; class Insecta; order Orthoptera; family Morabidae; genus Vandiemenella; species Vandiemenella viatica. The sequence goes on along the minus strand of CM061919.1, from coordinate 230,328,542 downwards.
CTGATGTTTACCATATTCTGAACACTTCCTGAACCTCAGGCGGCTCTGCCTAAAGCGATAAACTGGGTAAAATACAGTAAAAAGGCCCAAATAGCAGAATTTAGTTTCTAAAGAAAAGTTGTTTTCAAAACAATGGATTTATATTCTCCTTTGACCAGCTAAGCTAAATACAAATTAAAACTGTGAAAATAACATTTCCGATGATCATATGGTACAAACAGTAAAGAAAAACCAATTTTAACGACTTAATTTAAGAGTACTGAAGTATTGGGGGCATTTAGGTACTGCGAAAATTTGGAGTAAACGATTTTTTACGAGAATAATACATATCTACGTAGCTTGATGGGTGAGTGGTAATGCTCTGCCCTCGCATTAGGGCTTTCCGTGGTTTCCCCAAATCACTTTAGGCGAATGCCGGGATGCTTCTTTCAAAATGCCCATGGCCTAATTCCTTCACCTTCCTTGACCCCAGTCCTTCCCAGCCTCCAATGACCTCGATGTCGACGAGGAGTAAAACCATAAGCGTAATCAAAACCATGTAAGTATTTCAAAACAGTACAAATACGAGTGTGGCTCACTCTTAATACCAATTTCTTATTGTAAATGTTAACAGATATTAAGGTATAAAATAAAGAGGAATAAATAAAGCAGACTTTATCTTTAGAAAATACAAAGGGGGTACTGTTTCATACCGTTAATTGCTCTGTCGTAACTGAAACGGAAAATTTTTGCGAGTTAATATGGGTCAAGGTAAAAATTGGCAAAATTTAAAGTTCATACTCGGGTCATTTTATCGACCTCCGGATTCTGATTTAGCTAACGCGGAATACTTCAGGGAGTCGCTTAATAACATTTACAAAAAATTTTCAAGGACATATATTGATCGTGGGTGGTGACTTTAACCTACCGTCGGTTAGGTGGGACACATACACGTTCAGGTTGGGTGGAAGAGATAGGTTAATAACCGAAACGTTCCTAGAATCATTTGCAGAAAGATCTCTTGAACAGATGGTCGAAGAGCCAACACGGTGCCACAAAGATTCCTCGTCCATTCTGGATCTTTTCCTAATTAGCAATCCTGATATTGTAGATAAAGTTTGTATAGAAGACGGTATAAGTGATCACAAGGCGGTTGTGGTAACGTTAAACTCCAGTCTGAGTCTGAAGCATGACAAAGAGAAACTCGTGTTTTGCTTCGATAAGGCAAACGATGCGGGTATGGTTGACCATTTTGCGAAGAATTTTGAAACGTACACGCTAAATACAAATGTTGAGGAACTTTGGTTTAATTTAAAAGAACTAATATGGACCGGTTTAAACAAGTTTGTTCCTAAGAAGTGTATTAAGGTCAGTAATAACTTCCCTTGGTTCAATAGGGAAGTGAAACGTTTGCTCAGGAGGCAAAGGCGTTTACATGCCGCGGTGAAAAAATCGGGGGACTCATCTAATCGTGCTAAATTAGTCCAGTTGCGTGCGGAAGTGCGTAAGGCAATGCGCGATGCGTTTAAAGAATTCCAAGCCAGGAATTTATCCGAAGATCTGATTACTAATCCAAAAAAGTTCTGGTCGTATATCAAAGTAATAAGAGGCTCTCGTAAGGTTATGCCGTCGCTGATGAAAGAAAATGGTGAATTATCAGAAACAAGCGTAGAGAAAGCAGAAATTTTGAATGATATATTTAAAAAGGCTTTCACGATAGAAACTCAGAGGAGATACCGATATTTGACAATCGTACCGACAAAATTATGAATGATCTCGTTCTTGATGTCGAGGGAATAACTAAACTGCTTATGAATGTAAAAACCAATAAGGCTCCCGGACCAGACGGTATTCCTACAAGATTCTACTCAAGATACGCAAAGGAAATTGCACCGTATTGATGAAATTGTATACCGTCTCTCTGGATCAAGGAAAAATACCAGCCGAATGGAAGACCACTATCGTAACTCCAGTGTTTTAAAAATGGGAATGTTAATGATCCTCAGAATTATAGGCCGATCTCGTTAACTTCAATATTTTGCAGGATTTTAGAACATATCATCTATTCGAATGTCATGCGGTTCTTGGATGAAGGTGAGCTTTTAAATCCAAATCAACATGGATTCAGAAAAGGCCGATGCTGCGAAACACAACTTGCACTTCTAATTCACGACTTGTGCCGAATTATAGATGAGCAATCCCAGGTTGATTTGGTTCTATTAGACTTTAAAAAAGCTTTCGACACTGTGCCTCACACTAGGTTACTTAGGAAACTTCGCGGTTACGGCATATCTAGACAAATATGCGACTGGGTTGCAGACTTCCTGAAGGGCAGAACACAGTGTGTAGTTCTCGACGGTGAGCGTTCATCACTTACTGAAGTGGGGTCTGGAGTTCCCCAGGGAAGCGTGTTAGGGCCTCTGTTGTTTCTCATATACATCAATGATCTATGCGACATAATAGGGGGAATGAAAAGATTATTTGCCGATGATGCTATAATTTATCGCGAAATCAAAACCCTGGACGACTGCGCTTTGTTACAAGACGATATTACGAAAATAATTGCGTGGTGTAAAGATTGGCAGTTGGAGTTAAACGCTAAAAAGTGCCAAGTCATGCGTGTGAGTAAAAAGGTGACACCATTTAATTATGAATATACGATTAATGACACTGTCCTTAGAACGGTAGATTCCGCTAAATACCTAGGGGTAACAATTCGTAATAATTTGTCGTGGAATGAGCATATTGAGAATGTAATGGGGAAAGCAAATCGTATACTCCGATTTCTAGGTCGTAATTTAAATCAATGCACTCAGGAAGTTAAATCGATTGTATACAAGTCACTAGTACGTCCTCACTTAGAGTATTGTTGTTCTGTGTGGGGTCCCCATCAAAAGGGGTTGATAGAGGCTTTAGAGAAGGTCCAAAGAAGAGCCGCCCGATTCGTGACAGGTATATATAGTTGGAGGGAAAGCGTAAGTGCGATGTTGAAGGAGTTAGGTTGGGAAGACCTGGAACACCGAAGGCGTTGCTCTCGACGGAAGCTAATTGAAAAATACACGACAGATGTATTTCGGAATGACAGTCAGCAAATATTGCTACCAGCAACATTCATATCTCGAAATGACCGTGAAAATAAGATAAGAGAAATCAGGGCCAGAACCGATTCATTTCTGTACTCATTTTTCCCACGAGCGATTAGGGAATGGAATAGAAAGGATTTACCGGGCGAGTAAACTTAAAATCCGACAGGAGTAGCTTTCGATAAAGCACTCCAGCCATCCTGATCAGGGTTTTCCATGGTTTTCCCAGATCACTCCACGCGAATGCGGGGATGGTTCCTCACAATAGCCCATGGGCGCCTCCTGCCATATCCCTTATAACCCTTCCAAACCATAACCCCTTATCGATAGGTGCTATGCACCCTCCGCCACACACTTATAGTGAATGCGCGAGAGTAATAATAATAATAATAATAATCCCTAAATAATAGAGTAAGGTACCCATAAATTAGCTACACAAATTAGCTCGGGGACATTGACCTCTGTATTTTCTGAGACTGTGTAGGATAACAGAAAGATCAGAGAATACATATTTAATGTTATCCCCATATCTCTGAACTTATGGAGTTCTCTTGAAAGTTTTCCATAGCAACAAGACATACAAATATAACTAGGAAATTGCCTAGGTTTTTAGCGCTAAGAAGTACCTGCAAATAAGTCCGATTATGTAATTAAAGTGATGTATTTGGAGTTATTAAAACTAAGTTAAACTGTGCTGAATATAAAAAACTATCAGTTTATTTATTTAGTTTAGCTGCACATTCAGAAAATGAAATAAATAGCTCCACTTCGCAATAAAATCACGAAGTTATTTAGAAGCACGATAAATATAAACAAAATCTCTTCGGAAATACAATAACTACTAAATGAAGACAGTAATTTGGGGGTTTTGGTTCAAAAGCAGATCCATGAACGGGGCAGAAGTTTTCCCGTGTCATCTGATACAACAGGGCGTTCGCCGGGAAACGCAACCCACTGTTAGCGCTACAAGGAAGAAACTGCTCCCGGCGAGCGAGCGCTCAGTTTCCGGCATTGTTCGACCGTCGGCCGCGGACTATTTCATAATAATTACGCTTCATAAACTTGTGTGCTAAGCATTTAAATGTGACGTAATTCATTAGCTTACCTTATAAAAGATGCTGGAAGTGTTGACCCTCTTGTGTAATGCACATTTCACATCTTCTGAACATATTTCGAGACACACGCTGCCCTAACTGACTTAATGATTTTTTGGGTGACTGTTCTAGTCGAAAAGCGATATCGTCAATTTTCTCCTCTGTGAGAATACGGTTGACCGACGGTCTCTTTTTGTTAAAAAATGAACCCGTTTCTCTTACTTTTTTAACCAGACGCAGAATTGTTTATTTAGCTGGCAGTAAAGCGCCAGGAAATTCGCGACGAAATTTACTGCGACACTTTTTAAACGACTTCTTCTTCACATATGTATCGTAGAGAAATATTCTTTGTTGCAAACTGTAACGTACCATAATTTTACTCACACTCAAACACGGTAAAGATTAATAATAGTATGAAGCCCCAAACCAGCCAAACCGCAAAGAAACGTTTATTCACAACACTGATTAATAAGAGACTGAAGTCACAAACTAGCTACAATGCAAAGAAACCGTTCTTAACAATGTAAGGGTCACTGCACTGCACTGTTGGGGCAGCGGAGGTGTTAAACAGTGCGGTGATTCACGGTGCCGTGTGGCGGAAACTGCTGGGCCGACTGACCGAGCAAGTTGCCGACGGCAACAGACTGGGAGGGTAGCGTTTTCCGGCGAACGCCCTGTAGAATACTGACGTTATATTGATGACGTATAGGCCTGTGACACTATTCATGTACTGTGCAACAGTACTCTACTTAGCTAATAGTAGCATTTCTTTAAATTAATTACCTTTATGACTCGCAGAGATAAACTGCGGTCAGTTGTATACCTACGTGTTTTGATTAATAAAATTTGTGTAAATGCCAATTGGAAGAATGTAATTAAGAAAGATGTGTAAACTAAAGTGTTTTAATGTGATTTTGGATGCTTGGAATTGTTTATTTTTGTCACTTTTATGTTCAAATGCTCGAAAATATTTCTTAATTTCTGTGAAAACTGTTTCCTCATGATTTAAAATAATTTAATATAAATTTTAATTGTTGTTGTACGGTTTTTGCTATTGGAGCAATTGTCAGCATACCAGAAGCGTCGGTCAGCGCTTTTAATGTGCTTTCCAACATTCCACGACGGCTGTTTAAGCTGCCGACTATCGCGAGCGGAAATGTTCGTCCGAAACGGTGCTAACAGGAATGCTACGTCATTTGTTATTTTAATGTGCTCTAAATCTTCGGCAAGAAGTCTGCTGTCTTGTTCAAGCGTGTTTTTCTGAGTGTTTTCGACGAAATAAAAGTACAGTAAAAAGTTTATTGGCGGTGTCGTTATCCAAGAAGTTATCTGGCGTTGAAATGCATAAGGCATTAAATGAAATACTTATTTGAAAGGTTAAGTAACGTGACGACCTGACAAAATTAGCAGTAAATCTTCATCAATATGTAAAAAGTACTAACTTCACAGTGCTTTAACAGTTTTCTTATGTATTTAATTTTTTAAAGTTTGTTTTCCTTAATGGTTTCTTGGAGCTCTAGTAGCTCAGTGATTAAGGAGCTTGCTTTAGGTCCTTTATCATATAACCTATGCCAGTTCATTCCGTGGTTCCGCGTTAAACTATATAAACTACAGATCCCTCCCTCTGACCCAACGGCTTAGTATGCCTCCTTCGGGAGGATCCAACCAACCTTCGGGTTGTGAACTAAATTTTTTTTTATGTTTGAGGTAATGAGTAGGTTATGTACTTTATCGCTTATTTTTGCATGTCATTACGGAGTCGCCGCAGGAACAAAGCTCTTGGGACTTTCTTATAAAGAGCGGAGTGGAGCACATCATATTTCAGGGTAATTTAAAGAGATATATTGGTACCATTAACCTTTTATAGCTGACAGCGCTTATAAATATGTGAGACGAGCGGTGAATGTTGCCAAACCCTGGGGCAACGTAACAGAAAATATTGGTGCTGTACCCAGAGATAAAAGATTTTTGGATGTTGAAAGAATAATTTGTTAATTTCTGATTTTGATCGTAGAATTTATAGGTCATTAAATGTTAACATAGTTATAAAAATTTTGTCCGATGAATGAATGCATAAAGTTAAAGTTCTGATTAGAATTAGAGGCTGCACGTTAATACGTCGGAACCTACAAATATTGTCCTATCGGTATGAAATTTGGTACACACATTCCTTAGGCGACAATATTTGATTAGAAGTGTATAACGTAAGCTTCGAATATGTAGAAATGAAGTAATATCACTCGAAATGTGGGTAGATGCATATATCTTATTACGCAAGAAATACACCTTAATAGTTGTTGATATTTATTCCACGTGTTCTTAATCTTCATTATTGAGTAGAAACTGCTTTCCACGTGCAAATTGCGGATACGTAATAAGTAAAAAATCAGTAACATTTTACAATTTCTCTGTGCGAGCTGACATTGTTTTTCAATGCTAAGATATATTGCGTGGCAGCCTTCCTTGCAGGTTAAAACATGGCGTCTACCGTAACGAATGTTTCATACAGAACATTTAAGTTGGTATAATTTTTTACTAATAGTAGTTGTTGTTAGGTTGAAATGCAGCCTGGATCAAGAATTAAGAGTAAGAACACACAGAATAAATATCACCATGTAATAACGTGTATTTCTTGCGTAATAACATGTGTGCATCTACCCATATTTCAAGTGATTTTACTTTATTTCCACACATTAGAACTTACGTTATACACTTTTAATCAAATATTATCGCCCAAGGAATGTGTGTATCAAACTTCAGACCGATAGGACAATTTTTGTAAGGTTCCAAAGTATTAACGTGTTACCGAATTATAGTTTTAAACTCTCCTTTCTTGCTGCGCGTGTTGAGACGCCATCACACTGGTTCGCATAAGTACAAAGGTTCGAGTCCCGGGTTCTGCGACCAGCCGTCCTGATTGTGATTTTTAGGCGGTTTTCCGCATTCACATAGGCTAACGCCGCGACGGTCCCCATTGCCCACCTCAGTAACTACATTTCATAAACAAAATAACTTATCATATAAAACATAAGTTACACGAATCGCAGACAGATAGCAATACTTAAGCTCCCTGTTAATCTCTGGATCTAGCTACTCAGTTGAAACACTGACCAAATTACAAGCCACGATGAGAACCAAAGCTATGTTCTAACAAAACCCATTTGCAAATAATAATACTAATTACATTTTTAAAGGGCGCTGAGGTTTTCTTTGTAAATAATTTAAATAGCTTAATGGGTATCCAATACTCTTAAATCTTTCATTTCTATCGGAACTGCCCTACATTTTTAACCTAATTGCGTTATGAACATAAGAGATTTTTAAATTTCCTCTTTTACTTCTTAAAGTCTTAAAAGCCAATTTTCCACAAAGGGAAAAAAATTAGACTGTTGTAACTATCATCTTCTTTGTCCAGTCAAGTATAAAACTAAAAGTGTTTTAGCGGCTACGTTTTGTTAGCTGGCAGTTTCACCTTAGAACACAAATGGTTCCAAGCGATTTTTGATAGGGAAATAAGCAGTTCTTTCAAGGAATGACAGGAAGATCTAAAGTTATGATGACTACATTACGTCACTCTCGTCTAACGAAGGAACTGCGCTAAGAAAAAGTGTGTCACTAATCAATCTAAGTGCAACAACGTTCCATGATTTATTGCTCTATTTTTGAAGTATTAGTTTACAAACTGATCTGATGACGCCATCCCGTTCTTTCTACGTTTCACATAGAGTAAGTAAATACGGTACAAATGAGCAAAAGAGCAGGAATTGGAGTGGGTGCAGAGTTGGGTACATACAATTGTCTATGGAAAATACTGTCGAACACATTTAGTTCATTTAAATGCTGATAGATATATCCGATTTTACCTGATACTGTTAAATGCATATTTTTTCCAGCACCAGGAAAAAGAATTAAAGATATTTCATTGTAACCAGTAATGATATAATTTACGAATTGTGTATAGAAGGGAAATACTGAGTAAATTATGAAGGTACCTGAAATTATTCTTTTGTCAGAGAATAAGCTAAAGTGATTTATTATGGAGATTGGAAGTAAGATAAAGAAAACTAAATCGACCAATTCATTTTAATTTGTGAATTTAATAATTTAAAGCGAATAATTTAACTTCATTTAATGGCACCTATAAATTCATTTAAATTAAAACAGACGTTATTTAATGTTCTATCAATGACAAAACTGATTTTGAAATCACTACTCCGTATTAGAAAGATGATATAAAGATTTCAACTTTATCATCGTTTATATTATCTCAGCTTTATAATAGAAGCAGAAAGCAAACTGAATCAAGAGAACGTTCCGGAAATTAAGATTAATACAAATACCAACCTGATTTAAAAAAAATTCAATTCATTCCGCTCAACGTATACTTTCAGGAATATAATATAATAGAACAATGTAGGTCTTCTTTAGAAAACATTCAATTATTTACTGTAGATACAAGTAAAGGTGATAACAAAAGCAACTGATTTAATACGCTAATAACAACTGAGCATGATGGGTGAGAATAGGAACTGGCATTCGGGAGAAAGTTGCTTAAATTTTTATCTCGCCATTGTAAGGTTACAAGGATATCTTCATGTATAAATGTTTTAATAACAATTACTGAGCTGTTAATGAAGTAAGACGAGTCTGTATTCTTTCCGGGGTCTTCTCAGGTAATATTATTTCTGTGACAATTGTGATCTATGGTTGTATCGAAGAGACGCTTTGTATTCCGAGAAACACGAATGTAGTTGAAGTCAAGTTTTGATAATCAATAATGTTAAATGAGATTAAATAGTTAGACCTCAAGAGCAATTATGTTGAATCATTAGTACAAAATTCATACAATTCAATATATGTTGATAAAGCTGTTGGATTTCTGCCAACGTCTACAGCAAGCTTGACTGCAGTCTAAATGATGGACAGCAAAATTCGTTAAAAGGCTAATCATTAAAATTAGCAAAGCTACTATCAATACCACAATGATATTAATTGGTATCACCATATCTTACACAATTCAGATCTCGATTTTCCACGGTTTCTCTAAATTTCTCCTCCGAACACCAGAATGGTTCTCTTAAAATGTAATGATCACATTCCTTCATATTCGATTTCAAGAATCTTGGTTGGACTTTAAAGACCTCGCTGTTGAAAATATGGGAAGTCCAGAAAAACTAGCAGAAATAAATATAAAACATTTACTGCAACATTTTTTAACAATGGATAGCTACTTATATTTATAGAAGTTTTGGTTTTTCGTGGTTTCCGGTAGTCACTCTAAACGAAGTCCAAAATATTTCCTTTAAAATACCTTGTGAAAATTCCTCCCCGTCCACTGTTCTCTATTGTAGTCAAGATACAATGAGCTCGATTTTAATGAGCCTAAAATCCTCCAACCCCCCCCCCCCCCCAAAAAAAAGCAAACAAACAAATAACCACTGCTTCTTTTGGAAATGATATTGATTTAGAGGAAACTCGTGTTGTTCGTTTAGTTTAAATCACACAAAACTATTGATTCTGGATGAATGAATACAGAGAAATAATGCAACCGTTGAAGTAAATAACCCATGAAACGGAACCAAGAAGCTGGGAATATTGAGAGCCAGAATCGAGGGACGTTGACTTGGCGACACATGAGACGATGCTTAAGTCTGCGACGCTGTCATCGCTAACGACGTATCGCGCCCCTCCCCCCCCCACCCCGCTGACGTCACTGCACAGTGTTCCGTATGACACTCAATAACCCTGTATTGTGGAATACTCGACTTACCAGGCGTTGATCAGGACTACTGTAGGAGCAGAAAGGTGTCACAACACTTGTAATGTGAGACCTGCCACAAGTCGCCATATGTAATGCGTGTCCTGTGGCGTGGCTGATGGACACCAATTGCATCATAAACCATATAAACACCAACATAATTTCAGCATTACCCCTCCTAAATGTCTTATTTTACCCTCAACCAGTATTATTATGACCTAACCACTATGTGACCTTCCGTTATTATATAGTTACGTTAAATGCATTATTACCTAACCCAAACAATTTTTTTTCTATTAAGTTCTTCTCCGAATTTTGATAGCTTTCTCCTCATTAACTGTGTCCGGAAGATTACTAAGACTTTTATGGGATCATTTGGCAATAGAATAATCTTAAATTCTAGTAACACTTTTATTTCAAACACACCTCAAACCAATAATGTCCACCCTGCTTTTACAAAACCATTATATAAATTAATTTTATTTAATTGTGATGTAGCGTAAGCTCCGGTGGCGATTTCCCAACACACCCATTTTCGCCCTTTCCTGTACCCACCTAGTTTTCCACTCTACAAATTTCAATTTTAAATTATGTCAACAATTTTGGTAAATTTTTCATCTTTTCGCTTGTAACCTATTCCACTCCCTGACTCCCTTTCTTACGAAAAAAAACTTTTACACTCCCTTGCGCCTGACGTCGAGTGTCAGCTTGTGGCTATGGTTATCTTTTCCCTTTCAAGCATTCCTCCTAGTTCTAACACCAGTATCTTAACACGACTAATAAACAATATAGCCTACGCCATGAACACTCCCATTACACTCATCACTCTTGTTTCTTATTATAACGAGAATTTTTATCAGCCTTTCTGATTAGCTATCCTTCATAATTTCCAAACCGTTCTAAATATTCAGCTACAGTATTTCACGCACATATAGCGTGTTTTAGAAAAAGGTTAAAATTTTTCAAAACAGTATCTTTACATATTTAGTATCAGATTCATGACAAACTTTGCCTAATTATTTTTTATTGAAAACAATTATCGACTAAAGAATCAAATCTGCTAAGTCAGTCCCTTAGTTACGATACAACTTTGTTCTTGTTAGGGTCCGACTCATTCGAGTGGCCAATTCTATGCGCGATTCCAATTAAATTAATTAATAAACTAATTATTTTAATAACATCTTATGTTGCTTGTATCAGGCAGGTCGAAATAATACTTCGCTCTGAAAATTCTTTCTTTTTGTATAGTACAAAGTCCGGAATTAATGGAAAATGCTATCAAAACTATTGAGCAAATGTTATTTTGTTGTTGTAAGGTAATATGTAAGTAACTTAGTAAATACATTGAATTTAAATAATATAAATATCATTCCGTCCCTATTTTTTGTCTCGCAATCTCGCCATAAGTGTATCTTCTACAATAAAAAGTTTTTTTTTTTTATCTTTGCAGCACTTCTTCATTATTTTGCTTCGTATTTCTTTCTCCTTCGAACATGATGTCGATTTGGTCATACAAATTTGCTACTGTTTCCTGAAATCTTAGGTTGTTGATTGAGTTCCTTAACTGTGTGCTGTTAAGGGTCATATCCGCCCTAAGTTCTATTCTATCTGCATCAGTTGTTAGATTCGTAACATTATTTGCAATTTTGGAATCATAAATCACTTTTCACCTGGATATAATATTACCATGGACTGGAAAATTATAGGCTCGTTATTTAGCTGAGAATTTAATTCCTTTTTACTGAATATTCTGCAATTAAAGTTTCAGAAGAAAATTTATTGGAATAATTTTTAATATTCTACTGACATGTATTTTGAACCATTAATTATTGGAAGACCATTGATACGCAACACTAAACGTAAAATCTGTATTTGTACCGACAAGTTTGATATAAAAATTCTAGTTTCTTCTATGTATTCAAATGGAATGATACCATACTGTTACAATATATAAGCTCTTACAGTTAGCTGGCATGAATTCTGAACAATTTACGTGTTGTCAAAATTCTTTTAAATTTATTTTCTTGTTGCATTGAGATACACCTAACAACTTTGTTATTTTGATTTATTGGGTCTTATTTGATACAGTTCTCAGCGTACATAGATAATCACTCATATTTTTAGATTTTATTTCAACTTTAAAAATTCCTCTGCAATGGTTGTTGGGTTAGCAAGATTTTTGTATTCTGTTTCAAGATTTTGTCGTGATGTTATAATAGTTTTAAATTACATTCGGATTTCAGTCTAACTAAGTGATAAAAATAATATCGTCGGTTCCATAATTTCTTTGGTCAAGTAGCTACCATAACTTGAATTAAGAGAGCATGCAGCATTTCAAGTATACATGTAGAAACATAGAATCCTATATTTTCGTTTATCATTATCAAAATAAGAATTCTCAGACATTCCAGAATACAAAGCAAGACATTTTTCATTGGTTAATTTTATTTAATTGTAGAACCGACCACTTATAGACAGTGTCACTCTAGAGCACTTTATCCACTAAACATTTCCAGTTAATTTATGGCGTTGGCAGTGCGAACAGATGGGGCCACTGTTGCGATAAGTTTTTCACACCTGGACATAATACTGTACCTGACAGCGCGCAAACAGAATGGATTCAAACAATAGCGGCTATTGAACTGTTAACTTGATTATGCGCTTTTAGATCTTTCCAGTGATAATCGAGTCGAATACTGGGATTACGCATCTCGATTACGAAACATGATTAAAAATCGTGCACTGTTTTCAGACAGATGACTTCGGTGTAGAAGAATCAATTCAAAAGATTGGCTACAGATCATTGAAACATATTTCTACACTGCAATATAGCTTTGAAATAAGATGTTGTTATTAAAACAATGTTTCGACGACCTCGTCAAAAGCGGTTTTTATAATTGTAAAATCTGTTCGAAAATTACCAGTGTATTTCTAATCTTTGCGAATAGTATTTACATACCTGCTGAAGACGACAGAGCACTTAGTCGAAACGTTATGTTTTTATGACACCATTTGACAGCAAAGTCGTGAAGACGGCATTGCATTGACACGCCGGAAATATCTCCATTCACACATCGTTTCTACACTATTATTTTTTATCATGGTAAGTTTTTGAAAAATGTTTGGCAGTGGACTACAGAAGTTGTGCATGAGAATTATTAATTTCTCTGTTCGTATTGTAATAGTCATCTATCTTTACTAATTAAAATTCTTACTAATATTAATATTTTTTATTGTTCGGGATCCAGAAATGAAAGATTTCTAACTAGATAACACACTGCATTTAATCTACATATTAGTCTACGCGATGTTACGTCAAAAAAACAAATAAATGATTATACACATATAGTTATCTCAAGATCACTTCCAGAAATTATTTTCGCTTAGTATAAAATTACAAATTTATCATTCATACTGCGGTATAAAATCATTCTCCCCTCTATATACATATGAAATTAAATATGATTAAGCCAGCTAACTATTACGCAACCCCAAAACACTGATTGCATTTGCATTATTAAATTATTTTTCAGGGCGTGTTACGGTTTCCCTATTCGTCATTGTTCGTGATAATTCAGTTGTGATTTACCGTTTCTTGTAGAATACAGGAAGCGGCCACAGCTCGCTTCGTGTCTCCTCGCCAAAACAGGTGGGCTAATTGATACAGTAAGTATCACTATTAACCACAGGTAGAAACCAAGCTTAACCAATCAGCCGCTCGTTGGCTTGGTTCATGATGCATGCAAGCAACAGAAAAACTTTTAACACTCCTACTGGGCAGTCAGTAGAAACTGCGTGTAACACGTTTAGTGCTCCAGAACAGAATGAATGTTTTCTGAGCAGGTCTCGGCAAATTCCTATGCGCAGGTAGAGAGCGACCCTTCTCCCGCCACTAAAGGATGCCGCTAAGCCGCAAACAACAGCATTTTGCTAACCTGCCCTTTGGGAAAATCTTCAGCACACTCCTCCCAAGCCCCGCTAATAATCGATACATTCATAAAAAATACTAAAATGTAATTTGGACCATTACAGTATCTTGTATGGATTCAAAGTAACCTTCGTATACCACACGTGAAGATGAGTTAAAACTAGTTCATACGAATGAACAATAAATAAAGAATAACGTTGGTAATTACTTGCTTCATAACTAAGTATTAACTCAATAATATTTATCAACACATCCATATAGACTATTCACTATAGAAAATGTAATCAAACTGGACGGTTATATTTCATGCAGAATGTTAAATCGCGTTCTTACCATCACATTTACTTGTAGATCTTTTGCAGCGCCACAAATAAATATACATCTCCCACAGAGATAACTCAATTTGCAACACATTTAATATTTAGTTTTCACGCTTCCAGGAAGATTTGTTCAATACCATACATGCTGAACGCAGCTTCGTTCAGAAACGTAATTACTTTACGGTTTATCGATCGCAGGATCATTAGATACATCGGTTAATTGTATTCAGAGAATCCAAATAGTTATGGTTTTAAGGAAGGAACCATCACAACACTAGCGTGTATGCGATTTCGGGAAATCTGAATGGTCAGAGTTGGAATCAAACCTGTATCATCCCCGATGGTAGGAGGAAACTTTACTGTTCGCACACCAACGCAACGTCAGCTCTAAACATCGTTACTCCAGTGACAATTAATGACTGAATGCTTAGCTTGTAAAATGTGCTTCGTATTGAGTTCAGGAATTCATTACGAAATAATAACGCCTCAACTGAAAGCAGACAGCATTGCTACACCATATTCAAGTCATATCAGCAATAAGGCAGCAAGAGCTTGTACGGGGTTGAATCGTCTCTTCTTATCCGGTTTCAGACCTAACAAAAACTACACCATACAAATCCTCAACCTGACTAAGCACATTGAGGATGGTTTTGAGCTAGGGTTGACCACAGAAGTGACCTTTGTAGATCTCTCTGCAGTGTATGACACTGTACAACATAACATCCTGTTGCATAAACTGTATCAGCATACAAATTATTTTAAGTTTACAGAAATCATCCGAATTTTTACTTCAGAACCGAAGGTTTTACGCCGAATATCAGGGCAAAAAGGTCGATGGAGAACACAAAAAAATGGGCTGCCCCAGGGAAGTTTCCTGGCGCCGACGTTATTCAACATTTACACTAATGATCAACCCCAGCTGCCAATGACTCGAAGTTTTGTCTATACAGATGATCTAGCACTAGCAGTACAAGCCAAAGATTTTGAAAAAGCGGAGGAGCGTTTACGTAATGGTTTACAATCTTTCACCACCTACTATGAAGACAATCAGTTGAAACCGAATCCATCCCAAACTCAACTATGCGCCTTTCATTTACGACACAGACATTCCAACAGGAAACTGAAAGTCAGATGGGAGGATGTAGAACTAGATCACTCTTTCAATCCAAAATATCTCGGAGTTACACAGATCGCTCCCTCACTTACCAGAAGCACTACTTAAACACAAAAGGCAAAGTTTCAGCCCGCAACAATCCTGCGAAAACTCACAGGAAACGTATGGGGTGCACATCCTGCAGCGCTCTGATTATCAGCACTTGCACTTAGTAATTCTGCTGCAGAATATGTTGGTACAAGTCTGCTTATGCCAAACAAGTAGACGTAACGTTGCATGAAACTTGCAGAATTATAACGGGTTGCCTCAGAGCCGATTGAAAAACTACTTGGTATGCAGGAATCGCTCCCCCTGACATAAATGGAACGTAGCTGCAATGTCGGAAAGAAACAAGGCTAATCAAAACTCTCCTTAATCCGGGCATCAACTTCCAAGACAAAGGCTGAAATCTATAAAAAGCTTCCTTAGGACGACAGCTGCATTAGATGTACAGCCGAAAGTGGCCCTGCTGAACCTGTGGCGAGTCAGAATGACTTGTGTGCATCAATGGTAACCTTCTGTAGAGACACTACCACCAGGTGGCAATCTCATGGGGAAGACATGGAGAGCGCTAAATCGGCTGAGAAGTGGAGTGGGTAGGACTAAAGACAACCTGGCAAGATGGCATTATCTTGAAGATACTAATACTGCTTGTGAGTGTGGAGCAGAACAGACCATTCAGCATTTATACAATTGCCCGCAGTGCCCATCAACCTGCACTCTGCAAGACCTCCTTCGAGTCAGTGACAACGCCATACAAGTTGTTGACTTTTGGTCATCCATTGTATGAACTTAATTAATGTTGATTTATATCATTTCCTTTCTATATTTCTGTTATTGTTAATACTGTTTCTAACAATTGTAAAAGTAGCGTTTTTGACACAAAATAAATGGATAAAACCGAGATGTTCTTATCTGAAAATGTGACTTTCACTATTAACATTAAATATTATCAAAATTATATTTATCATCCAATTTCCAATATGCTTTTATTTATCTTCGGTATCCAATACTGGGTTTATTGCCACAGCGGAAAGTAAATTATATTTTAGATGAAATGCTACTACGTTTCAAATACCAACTCAAATGGTTTATTGAAGTTCCGCAATAATAATTATTACTTACATATCTTTTGGTATTCTTTTTATACACATCATTCTATTCTGACACAATGGTTACAGTTCATTCGTACTATTATCCTTCTTCTCTGCCCTCTGGCTTATTTTCTCAAATGTAAAATTACATCTTCACGTTCATCCCGCCAGGATTTAGAACGTCTTCATACCTCTGCCTCTCAAGTTATCTCTTTTTCCACAATTACTGTTAACCACGGATCTCCCATCCTTCTTTGCTAGACGTTCTCTAACCTTGGAAACTTAGATATCAAAGTCACTCTATATTATCATAATTATTTAATAACAAAATATGCTTATCTGTATATTATTCCGTGAAGCGAAAACTTCGGATATTACGTTCACGGAATAGTGTGAGATTTGGCAAAGTTAAAGTTTGTATGGAGTAGAAGTGTAGAAAGCTAAAGTTTATATATAATATGTGTTACAAATACATCATATTAAATAAAATAAAACATTTATTGTTTACATTCAACATTATTTTTAATGGCCTTAGAGATTCCGCCAATGTTAAGTTTATAAGGTAATCTGTAATGTTTGGTCAAACAGCAAAGAAAACAATATAATAAACATAGTTCATAAACGTTGTGACACTACAATAACCTAGCTAACCTAAAGAGTATCTGTGCATGTATCGATAATCGACACAGAGCGAGAAGCACTACGTTATGCAAGACTCGCGGTCAGTCAAGTGTTAGCTCTCGTAGCCACAGCGCTGGAAAGTGGTAGTTGCTCAGAAGTGAAGTGATGTGTATTTTGGAAGACTTATCCGGGCATGTGGATACGTAATACCCGCTTCCGCAACGGGAAACAACTATTGGCTTAACGTCTCTAACGTAAGACGAGCCAGACGATGTGAAAATACACAGAGACGTTCCTGGAAGGCTGATAATGTGCTACTGTGGACTAGTAATTACAGGCATTTAAGGTATTGCTAATTGAATGAAAGTGGTTTGGGATTAAACTTTCCACTCATAAGGACTTGTGATCTTCGGACAAGTGATATCTAATTTCAGTTGGTGGTCGGTGTACTAATGTAAGACATAAACTGTTGGAACAAAAGGTGTTCAACTACATACTTCCGAGGTGTGTGTTATTGCTTATTCCTGTGAACTAGAGAATAGTTAAAATCACAGAGAATTGTAAGCAATTTTAGTACGTTCACCACACAACTGGTGGCGACCAGAAGAAAATAATAATTTACGAAATCTCGGTGCCTCTATGAGGCGGGTCAAAATATAGTGTCGTAATAACCTCACTATTCATTAATAAACAAGCAAAACACTAAACAATTTGTTTTACAGCGTGTTACAAATAAATTATTAATAATGATAAATTTCACAGTTAGTAAGTCCGTGCACCTGGCAAGCTGAGTAAGGGTAAGTTTCACTCTGGGAAATGCTTGTTTCATTAGAGAAGGTTCATCTATTCTTGTTAAAATAGACTTAGAAACAAGGAAGTTTACCTTCTGACACGTGGAAGAAGGATAAACCGTGGTTACGTGGGTGCAGCTACCTTGTGTTTGCCTGGCTGCGTATGCCCCTAGTGAGACACTCATCTCCATTGCGGGTGGCCGCGGTGTATATCAGGGCTGCCGCACCCCGCAGGGGCTGACTCCCGCAGCTCTTCTCCACTGCGCCCACGATCAGCAGACACTTGCCGCTCCGCTCCGCTCGCTGTGTGCTCGTTAGAGGGCGTCGCATACCGAGGAGGGGCCGTTTGTTTACGCACGTGTGGAGCTGACGCCCCCGTCGCACGTAAAAACGGCCGCGGTATTGCTTTGGACGAAATTGATGGCTCGTTTCTCGGAACTTCAAGACACCCCAAGCTGTTTATCTCTCTAGTCGTGGTAACGCGGAGGCAACTAGTTCTCGGAACGAACAACTTACAACTGCGGCAGAAAACAGATAAGCGGTGTAGAACTTTCGAAGTATGGAAAAATGTCTCAGATATATTCAGCTTTACTGAGACATAAGTATTTATGGAAATTTACTTATATATCTTTCGAAATTTTAATTTACAAAGGACAATGAAATATAATAGTGAGCTACGTTTCGAGACAAAGAGTTGGCTAATTTTCTACATAGAATACTTTCAGAGCAAATACCTTCGTAGGAAGAGAAGAATTCTGTAATCATTCCTCGTGTTCTAAAACACTGTACCATTATAAATATTACTTCAAAATATTTGGAGCTATAGTTTTTCTCTCTTGCAACATATAGGTGAACCCGAGATAGAATGGAGTACCGAGTTGAAAATATGTTTTAAAAATACAAAAGGGTTAATTAAGAGTGCTGCAATTTTTATCTATGCAAATGGTATAATAAAACAATCACAATAACGCAATAATACCGTGAGAAACATAACAATATATATATGTTGTGATGTTGTGCTCGTCACACATTACAGTCGTGTGCAGATACAGTAAGTCGCACCACGTAAGTTTGCTGACGGATTTGTGAGGCTGCAGCTAGATGCAGACAGGTAGCTGTCGCCCAAGGAATGTGGCTACCCCTCGTGTTTCCCCTAATCCGCTGGACCGCTAGGCGGAAGGGTGGCGTGGGTACTCGTGGAGAGGACACAGGGAAGTGTACCTCGTGGCTGTAAGCACGGACGGACGTGCAAAAATACGCGAGTGTGAGTTCGCGCTCCTGCTGGAAGAGCTTTCCAAGGACCAGGTTCGCCGCCAGACCGCGTCGACCATCTCTCGTCCAAGTTACTTGGTGCAGCTACTCCAGACAGCGTCGAACACAACGCCGACCTCGAGTGGAGCTGACTGACTTCTCGCAGTCCCGCAGCAAGAAGCGCCTCCACGGACCTGCCTACAGCTGCCGTCGCAGACGCCAACTTCAGGGTATTGTCAAACTGACGAACTTGTGTGTATTGAGTGCGTTCACATACCGCGTCCACAAGCCCAGCAAACGAGCCTCATGAACAAGTCAATTCATGCTATCCAAATCACATCTCTTAATCACGTCAAACTAATTAATGCATTCCATATACGTGATCTAATAGATGGTAATTTTAAATGGTGCCTTTGATATTAATTCACATCCCTCATGCAAAACATTAATTGATAAATTTATAATCAATTAGAATAACCATATATTTTTGATGTCGCAATTAGCGTGACACTTCAATATATATATAAATCTATTTTATTTTTCCCTGGCATGAAATAGAATGGGGTGGTAAGGATAAGTAATTACAGAAACATATAAAACTAGTGGAAATACAGAAAAAATTAGTTTGTTTTATGTTTATTTAGATTTAAGTGACTATAAAGGCTTAGCTACAGTTTCAATGAATGTGTCCTTTTCAAACCTATTCTCAAAATTCACACACTAGGACAGCCTCGTCATGTCCGTTGTATATTGCTACACCGCAGCTGTGTGGTGCCCATTCTTTGCACACGAAACAAGCTACCCAACCTTCAACTAACTTAGTATAAAATTCAAAGCAATGTAAACATTCACAGTCAGAAAAGTAACTCTCGTTAGTTTTTGATTCTCTCTTCAGCTCGTTATTTTATCGATTGATCTTCAGGTATTTTCCTTTGTTATTTCAATTGTTAATTTTATTTCCTTTATCAAATAGTTTTTCTTTGCTTTTAATTCTTTGGCAAGGTTATTTTACTCTTTTTACCTAGATAGTGGCTTTTTTGTATGGGGAATCTATTAAGACAGTGGTCTTTCCCCCTTCTAATTCGTCCTTTTCGTGCTTTCTTTAACTTTTGAAATATGCATTAGAATTTCAGGTGAAACATAAAATGAAGAGGCCCTGTTGTCACCCAAAACGGGGCAGAGTGGAACGCTTCCAAATTTCACCCACACCCATTTCGCCTGAGGGATACGATTCACGTTACGCAGGTACGGTCACTCGATAAGATACGTAAAAAAAATAAGTACATACAACTAAAGAAAATTAAACTAATTCAAGCATGTTCTAACTATATTTGTAATGTAAACAAGTATATTTTACCTTCATTACAAAAACATCAGAAGTTACGATGCAGAAGAAGAAAATCATTCAGCGAAAACTTCAGACACTAAATTAGACTAACATGTGTGCCGTAGTTGAGCAGGAATAGGTTTGATCGAGTTCTACTTATTACTACTCGCTGTCAATAACTTCCTGGTAGCGAAAAACGTCCAACTTCATTTCTCCCCGGTGCACTGTTCGTCGTTCCCTACTTGTACTTTTTCCGCACTGAAGGAAGAAGTTGCTAGATACGATTTGGTACACTATAACCACTATTACTACTTTTACGTTCACATCTACCTATTCGACAGCGACTTCTGTCTTTGTTAATGAGAATTGAAACAGGCCGAAATGGGGGAGTAAGAAAAAATCTGTATGATTAAACACCGAGAAGATAAAGAACTTTTTGAGCCATGGGAAGAAAATGTCGGACAGTGCCAAACATATTTCTGTGAAAATGCCAATCGTAAATACTAAGCCGAAATTAAATTAGAGGAAATAATAAATTTAATGAGGGGAGAACGAAAGGTTCCCGGTTCTAGTCCCTGTCCCTGCGGGGATGTTCATAATCTCTTAACCCGATACAGAGAGCTTGTTGGGTAATGTAAACTACGCCAAAACTTTTGCGTGGTTCAGATTCCAAGTTAAACTGAAGGTCCTCTCTAGATCTAACAATCGTAGTTGTAACACAATCCGGCGGCAAACACGTCAAGACTTCATTCCAATTACACGTCAGGAGAATCTCCGTATTTACATGTAACACGGATGTTCAGACATCGAAAGCAAATTCAAGCCTACCGAAGGCTTATGTTGTCCAAGCTGGCCCAAACGAAAGTACATACAAACATAAACAATTCAACTCAATTGAATACTTAATCGTCTTTCATTGTAATATCCATTACTTAACCCAGACTGAGTTGCCGACTCGTGGCAACACCGAGCGTTGGTTCTGGTTTCGGACCCGGCGTTTTTTCATTAATTATGTTTTGAAATTTGTGCTCTACGAATTCGTGCTCAACATCCGTAACTCTGGTTTTATTCTGCCCTCACATATTGCTACTTTTGAAGAAACTTCGGAAATTTTCAAACTTTTTAAAATTTACAACTTCTACTTTTTTTTAAATCTTTGAGGCCAGAACTGATTGTAACGTAACCCTCCTTTCAAAATAACACTTGATTTACTTGGATCGGATAATTAGTCTCTGAGATATTATCTCGTTTATGGACACGTGTCGATTACGGAAAGTCGAAAATCATGTGTTCATTTTGCGATCGCAGTTCGTGACTTACAACAGCCACGAATGTCGCAAAAGTATTTGTACAGACACTCATCCTTCCTCTTTAAAACGACACCAAGGTGCCGGCTTAAGTCTATTAATAGCCTATTTGAAACTACTTCGACAGAAACTATCTCTTATTTTTGCCAGTCTGTTTCCTCATAATCGGCTACCACGAATATCGCAATAATATTTGTACAAACACTCATCCTTCCTCATTAAAACGACACCAAGGTGCCGGCGTTATGTCAATTTTTAGCCTACTTATTGTACTTTGAAATTACTTTGACACAAACTATCTTTCATTTTGACCCGGTTTTCTCCTCACGTCCGTTTGCCACGAATGTCACAATCGTATTTCTACTAACATTCATCCTTCCTCTTTAAAATGACACCAAGGTGGCAGCGTTATGTCTATTTTTAGCTGAGTTATTGCAGTTTGAAACTACTTTTTCACGAAACTATCTCTTATTTTGGCGCGATTGTCTCCTCACATCCGGTATCAATTTTAAGGAAGCTTTCGCGTTACAAATGAGTTTTCTCTGCTCGTAGATCAAAGTTGAAACAGCAGGTTGTTCATAGGAGAGTCAATCGAGATTTTGCTAACGAGTGAACTTATTCTCCCATAACGGACATGATAATGGGCGAACTGGCCACTTTGCGCTGCGGTGGGCAGCCTGTTAGCCTTCTCTGAAGAGAGCCGGCGCCCATTAACTGTATTGCCGCGTCCCCCCTCCCCCCTCCCTCTGCCCTGACACCGAGCCGCCGTGACAAATGGAGAGGACGTGGCGGCCTACCGCAGACCACCCCATCCACTGATTGCCGGCCAAGACTTGTAGTACCGAAGCGTGGGGACATCTCAAGGTCAAACAAAATACAATTGCTGTCACCATAGAGTCCTCAACACTTACCGAACAGTGAACCCATCTTAGCTTTTTTTTTTTTTTTTTTTTTTTTAAAAAAAAAAAAAAAAAATACACGTTTCTAGTAAAGGAAAATTCATCTGAGATGCAGTGGGATTTGTGATATCTACCTGTTCCCAGTACGAAAGAATTATAATTTCTTGTTCTTTTGCCATGTCATAAGATAAACCGCAGATATGAAGCTAGACCAAACTGCGAAAACTCCATCCAAAATGGTTAGTTAGTTTCTGCATGATGCCTGTTCAAAAGGAGAGACAGATGCATTCGCCTTACAGATTTATAACAGTATTGGTTTTTAAGCCCGTGGACAATGGATTTGTCTGAATACTGTTAATACTTGTTGTAGTAGAGCAAATATTCTTCAATGTGTCTCGATCTCTTTTGAAACATGATCTAGTTTCTTGAAGAAATATAAATATATATACAATAAAAGTGTGTGTCCCTATATTTCACTCTGCAGCCACAAATATTTAGGACAGACCACTGGTGTTTGTGTGTGATAGTAGCCTAGATTCACCAATCATGTACTATGGTTGTTGCATGTCGGTAGCTGTGGGAGTGTGGGAGATATGATGGTTGAAAGGGGTTGAGCTAGGACATTTCGACCAAAGTGTTCTATATTTTTTTTATATCTTCTGGAATATAATATCCTTGAATGTACTAAAAATTTCTTGAATTATGTTCTAGAATGCGACATATTTTCAGCTATTAACAAATGTAAATAATTTATACGCAACGTATTTAGTGTGTGAACCGTTATTGATCCGACTTACACTGTTGGGTTGCTGATTTGGTAGGGAGTAACATAGACTACTTATATCCTCAAAAGAATTAAGGTTCAGTGTAAAGACAGGAAAACCACCAAAATTTTTGACAAACACAAACGATGTCGAGGGCAACAGCTTGTTTGAAATAAAAGTTAAGTCGAGTTTCATCATTTTCATTATTTATGAAACTACACTTCCACTGGAAAATTAAAAGTAATGAAAGTCGTAAGTGGACGTATAAAAGTAAATGAGCGTGGTATTATTCGCCTATAGACCACGTATAGTTGTCGGAATAACTAGCGACAGAGTTTCAATTTTCTTCGCCACTGAGTCACCAGAATGTGAGGCATAACGATTAAAAATACAATGTTAAGGGAAAATGGTCTAACCAAAAATCCATCCACATAGATAATTGTATAGATAATTCCGAGTTCCAGTGATTGATGAAATTAAATAAGTACTTATGAAACAGCCTTTCAACGACAGGGAATGATTATTACGAAGTGGTTCGCCGTTTGTATAGATATTTATCATTTGTTGTAGATGTCACGAACATAGCAGACAACTTCATAGAGCCTCTAAAAAGCTACAGAGTAATTCAATTAGCTTTCATTTATACTAATACCCTCTGTGTTATGAACAGGATACTTCCATGGTGAACATCGTGAACTCTTTCACTGAAGACACGAACCTTTTACGGTTGTTGATGATCGACATAGCCTGTGTTTTTGTTGAACCAAAAATATACACTGATGCACACTTGAACCGATAGGGCATGTCAAGAATTCTTTTGTCTCCCAACGGAAGGTTTATATATATATATAAAACATCGGTGGTAACTAAATAAATGGAGAGATTGGAATTACATTTTATAACAAGCTTAACTGGACAGGTAGTAGGAAAAGGTTTCAAAATTCTGCACTTGTTACAGAGAATGATAACGGGATGTAAGAGAGAAATAAAGGAATTTGGTTACAAAACTTTGGTCAGACAATTGCTTGAATATGGTAGTGTAGTATGGGATCCACATTTTGAGTATCAAATACAGGAGTTGGAGTCGGTGAAAAAAAACGGGCTGCTAGATTTGTTTCTGGAAATTATCGCAGAATGCAATCAGTGACAGATATGATAAAAGAGCTGGAATGCGATTTATTGGAAGACAGGAGGAAGGTGAAGAGTGTAATGGGAGAGTACAAGGCGTGTATTGGTGATGAGACATGAAAATATATTGGTGCAAAAATTAAAAGTAATGCATGGAAGGGGAAAGATGACCATGAAAAAAGGCTGCCACTCGATTTCAGGCGCAAGGGTGTAGCAAGATTCTCTTTTTATGCTAAGGGTGTCAGGGATTTGAATAAAATACCAAGAGAAATAATGAATAATTTACCAAAAACGTTGATAGAATTTAAAGTTGAAATTTTAGAGGGTAAATGTAGGAGGGTGCAGGAAAGAGGGAAAATTGGTCTGTAGGAAAATTGCCACCGGAGCGGGCGCTTCATTGCAATTAACAAAAATTAAATAATATTTTTTATTGTTATTGAGAACTTCCTTGTTTGAATGTTAATATGGTTAAAGGCTTTTTTTGCCGCAGTTGTTCGACAATAAATTCTACAAATAAAGCGCATTCCACAAAAACTAGTTGTGGTGAGTATTATTTTTATTTCCTAGTCGAGTTTCACCCTTATCTATAACAACTAAGCACGGAGTTATTTAACATGACCGAGCGTGGTGGGTGAGTGGTTAACGCTCTGGCCTCACATTCGTGAGGACGCGGGTTTGAATCCCCGTCCGGGCATCCAGATTTGAGTTTTCCATGGTTTCCCCAAATCACTCCAGGCGAATGCCGGGATGCTTCCTTCAAAAAGACCAAGGCCGAATTCCTTCCCGTTCCTTGTCCCCAGTCCCATCTCGCCTCAAATGTCCTTGCCCGTCGAATGGGCGTAAAAAAAATAAAAAAAATTAACATGCCTTCTGCGAAAGGATTAATTTACAATGGCGATCTGGTGAGGTGTTCATCAGCTTGTTTCAGAAAATACCATTATTTTAGCTTTGGAGACATTACTAGACAGGTCAAAATCCTGGAAAAAATGAAAACAGCTGGATAATTTGCGAGGAGGAATTGTACGTATCAGATTTTATAACAATGGCGAAACCGCCAGAACTGAAAGTATCGTTTGTGTGTATATTGTGAACAGTTCGGTCCAGGCAACAGTTTTTCCGTAGTTAGGTATTCTATCTGCGTGCAGTAGTGAAAGTAAACAAAGCATCGGGCTCGTTCGCGTGCCCATAGAGTAGTGCACGCAATTCCCTGGACACCTGTTTCGGCCAGCGTGGTTGACGTGTCCCTGAAATGCGATGTGTTACGAGAGACGAATACTGGAGCAGGGGTCACGCCATGGAAAAGCTCACTCCTATTACTATTCAGATTAAAACATAACAGCACTAAAAAAACTAAAAAAATATTTCTCATTGAGTCTGAACTAATTTTGACAGTCTTCTGTATTATTTCCAGTGATTTTAGATTATTTTTTGGTATTTTAATTGTTATATTTTTCGATTAAATTGATACACACTACTGTACACTGCTCCTGGAAACTTTTCTGATTAAAAATATTTTTTTTAGTATTCAAATTCTAGCTGAAAACAACATTTTCAGTTTTTTAAATACTCCAATTTACTGAAGTGTAAAATTTAATGATACTCCACAATTTTTTATTTTTTTATTTTTCCTCCGTAATGTTTGTTGTTAAAGTGTGATTGAAAATTGCAATTTGAATTTAAACTAACTCAAAATAATAAGAATTATAATTGAAAAAAAATCTGACTCGTATTCAGCAGAAATTTTAGGTATGCATCACTCTTTTATCGGACGTAAAAAGCTTTTGTTTTTCTCAAAATCGGCATGCAGAGAAATTGTCTCTATTCTGCGCCTTTCAAATTATTGTGCAAAACCGAATTGTTCCTGTGTTTTATATCATTAAATAGCTACATGAGTTATTCCTGCATTGAATTCTACCTCCCCAGTATCTATTAAAACTTTATACAAAGCCAGACCATGAGAATTGTGTATGCTGCGTGTAACTGCAGGTTGGATCGGAAATTCCATCCTAGTGCATTACTGTGATCCAACTATTAATGTAGCTTGAGAAGCGCATCTAGAACTAAACAGTTGATCCCTGTTACGGTGTAGGTGTTAAACTGAACCATTATTCTGTTAATTGGTCTGATCAATACGCTATTCAAAAATATCGGTTCACCAACCTATTCTCGGTTCAGTGATTATTTCTGAACAGTACAATACATTCATTGCAGGCGTGAAGAAAGGATCAAATTCGTAGGCAACACATTCTTCTGGAAGCCACTTCGTTGTCGGCCGGAATTCTGGATATTGGTACTGCGATTTATCTAAATTTCTGCTGGTTGTATTCTTGGACCTGTTGGTTCTTCCTTGGAAATCACCACCTGCGGAGAGATAGCGACCATGCCTTGCTGCGGAAACACACTTCCGCTGATCGCGACCTGTGAGGTGATCACGCTGAGGATCATTAACTTTTACGGTACATCCATCCCTCCTTTATTCGATTCTCGTTCTTTAAATCAAACTGCTAAAATAAAAAAAGTTGCGAATAAGTAAATCATAATTTAATTTAATTTTTGTCTTAAAAATTGTTTCTTCTATTGGCAAGCGAGTTCTGGTTGGACACCTCCCCCCCGTCTCCCAGTCCCCCCTCCCTCTCCACCACCCTCCCCCCTCCCCTCTTCCCCCTTCCCCCCTTCCTTTGTAGACCATCCCAAAAAATTGTACTAAGTAGAATTGACAATTTCGCAATATAACAGTAGTTTTCGCAGCAACTTGCGATCTATTAAAAGCCTATCGTATCATATTTCGTGATGTTCCTCCTCAAAATTTAAAAATAAAATTCGTACAAATGGCTACAAAATTTTCAGTTTTTGCCCTTCTGCCCCTGTCAGAGATTATTCGAGTTAAAAGTGAAATATACAAATTTGAGGATCTGCGTGCTTAACTACCCACTTTGAAAAATTTTAACTCTAATAATTTGACGATTTTTTCCATATCCCCAAAAATCCGGATTTTTTTCCCCCCAACGCAATGGCGATTTGAGGTTAAACTTCTAATTTTCGCCGCAACTTCAGATCATGTAATACGAAATAAATCTGCGTAATACATTTTGTTTAACGCCTCGTCCAGACTAAAAGATGTGTATTCTCGATCGCTTCCTTAAAAGCTGTTCTGGTAGATGTTAATGAAGTATCATCGTTATGGTATTTCAATATAATGTAGCATTGTCGTGAACGCCTGGTTGTATGCAGAACTGTCGGTTATGAGAGTACTACAGTGAATGCCTTCTTTTTTGGCAGCTTTCTCTGGTTGACTGTCAAATTCGCAAGCATTTCTGTTCTGGATTACAAATCAGATGGTGAAATGCCATGCCGTTCATCTGAACCCTTAAAGTCGCCTGTAACTATTTTTCATTTCATGCGCTTCTCCTTAATTAAAGTAAATATACATTCACAATTATCAATTTAGTGTTTTAACGATTATGGTATCATATTTTGAGTTTTCATTAGTTTCGTAGTTGTTTTGAATGTTATCAACATCAAATCTTTATAAATCTGATATCAATATTTATTGTATGAGATAATCATACATATCCGGTACAAACATTCATTTTGTTGGATTTGTAGGACAACAGAGTGGCATACGATAGAGAAAATTATTGTTAATGTTGCCAGAGTGTTGCTGAGTTCTACACAGGAATTCAGAAAAAATGGTTAAAAAAAAAAAACAAAAAACAAGAAACTTAACCAGTAGATAGATAACTGAATCTTGTAAGTTACCTGCGCCGAGTGGCATTAAGTCTTCGTTTGGCTTGAATTTTCATTGGATGTGTACACAGCAGTGTTACTGCTAGGGTGTTATTGTTATTGCATAGCAGGTAGTAAAATATTACTATACAGTCGTCCTCGATACTAAGTGTAGTTTTGTAAAGTAACTATCGAACAAGCAGGATTTCTGGCGCACTCACTCCAGGACGGAAAAGCTATAATCAAGTTGACAAATTATAGAAATTCAAGACTCGTTTAATATCTGCCAACACAAACCGAGCGTGGTGGTGTAACGGCTAGCGTTCTGGCCTCGCATTCGGGAGGACGGCGGTTCGAATCCCCGTCCGGGCATCCAGATTTGGGTTTTCCATGGTTTCCAAAATCACTCCAGGCAAATGCCGAGATGCTTCCTTAAAAAGGCCATGGCCGAATTCCTTCCCATTCCTTGCCCCCCATCCTTTCCCGTCTCTAAAGACCTCGCTGTTGAGAGACGTAAAACAGTAAAAAAAAATGCCAACACAACTCAATTTCAGTTTACTTTACACTTGACTGAACTTGTTTACCAAACCAGATATTCATTGTTAGTGTTAAGCAAATGGTGATGACAAAGTAACCGAAACGACTGGCATTAATCATTAACAAAACGGGGAACCAAAGCGAATGTGCAACAGCGTTATCATTGAAGCTTCTCTCTGATAGCATTAAAGGATTAAAACTCGACTGTGAAAATTAGTAATAGATCATAAATATATAATAAATGATGACTGCCAATGTAATTGATTTTTCTGTTGTTCGATTGTATACTTACCATGCTCAGCTGACATTTTTTTTGTGGAATATGTGTAGTTGTTATTATTTTGTTTTAATACTGCATTTTGTACAGTGAAATTATGGAATAAATTATGAATTATTTATATTTTATAGTGTTTTATGGTTATCTAATATTCGCAGTTTCAGCGATGTTATCAGGGTTTCAGCACTGCACATCTTTCCCTACTTGTTGTGTGTTTATTTCATTATCTCTTAACTGAACCGTTTTGACTTCACCAGAAGATGGCGACAGAGTTCCCGATCGCCGAAATATAGTGTGAAAACACCCTTTTCACTCGGCTAGTCACCCGAGAAGACTATATTAATTCTCAACGCCGAGGGAATCTTCAAACTTATGAACCGGTATATTGTTCACATTTAGAACGACTAACGTTGTGTGTCGTTGTTTTGTTTTTACACATCTCTTTTGTCAATTTGGTTTTAAAAAGTGTAAAATCATGTCAGACTGTTCTGATGTAGTTTGTACCTGCTAACAGTGTCTTATTTGTGTTGATCACTGTACTTCTTGTTTTTATTTAGTTTTATGTATACAGTCTGACCATCCGGGTTGTTGCATTCGCTAATTACTGGTTTTCCTTCTGTTAATGCTTTCTAAATGTGCTAGTTTGCTTAGAACGTACTTTGTTTTTTTTTTCTATTCCTTATATAGTGCTATTCCTTATACTAGACTAAGTATTTGCATATCTTTATAAATATTTGTAGCTTTTAAGCAGGTGTTCAGTCATTGTTGAATGATTATAGTATTTTAATGCTCTAAGATGGTCTTTGTATCTTGTTTCAATTTATTAATGTTTTGCCCATGAATTGTGCGTGAGAGTAATTGCATGTTAGTCTGTGTATACCTGAATTGTGGATTTATTGATTGGTGTTTTTGTGTAGTGAGTTGTCTATTTTAAACGCCACTCGAAAACGATTGCTTTTTTTTTTTGTTTTTTTAAATATTCTTGGTATTTTGTGGGTGTCTTTGTTGATGTGGGTAATTGCACACCATTTCTTTTTGTTTATTTTCGTATGTGCTGTGTAATTTCCTATTTACTCTCTGTGAAGGTCTCTATTTTATGTTACTTTCACTATTTCTTTTTTAACTTTTTTCAGCCAATGTACTTTGTTTTCTGATCTTTCTTGGCCGTAGAGATGATTATGTTTAGTTCTAATGTATATTTTTCTCAATTATATGCTGCTTCTTCGATGTAGTGAACATATGTCTTGCCACAGATTGTTTGAGAATTTGTGGGAAAACTGATTCTGAAGTAAATATCTTGTCTGTGGTGGAAGGGTTCCTAATTATGTTGAATGAGTGATAGCGTATTCCTGTTGTTGTATTAAGAAAGTTAAGTTTACCGGTTGTTATTTCCATTCTTAATTTAATGTTTATATGTTTGCAGATGATATGAATGATAATTAATTCTATATTTATAATTTACTACCTGCATTTGAGAAAAATAGCTCAAAAAATCTAGTTATTAGCCATCGATTGTCTGAGTGGTACAGGGACATCGGGACTTGGTTGTTAATTAGCGTTGTCAGCGAACTTCGATGTGTAGGTATGTAGAAGGTCTCAGAGGTTGTTTTTTAATTTGGTATGATATAATATGTTGATTTGAATCGAAATACCCCGGACGTTCTGTTTTAATATAGATTTATGACATAACAATGCTATTTGGTCGCAAATATGTATTTATGTCGGCATATTGAACTTGGTAAAGGTACTTTGTACAGCGACGCGGAGAGTGACGGGAATTTAAGCATCTCTGGTCCAAAGATAGGCCAGCCAGAAAATGAAATGTGAAATCTTTGGCTGTGAGATGAAAATAAAAAGAAGCAGTAATACAAGTGAATTAGTCTAAAAAGAAATATGGTTTTGCAAATAAACTGTAAAACATTTCATGTAAAAAAAATCTATGATGTAAGTAAGAATGAAATGTGCTAACATCGTTGGATGTCTAGTTCAGATGTACGTATTGTTTGTTTTCAGATTTAGGAGAATAACGGAAAAAGAACGAATGGTGTCATGGTGTTTCAACTTACGAAATGCAGTGCGAATAATTACGGGTTATAATTGGAGTACCAGCATCGTTTGGCTTCCTGTTTTCCGTAATATTTCACATTCAGCTCTAAGAAGCTTTGCTATACTTCTGGAAGAACAATCGGAAGAAACCACAGCTACCCATACACGACAATTTTACACAAGAAACCCCTAACGCTTCAAATCAAGGAAACCTCAAGAAACTGTGGATAAGTTAAAGGGAGCTGTTATCGGTAGTCTATAACCTTCTGATTAAAAAATATTCAATGCGTTTAACATCTCCCAAGATGGTAATGGAAAGTCGTTAACCGGATTCGAACAGGACAAGACAGATGCGATTACTTACTACAAGAATGGGGTTGGGTCAGTTCTGCAAATTGTTACTGTGGAGCTACCTTTCAGTCAATCCACTGCATCATTTCTGACTGTCCTCTTAGAGCCTACAAAGCAACGATAGTGAAAATACACCAAGCATTGATCAAAGCTATTGAAAAGATCAGAGCACTAGATATAGAGATACGAGCTCGTGATAAGCACATTTATCATCACCTTTTGTATATTTTGTAGGGAATTTGTACACATCATACAATAAGTAAATAAATTTACTGAATTAAATTTTAGAATCATTAATTTTTGTGTCTTTAGTGGTAAAAATATGTCGTATACAAAACCAGGAAGCTACAGACGATGGACGTAGGGTTCTGTTTACCATCGTGAAACTTCGTCAGTAGAATAGAGGTGGTCAATTTCTATGAATAATTAGTATAAAGTCAATGCAAGTGGATTTGTTTATTTCTTATTTATTTCTCCCCATCTCGTTTTATCCCATTCTGTGAAACATCTCCAGTGGTTCTGTATTTTTAAATGTTTAAATTTACTTGTATTTATATACTATTTCCACCGTTAGCGGTTTTTGTAGTAGCATTTTCCACTATAGGTTTTTTCTCTTTCTTAAAATATTACTAGAAAAGTGGAGTGAATTTGCAGTAAAACTGATCATTAAGATACTTAAAAATTACCTACAGTGCAAAATGTAGCAACAGAAATCGCTGACAGCAGAAATAGTGTATAAATACGAACAAACGTAAATAATAAAAAATATAGAACCGCTGAAGATGTTTCAGAGAATGATTTAAAACGCATTCCGGAAAAAATAAATATGAAATAAACAAATTCAACTGCATTGATATTAATTATTGATAGAAATTAGTATATCGCAAGTGAGGAAATGACCCACAACATTCAGTTGTTAATAGAGACAGTGTCTTCGAAAAATTTCGTCGTAAATTGCTCGGTTACTTTGCAAAGTACGGACAGCAGAAAAACTGTTATTTGGGGTTGAAATTATGGCTAATTGATTCCCTGCAATTAACTCTTCAAGGAAAAGTGTACACGGAAGTCGTTACATTGGAAACAAAGATGTAATGCACGCCGAAACATACGGTTACGCACAATACTGACGTCATCAAAAGACGTCTCGAGCAGCCTGTCGCGTAATTGTAGTCATAATTTGGCTTGGCAGCCACCTTCTTTACTAAAAACCACTACATCGCATGGAATATTGGTCGTCATTCAGGTCCAGGCTGTAGTTCAACTAGGGTTGTAACGGAACTCACGGATGCGGATGTTCAGTGCTTGACTCCCGCAGATGTGGATGTTTTGAGGAAGCGGAGGTGGAAAAATAAATTTATAATTATTTAGATTTTAATATTTTATCAAAAATAAATTTAAAATCAAAATTAATATATATTTTATGCCAAATTGTATGTTTTTTCATAAGTAAAGTCTATTTCCGTGTAAAACTGCCATATTGACCTATTTTTTGCCTCATGTTTTAACAATAAAATACGTGGGATGATTTCACAATTTAATTAAATTATTTACATAACCACGCATTCGTCTAAAAACCAGTTTTTGTCATATGAACTATGCGGAGTTCGTTGCGCGACTAATTGATGCGTCAAGCAGAAGACCACGGAACTGCACATCTCCGTGCTCGTTTTTTTGCTTATGGCTATACGCCTTATCGACGTCGTGGTTATTAGAGGTGGAAAAGGATGGGGGCTAGCAACGCGAAGGCTTTTTAAAGGAAGCCTTCATCTGGAGTGATTAGGGGAAACCATGGAAAACCCAAATCTGGATGTGTGGACGAGGATTCGAACTCACGTTCTCTCATATGGGAGGCCAGGGAGCCAGAGCGTTACCTCTCACCTACCATGCTCGGTTCCGCACTCGCCACCCGCCTTCTTTCCGCTATAGTGGCGCATTCACAGTACAACTTGTAGGACCTACGATGATCCGATTTTCGATAAAGAACTCTTCATGGGACATGAAAGTGATTAAACAATTAGAAGTAGTTAATGTCAGATGCTGTTGGACTCCCAGGCAATCAAACCTTGTCCTTACTGTCCAAAAAGCAATGTATATTGGAGGAAGCTATTGGAGGAAACATCCTTCGAGTGTGCGTTAAAGACACATGGTGTGCCGTGGGAAACTA
This sequence comes from Vandiemenella viatica, assembly GCA_031002005.1. Lineage (NCBI taxonomy): Eukaryota > Metazoa > Arthropoda > Insecta > Orthoptera > Morabidae > Vandiemenella > Vandiemenella viatica. The sequence continues at coordinate 230,294,944 of CM061919.1, read as the reverse complement.
AAAGTGGAAAGAATTGCTTGTAACATTTTGTTGGACCCCTTCTATTAGTGAGAAGGGGTGAACGCATCCTGCGGTAGTTCTACACGTATGTCCTATAAGTTGAAGCGTTAATAGGCCACTTTACTTTACATACAAGTTCAATCTTGTAAATTCGTCGCTTAGGTAATAACACCGTTTAGTTCATTGTTACTGTTACTGCAAAATCGTCAGAAAAAAACAGCTATTTTGTTCTTTGCTAAGCGACGATGTGCAGAATTTCGTATAAAAAGAAAATATTATTATATATTGCTATGTAGACAAAACATCCGCCACACATCCGCATTAAAAATTGTGGATGCGGATGCGAAAGCGGATGTAGGATTTCACGCGAAAGCTCCGCACTTGCGGATGCGGATATCCGTTACATCCCTAATTTCAACCTAACCACACCGTCCGTTAATACAGTTCCTTGGAAATCAAAATGTGTACCGCATGCGGGAGTTGCACATTCACGATAATGAAGGCAGCCACATATTGGCTAATACGTAACCCGACATGTTTGCATACACTTTTTGTTGTACAGTAATGCTGCAAGAATGGTGTTAGTCATATTTTCATTCCGAAAGAACAGCATTCTTTATATTTCCATAACCTGTCTTTCTATTTTCCTATCACTAAATTTTTTGAGTCCAATGTACCTATGTTACATAATAAGTTTTGTCTGCACATAAAATTTATCAACAGATTGCAAAAAATTGACTGCGAGAGAAACAGTTTTTTTAAAAAATACTTTTCACAACAGCCAATTTCTCTACCATAGGAGCAAGTTGTTAGGTGCCTACATCTCTGAGTAATACACTCCGTGTAATTTCATCGGCTTGTGAAGCAGTGTGTCCGTAGCTCTCGTAGCGACACGGCGCTGTTGGGCAGCTGATGCCTGTCCTCGGTTCCTGATCGCCCTGCGCGTCTTCGCTCGCGTCGCCGCGTGGTCCCTCGACTCCCCATTAATCTTGCTCGGCCCTCGTCGCCTGATGAGCGCAGCTCGTCCATCTCCACCTTCCGCCGCACTCGGCTGTCGCAGAAATCGACCGCTCCCTCCACCGTTTAGGCTTTATACTACCTCCGCTCCGCTTGAATTCTTTCTCAAGCCCTTCTACTATCACGTACAGGTGCAAATTTACTTAGCTACTTGCAGAATATAGCCGTCATATTAAATTGCACCACATACAGTGTTATTAAAAATGTTTGAATCGATTTTACAAATTTATTGTAGCTTTTAAGGACACCAATATCTGTAGGGGAACCAGGAGCAGAAAGTTGAAAATATGAATAAAAAATACGAAAGGGTTAATTTAGATAGCTACAATTTTTTTTATTAACGCGTTGTAATGAAATAATTACGATAATCCAATAATATTGCGAGAAAACAAAAGAACGTTAATTTTCTTTTTCAAAAACAGAAAATTATGTAATTTGTCCAGTTCCTCCCCGGGCATGGGGCACAGCGGGGTTGTAAGCACAAGATATTATAAAAACATATAAAACTAATGGAAATGAAGAACAAATAAATTTGGTCTATATTCAGTTTAAGTGGCTATAAAGTATTATTAACAGTTTTCATTGATTGTTTCCTTTTTTAAATCTTATTCACAAAATTCACATCCTAGAACAGCTTCATCACTTCGCTTTGTCACCCGGGAATTGTGTGCCCATGTTTTTTGCACAGGGAACAGGCGACACAACATACAATTGACTTTGAGTAATATTAATGGTAATATAAACATTCACATTAATATGGTAATACTTAATGTGACCTATGTGTGGTGCAGGATTATCCTTTCATTCCTGAACATCCTATATATATATATATATATATATATATATATAGAGAGAGAGAGAGAGAGAGAGAGAGAGAGGGAGATTGTTTGTTTGTGAGATCCACGCACAAATTATTACCTTAGAATCGTTTTATGAAATTATGTGTCACAAGCATCTATTTTAAATCTGTATGAACAATACTTTTCTTACAATTTTGAGCCCGTTAGCATTTGAATTCCACAATCTATTAGGAATGAAGGAACGATACTTAGAAACAACAACTGCAGATTTTTTCACTGTAGTTCGCACTGTTCTCCAAAAATTCAGAATTTCGAATTTGACTTCAACCACCTGTGACGACGGGAAATGTCTTCACCTCTTCTTTTCTTCTCTCCCAATATTTCTTCTACTGTTCACTGTGTTTTTTCTTCGTTCTTGTGTCCAAGCTCCTTCTGTTTATTACAATACTTTTTCTTAGAAACCATCAATCGCAACACATGACCGTGATCAGTATTTTTTATTTCTTCAGATTCATTTGCGCTATCTCCACTTTTTCTCAGTAAACCAAGGAATTTGTGATTTGCCTTTTTTTTTATCAAAATAATCAAATAATCTTTTTCATCAGTTTTACTTTAATAATTGTAGACTGGTGTTCGTAAAAAAGTAATTCATCTTTTTCTGATAGTACCTAAAAGTTTTACAGTCTCCATATAACATTTTTTTACTATTTATCTTTAGTCCGAGAAATTTTATAAAAAATTTTCTTACCTTTTTTGTTTTCCTTTTTATTTAATATATAAATCAGGATTTTCTTTGTCATGTTGCTTTCCAAATACCATCTATCTGGAATAAAGACTCAGAACTCGAAACATACACACAAAAACCAATAGATGACGTCAGTTCAACATGAGATGTTTGAAGAACTCTACGGAATTACTCCTGCGCAATTAATCGAAAGGATGCAAACGAATTTTCACCTCAATGAGACTGCTACGTTGCTGAGTTGTTTTCCTCGAGGACGAGTGTTTGTGGTGGGAAGCCAGCGAGCGAGCCTTCTCCGTGCTCTGCTCTTCCACCGCCTCACCCCGGCCCCTGGGAGGTAGACTCCCACTCACCGGCAGCGAGAATTACTGGTGCGTGCCTGGGGCAGAGCCAACTGCCGTTTGTTAGGCCCCTAATCTCGACCTCTGCTGTTGGATTTCCCTCCACCTGGAGGCGACAAGCCACCGCCCTGCCCAGCACTTCCTGGTACTCCCCCTCATTAATTATGCAAGCTTCAAATCAGAGGCATAACCCGAGCCTCTTGCTGCGCTCCACAGGATTTATTGCCTTCTGCATAGCTGTACAATAAGTCAGAGAATCCATTTTACTTTACGAAACACAGTGAATCATTATCACTAAAAGATTTTGAGTGATACAAATTCCCAAAATTTACCTCTGTATTTCTCTAAGTATAACACAAGCATTCATCGGTGTGAAATTGATACTGAACGAGGTGGGTGAGCCGTAACGATCTGGCCTCGCATTCGGGAGGACGCGGGTGCGAATCCCCGTCCGGGCATCCAGATTTGTGTTATCCATGGTTTTACCAAATAACTCAAGACGAATTCCGGGATGCTTCCTTCAAAAGGCCATGGCCGAGCTCCTTCCCGTTACTTGTCCCCGATCATTTCCCGCCTCTAATGATCTCAACGTTGACAAGTCGTAAAGCTATTAGAAAAAAAGTAAAAAGTGTAAAATTGATATTCATGAAACTCAATGTTTCATTCATTTCACAATTCTTCATATATCATACAGATATAAATCCTCTTCACGTATCGAACGGCATATCTATTTTGATCGTAAACTACGTAATTACAACATATACGTTCTGCATGTTTTAAATTTTAAAATAAAAAAAATTGAAATAATCGTGTGCGATCTAGTATACAACATATCCAGAGGAGTACTGACCTCAGTCACGATAACACGATAGAGTACAGTAAAGGAAAGAAGCGAAAAGAAATTTGCTGGGTACGGTCGTATACACGTTTATCGTGTTCAGCCTACATAGGTTATGACAAAATGATAAAGAAGGCAGACCTTGGACAAAGATGCTGGAAAGACCCCAAAAAACCAGCTTTGGTAGTAATGTGTAATTATTGCTTTAAGACAAAAAAAGAAAAATAGATCTTAAAAACTGAGAGATATTCCAGCAATAATTATTATTATTTTTTTCCCCCAGTGTGCTGTGGAAAGGCTGATACGTTATATTAAACTTTTTAGCACCACGTATTGAACCCTCAGTCGTAGTATACAAAAAGTATGTAAAACTGCAATTTACTGTGTAGTACATTTCTTAACCTATTTTTGATTATATTTTTCTTTCAGATACTCTGATGTGCAGGAGTGTATGATTGAGACTAAAGAAGATTAGGGAACTGAGCTTCCATTCGGCTAAAACAACTGCTAAGGATGTTTTCAGGGTTTCAATTATCTGCTTTCACATATCACTTCAAAGTATTCAGCCGACAATGCTATATAAATATTTTAATCAGTTTCATATTATTTTATCGGCTTTACAATTGATGTGTGTCGTAAAATATTTTTATCAAGAATATGTAACATATTTTAACAATGCCATTACTTTCTGTTTAGTTTCATGTGCTGTTCACGATTAATACATTGCTTGTAAGCTACGATACATAGAGGCATTGTCGTTATCGCACAACCGGTATTCTGCAGTGGCTGTAAAATTCGGTAATAGTGATTACTTGATTTACGTCTTGTACTTCTGCAACTCATTCAAAAAAACACCTACAAACTATCATGACTTCCAATTCTGTTGAACTCCAGACACAATGGCACAGAAGAGGTCTTAATTAATTATCTTGCAGTTCCTTTGTATTTGTAGTCGTTGGGCTGTAGAAGATTAATCTCGTTGCTTTAGTGATTTTATATATATATATATAGAAAAGCTTATGTTTAATTTTACCATAATCTATGGAAATGTCATTCACTAATGGAAATATCGGAAATATTTAAGTAGCTGGTAACTGTCACGGCTAACGATTTATGAGAAACAAGTAGTAACAATAGGGTTCCATCAATAAACTACCCACAGATCTTCATGGAAACGGTAATACGTGCTTGGAAAATTTCAGATAAGAAGTACTAATGTATTTTTCCCCCGTTATTAACCGTAGTTTTCCTTGCTATTCTATTAATTCAACAATTCGGTCACGAATGGTTGCAGAATATGAATTTTTAACATTTCATTGTGGTAGTATAAGTGTGAATGTAATATAGAGGATATAGTACTGATGGTATATTTTACTAATTAGATCTTTCACTTTATATTCCATTTTATTTACTTCACGTGACAGAAATTAATATTTCTATACAAACATTGAGCTTTATACAGTACGATACACTATTTTTCGACCACACTACATGTGTCAGACCGCCTGATACTGACTACTCGTAGTCTAGAATCCCTTCTCGCTCTCGAGCGGGTCACGGCCACCGACCCACCTGTTCAATTCGTGGCTCTACGCGATCTCCTGTTGCCTCTCCACACAGCTGAGTCGCTCTGGAACTAATAATATTTACTCCTTCTTCAGCTAAACAAAATACAACACGCCACGAATCTAAGGTACAAAATTATACAATAGTGTTACAAAGATTTTATGCACTCTATTTATAGATTTGTATCGCAATGCAAGTTGTCGTCGTTTCTGAATAAAGTTAATTTAAATATTTTTGTAAGAATCTTGTCACTGCCATCTTTAAATCGCAAAGACTTTATCATTGGTAGATGTAAAAAATACCTGGTAACCGAATAGTACAACATTCATGATTATTAATTAATCATTTCAACGACGCAGCACCGGAGCTCGATAGTGAATTCATTTTAACTGTGTTGGAGCGCACATTCCAGTACCAATTTCCCTATATACCTCATTTTTCCCTTTCCTGTATCCGCCTGTATAAATTTCAAATTTAAATTCTTTCAGCGTTTTTGGTAAATTATTCATCATCTGTATTGGTAATTTATTCCAATTTCTGACACCCTTACCTACGAAAGAAACTCTATCCACACTCTTATGCCTGACATCAAGGGCCAGCTTGTGGTCATGGTAATCTTTTCCCTTCCGTGTAGCTCTCCTAATTCTTCCACCAATATCTTTCTTCGCCTCGTCACCAATATACCCCCTGTTAGACACCCATAATTCTCTTCACACTCCTCCTGTCTTCCAATGAACCCCATTCTAGCTCCTTTATCATAATAATTACTGATTGCGTTCTGCGGTAATTTTCAAATACAAATATAGCAGCCCTTCTCTGCACCCCCTCCAACTTCTGTATTTGATAACTAAAATTTTGGTCCCATACTACACCACCAATATTTTTTTCTTGTTGCTATAAGCCTCGTCGACGGCTAAGATCATTAGAGGCGGGATGAGATTGGGGACAAGGAACTGGAAGGTATTCGGCCATGGCCTTTTTGAAGGAAGCATGCCACCAGGAGTGATTTGAGGAAACCATGGAAAACCCAAATCTGGATGCCCGGACGGAGATTTGAACCCGCGTTTTCCCAAATACGAGGCCAGAACGTTAACCATTTACCCACCACGCTCGGTCCCACCATATTCGAGAAATGGTCTGTCCAAAGTTTTGTAAAATACTTCTCTAGTACGTCCCCTCATCACTCTCTCCAAAAGTGAAACATTGTGAAACTTTTTTCTACCACCTGTTCAATGTGTCTTGTTGAGTATTTTTTTTTAATCAAATATTATGGCATGGAATTTGAATGTCAAATCTTGAACATTGCTGTACATGAATCTGTCGTAAAATGATCGTTTCGACTCTTTTGTTTCAGACTGGAGTGTCTCGTGACGCGGTATTCTGGTGCATGAGCTGACCGGGTCTCGCCGGGCACAGCGCGTACAGAGGTGGATCCTGTCGGTGGTAATCCCATTACCCTGACGTACGCCGGGAGTCGCCTGTTGCTGCAGCCGCCACTCTGCGCTAATACGATTGACCGACAGAGGCCCTTTGACCACACCGTCACCTCTATCGCACGCCACAGTTTCCTTACGGTATAAGACTCTTAAGCTGTTAAAATTTATTTCTGTTAATTATTAGGCTGGTTCAAAAAGTGACTAGCCGGAGGCTTAGAAACAGAAACCAGTACATGTATTTCAGATGTATTGGCCCTGGCCGTTGAGGCACTTGTCCCTCTGCGACACAGAGCGGTGAACGGCTGTCTCGTAAAATTCCTGGGGCCGCGATGTGAACCAGTTCCGCACGTACTGCTTGACGTCATCGTCCGATGTGGATCGTTTGCCCCTCAGAGCCTGTTTTAGGGAACCAAAATGGAGTAATCGCAGGGCCTTTCACTGTCGTGGAGCAGAATGACCCCACAAGTGATGTTGCCTGGTCGTTTTGATACGATCGCTTGGCGAAGGGTGGTCAAGGTTTGCGTGTAACGCTGGGCATTCATTGTTGTCCCGTGCTGCAGGAAGTCTATCAGAATGGGACCGCGTTGGACAAAGAAGAACGTCAGCATTACTTTTGTCGCATTTGTGCGAATGGCTTTGTATTTTGTTGCTGGTGGTGACCCTCCATGCTTGCACTGTAGACTTTTTCGTTTTGATTCTGGTTCGAAGTGATGACACCTAAGCTCATCTCCAACCACCACTCGTTCCAGGAACTAATTCACTTCCCTGGCATAGTGCTGCAGATAATCAAGACATGCCATGCTTCCTGTTGTGGTAGAAGACTGTGGGGCACCAATTGGGCGCACACTTTGCTCCATTTCAGTCTTTTTGTCATGATGGTGTGAACACTTCCGACGCTCATTCCGACAACGGCGGTTTCGGCTTTCACTGTAACTCCGTGGTCCTGGGTAACGAGTCCATCAACCAGCTGGACGATGTCATCGGTTATGCGGGGTGGTGTTCCAGACCGTGCATCATAGGCCAGCGACACCCGTCCTTCCCTGAAACGCTTGTGCCACGTCTTGACCCTGGGAAGGGACATGCAGTGTTCAGCGGACACTTGTGACATTCTTCGATGAATGTCCGTTCCCCTCACTCTTTCCGTTGGCACAAAACGAACAACACCTCTTTGCTTTTCTTTTGATGCCTCCATTTCACTGCTTAGAACACGAAAGAAGGCTGAACGACTGACGCATGTTTCTGCTAGCTTTGCAGTCACGTGACTTGTACTAGTGACCCAACAGCGGCGGGCATGTGGACTTACGCGTTCTTGCCTGAAATCCTCTTTGCTACTGACGCATCGATATTACCATTCTGTCACCGGTTTTCACATTCCAGACTCAGCCTAGTTTCTTTTTGAACTTTCCTTCTATTAATAGTACACTGGTTTGCAGAACATAAGGACGAAAGTAACAATCGCATGATTCAATGGCAAGTAACATAGCTCGATGAAACCAGAACTATAGACAGTATGGTACAGAAGGCAACTGAAAGAAATACGGTATGAGACAAACTGAAATGTTTTATACAGAGACAATAAGCCACACTGAATTCACTGTGACTCATGACGTCCCCTTGAATATTACGAAAAAAAAACCCTGCTCAACGTCTCTTAACAGCGAGATCTTTAGAGACGGGAAAGGATTGGGGGGGGGGGGCAAGGAATTAGAAGGAATTCGGCCATGGCCTTTTGAAGGAAGCATCCCGGCGTTCACCTGGAGTGATTTGGGGAAACTATGGAAAACCAAAATGTTGATGCCCGGACGGGGATTCGAACCGCCGTCCTCCCGAATGCGAGGCCAGAACGGTAACCGTTACACCACCTCCCTCGGTTTACGGAAAAGGAGGGACATGGTTCTTGAAAGGGTGTGTCATCATCACGGACAGCGATGCATGCTCTGTAATTTGCTTCAATGCTGGCTACCAGTTTGGTGAAGATTTCTTATGGTAGGGTGTTTTATTCCTCCACCAGCGTAATGGACAAGTGCTGGATGGTGGTGGGTGCATGTAGACGTGCTGCAATTACAGTCCCCAATGCATCACACACGTGGTCCACGGGATTTAAGTCGGGGAAACGGCCTGTCTAGTCCAATTATCGAATATCCTCTCGTTACAAGAGTTCGTCCACCTGCACTGTTCAATTCGATAGCGCAATGCCATCCATAAGTACAGCTCAGAATAATTCATCAACCCCAGAATCTTCAAAATAAGATCATAATGGTCATTGGCTGTCACCAGAGAGATGGTTTGCTGGTCGCTGTTGAGGCGGAACATCCATGGTGTCTTCTTTCAGCATAAAGTCAGCCCTGTTGTTAAAGATTGATCTGGGATTCTCTACAACGCAAATTTCCATTGCCATTCTGGTAAGAAGTTGAGGCAGCTGTTCAGTCGAAAACATCTCCGTACAATTTACGAGGCGAACAGCCCCTTAGAACACACACAAAGATTTGATAATAAAACCCCTGCTCAACTTGATTTTACCTGTCCCGTTGTTTTCAAGAGAGAAACAGTACGTGTATGGAGCTAGCAATGAGGTTCTCAGTAAAAGCAATTTATATAGTTATTGGTTTTTCTCATGTTATTTTGATTCTATATTTTTTTCTAGTAAATAGTATATTTTCTGTAGCTTCCGTATGAGTATTTTATTTTTCTATATTGTTTCTAGTTTTATCTGCAATTTATTCTTCTCTCAGTAATTATTTGATCCTAAATAGTATTCATTATGTTAAGTTTATAGCTCTCATGTAATATTTCAATATTAAATGGATTTTCAGTCGTAATAAATAAATAAATACACTACACACCAAAAACCGGTTCATTGAAAAATAACACACTATCTTTGAAAGACTAAGTTTACGAAAAGAGAAAAGTTACGATTTTGTTTGACCCACTGCTTAAAAATTCGCTTCGTAGACTTTTATAATCTACATTAGTAATGTGATAATAACTACGTCTGTTACGTTCTCATGAATAAACGGCGAAACCAATTTTTATGGAATCTTACAAGGAAATATTATGTATTTTTAGGAAGGATGTGGGATAATTGTTTTCTGGATGAATAATATATGTGCTATGAAATTTTGAAATCTATCAGAACTGTGACAAACCGACAGATAACATGTGAAAGTCTCTGTAATGTTAATATCGTTAGCTCATGTTTTTTTTTTCTCTCGCAGTGAGTTTGAATATAATCTGTTTTAAATAAAATGTGGAGACAATTTGCTTCGAACTTGGTAGTAAATGTTGGGTCGACAGTTGATTCTCTGACCAAAACTTAACCGAGAACTACAAATAAATGATAAATCAATGTCGGAATTACATTGCGAAATAGTAGAGTATCTGTCGTTGAAATTTTTTATTGTTATAGCACAAGTTACCACATATCCCACAGAGTTCCTTAATTCTTTCGAGTTGTCGGGAGTGCTTTCTTCTAAATTAAGATGATAAGCTGGAGTTCCCATACGCTGATGCACCACGTGTGTGCGACGACACACGCCTACAACTAACACAATTGGGGCGCAACGTAGTAAAAGCTGTGATCATGACTGGAATGGCAAAAGGTGATAATGTGTTGGTTCCTCCAATCCCAATAATTCCGACAGACCTAACATTCTAGTTTAAGCAAAATTAGTTACCACCAAAATTAGCCTTTGCAGTGATTATCAAAAAGGCTGAGGGACAGACACTGAACATAACAGGGGTACGCTTACAAAGATATATTTTTTCCCGTGAGTTGTTAAATGTAGCTTTCCCACGAGTTTCCAACACCCATAAGCTATAATATCCTAGCAATGTACAGCAAAACCAAAAATGTTGTGTGCAAAATGTTGTTGACACAAGATGTCCCAACAAAGTGAACAAATTTTAAACCACAAACAGAAATCTGCTGGAGGAACTGCGTGGAAGGGAGTCTCACACAGTTATAGCCTTTAATACTTGGTTTATTGCTATTTTAAAACAATATTTTGCAAGATTGTTCTCTTCATGAGACAGGTTCAGGGGTAGAATGTCATGGTGATGGTTTGCCTGTCATATTATATTTTTGGGACATCTTTTACGTAACTATATACAAATCTAACAACAAAATTCCATGTCCACGTTTACGAACTTGCGAATAACGTAATGTGTAAGAGCCACGAGAGAACGGAAATTCCACTGTTCAAACCAACGAGAGAAACATGTCAGGAACGTTGTCGTTACAACCAATTTTGGCTGTCCGTATCGTCTTTGCAGTTAACTTGCTTTGGTTTGTTCTTATAGTCAATTAATGTTTGTAATAATATTCTCAAACCACTTTCACTTTATGCTATCCAAAGAATCTTCTTGAAACAGGGCACATACAGGGTGATTCACGAAGATATGCAAATATTTGAATATGTTATTCTACAAGTAAAACTAAAGAAAAATGTTCAAATAAACATAGGTGCGCAAATGTTTAGCTACGGAGTTACGGCTAATAAAAGATTTTGTCTGAAATTTAGCAACCTTGCTAATATGAAGTCATCTCAAAACTGTACGAGGTTACAGTAAAGTACGATTTCCATTTATTTTGTTGTTATTGATCTGGTGAATATAATAGAAACAAGTCCCAGACGTGTATCTGCAGTAGTTTTCCAGAAATTCCAGAGAGTCAAAGAAATAATTTGGGAAAATTTGTAATTTATTAACTACTTGGCCCTATTTTTTAAAAAAATTCCGGACAATTGCACAAAGTTTTCAACAGAAGTTGTTCACAATTTAATATTGGAAAATGATGGTAATAAAGTTAATTTCTGGAAAACTACTGCAGATAGACGTCTGGGACTTCTTTTATTACTTTCACCAGATCAATAACAATAAAATAAATAGAAATCGTGCTTTACTGTAACCTCGTACATATTTGCGATGGATTCATATTAGCGAGTTACTAAATTTCAGGCAAAATCGTTTATTAGCCGTAACTCCGTAATTAAAAATTTACGCACCTATGTTTATATGAACGTTTTTTTAGTTTTACTTGTAGAAAAACGTATTAAAATATTTGAATATCTTCGTGAATCATCCTAAATAGCGTAAACTAGAGTTTAAAATAATGAAGCGAATTAGTTTTACTTCGTGTACGTAAATCTCGGTCCGGGAGACGTTAGGTTTTAATTTATTTAATTTTAATGGCGATGCAGAGCAAACACAGGTGGCAATTTCCCTACACACCCATTCTCTCTCTCCCCCCCCCCCCCCCAATTCCTGCACCCAACTACTTTTGTCCTCTACAGATTTCAACTTTAAGTTCTTCCAACGTTCTTGGTAAATTATACGTCGATTCTGTTGGTAACTTATTCCAATCCCAGACACCCATACCTAAAAAAGAGAATCTTCCCACATCCTTGTGCCTGAAATCGAGTGCCAGCTTGTGGTCATGGTCGCCTTTTCCCTTCCATGCATTACTTTTAATTCTTACACCAATATCTTTCCAAGTCCCATCACCAATATACGCCTGGTACACTCTCTTTCCCCTGCTCCTGTCTTCTAATGAATCCCATCCCGCCTCATTTTATCATATCGGTTACTGCATGTGTTCTACGGTAATTTCCAGAGACAAATCTAGAAGACCTTCTTTCCACCCCTCCAACTCCTATATTTGATACCCAAGATGTGGGTACCATAGCAGACCACCATATTGAAGCAATGGTCTGACCAAAGCCTTGTAACCCAATTCCTTTACTTCTCTGGTACATCCCCTCATCACTCTCTCTAACCTTTTTCTACTGCGTGCCCAATGTGTCCTGTCCATTTAAGTTTGTTATCAAATGTTATGCCAAGATATTTCCATTTCAAGTGTTGTAAGAACATTTATATTTTTGACGTTTCAGTAGAAATTTTGAATATAGCATTACTGCCTCTGGATGTTCTACCCATCCGTTGCCAGTCGTATATGCTTTTAGGAATATTCTATATTAGTACACAACAAAAAATTTCTAAATTCAGAAGTCAGCGCACGTTGTGTTGTGCCGATGTAAGAGACGCAGCGCCTGGCAGGCGGACAACCCGCTGCGCTATCGACCTGTCGCTCCGCCTCGTCACCTGTTGCTGAAGGTTCTCCCGCCCGCGGCCACCTCGACTCTCGATTCGATACGCTCGTCGACCGACACGCTGATGCACGATTTATACGACCTGCCACCCGCGTGACGCAAAGCTGCTAGCGCTTTCAGCTCGATATTTATTGTTCGATTTCGCGTGGGTGCTGCCATTCTCGCACACGGAGAATTTCCGGCCATCCGTCTGCCACCGGTCAGGGACAAAGCTGACGTTTCCAGATTGACGGATGCCAGAGATGTCAGGACACGTGAAGAAGCTATTAATAGGAATTTCACTTGTCTAATGGAATTGAATTTAAAAAAAAAAAACACTACACACAGACTAATTAAGTAGAGTCTTCAGTATGACAATATATAAACTCATACTTCACCCCCTTACATATATATGTTTCTACTATGTTCTACATGTTCCAGATGTCTGTATTTATGGAAGGAAGAGCATGGAAAAATATTGTGTTTTTGTATGTTTTATTGTCGTTGTGGCCCTCTTTCATACTACTTTGGTGAGTGATTGGTCTACTTTGTCTTTCCTATATATATATATATATATATATATATATATATTCTAGGATACCATAAAGATTGTAAATATTCATTACTTATTCAGACCCTGTACCATATGGTATGGTTACTTCGCCTTAAAACATAGATGCAAAAAGTACGATGCATTTCAAAATATACAAGTCTGAAAATGCACTCGCTTCGTAAAATTTTAGGAGTGCTACTGAAGCTTTTTTCGTCCAATAATGACTGCCAACATCACTTATGAATGAGATAGGTTGAAATGATGAGTTAGTTGATTAACTGATGATCCCATAAAAATGTTAAATTGTTTTTAACGGTGACCGTGTACGGATCTGAGAGCACAGAGAAGTCGAGAAAAAATATTTCTCAAAACTTTAATTTTCATTTATGCCAAAATATATCACTTGACTATCAAGTAACCAATACAAAATGTAATATAGCGGTTCTTATTTAACGAGCACGTTTATACACAGCATAAAATAGGTAACATTTATAGTGTTTCTTGGTTTGTTCATGTGTAGAGTAGAATTAATCTTCAGGCAATTCCATCTTCCATCATGTTTGTTTCGGAAGATGTGAGAGTTTTGCTTTAGGAGAGTTTAAACAAGTGGCTGTGTGGAGCTAGTAGGTAGGTAAAAATAAACGGACAGAGTAAGTAGTACAGTGATTTGTTTTAATACTTCCCAAGCCAAATAATTCAGTACCCAGTTTCTTCGAAAATTTCACTTCAGTAACGATCTAATTCCCTTTCGCAGTCAACAATTATGACTTGATGCTGGTGTGTCGTTGTACCGCGCATATGCTGTTAGTAAAACGAATGTTGATCCACGTATAATGCTTTAAATATATATATATATATATAACTCTTTAAAAAATCATGGTTGCCCTGTTAACCTACGAAGGCAGATTGGAACCAGGTGACAATTTGTGAAAGAAGTGACCATATTTGTCACCAATGTAAATAAGACTAACCAGTAGTCCGTAAACGACCTTACGTGCTTTTCCACAAGCCCTTAAGCTGCATCTGCAGTTTTTAGCACACTGTGACGGAAAGATACGGTGCAATGGTATTTTTTTTAACTGCTCCTTCCTTTAGGCCGTTCACCTCCGAGAGAAACTGCTTTATGTCGCTTAGAGCTAATTACTGACATACGCAGAATTTAGGCATGTTTGACGACAGTTACCCGATTTGTTTGCATCGAAGACATGCAGTTCCCACCTGTAAAATGGGAGAAGACTGCTTTTTGTGATGCCAACAGATATTTGGATGCATTTGTTTACCCAATAAGGTGTATAAACTCTACACTGACTCTTAAAACAAGTGTTGTAGCAACTTCTTCAAAGAACAGTAGCAACAGAGCTCGCTACTTAGTTTTGGCAGAACATTTAGGTGACTACCTATGTAGTTTGGGAGATGTCGGTATCCGATTACTGGATCGGACAGTTCGGTCTGGATGTTGTCACTTTCATGGGACACGTTGATAACGGTAATACTTCACTACTCAATGGATTTCGTGAATCTAATATTGCAGAGAGAAAAATCTGGTGGAATGCTCACCAGATAATCAGGCTATAAAAGATGTTGGATGCCTTATCTCACTGAGGTACTGCGATCCGCCGTCGTTAGTCATGTGAAAACTCTCTCCGTTTCTGGATTACAAATTCATCGCTACGATAATATAATCCCAGCCACAATGTACTATATGATTTATCCGTCTCACACTATTTATGGACTCATTGTCCGTAGACCATCTTCCATGGCTCGCTACAATGATAGGTTCGTAAAATCCAAAGCGGAAAGGATATATACGCGTACAGGAATATCTGAATGAATAAAAAGCACCTACATTAAACTTTTACCCCAAGCAAACGATATGGAGCATGCTTTAGGGCCCAGTTCTACTTTATTTAGGGATTAACCTAATTGGTGAGAACATTATTATTTTATTTATGGCTTTAGGCTTCATCGACGTCAACGTTGAGATCAGAAGATGACAGGGATCAAGAGACGGGAAGGAGCTTAGCAATGTTCAACTGGAGGAACCTTTCCTGCATTTGGTTGTAGCGTTTCACAAAAAAATGGAAAACCGAAATCTGGATGGTCGGACTCTGTCTCGCGTCCTTCCGAAAGCGAGGTCAGAGCGTTAGCACTCACCCTCCACTAAAGAGAATCGCCAAGGTAACAGGAAATCAACAGTCACATTTACGCTACAGATATCTCAAGTTACATTTATTTTTTATGGCTGTACACCTCGTCGACGTTGTGGTCATTAGAAATGAGAGAGAATTGGGGTCAAGCAACATGAAAGACTTCGGTCACAGCCGTTTTGATAGAGCCATCTCTGAATTCATCTGCAGTGATTTCGGGAAACTATCAAAAACCTAATTTTGAATAGCTGGGTGGAGATATGAACCCACGTCTTCCAAACGCGAGGCCAGAGCGTTACCGTTCACCCATCGAGCTTGGTGTCCCATTACGACTGGCAATGGTTGTTAGTAAATTTAACAAATGAAATGTTAAAATATTGCTGGTAATTGAGGCTAAGCGAGAGTATATTAACATACAGAATTTTCAGCTACATCAATAAATTAAAGGTGACAGCCAAATGGATTGTGGAGATCGAAGAGTGTTTCAAACTGTAATTGATAAATTCAAAGGCCAAAACCACCTTGTCTGAAGAAGGGGGAACCTCAGTGAAAGAATGAAAAAAAAAATTGGGGAGGAGAAGAAAAGGGGAATCATTGGACCAGTTCTACACCGTGGTCGAAAGTAGATGAAAAATCGAACGAAGGAAAATAAGCTAAAACTTACAATAACAGTTAAAATCAATTACCAAGATCTTGTGCTGAGACTTTTTTTATATACCTTCCGAAACAAAATTGCAAGGGACGTCTTGATTTTTTCCTTATGTTTTTTTATGCCTCGTCGACGTTGAGGTCATTGGAGGCGGGAAAGGACTGAGGACAAGGAATGGTAAGAAATTCGGCGATAGCCTTTTGAAAGAACCATTCCAGCATCAGGGCCGGCGTTAGGGGGGGCGGGGGTGAGCGGGTCAAATGTATCCAGGCCAGCCGGCTGATGGGGGGCCCTGATCACCTGCAGTAGGGGCCCCCAGGCCAGAAGCCAAGAATCCGCCCATTGTTGGCCGGCCAGTTTGTAGAGCTAAAAAAAAGAAAAAAAAAGGTAGCCCATCTTACCCCGGGCCCAAAATTCCTAGCGCCGGCCCTGCCCGGCATTCGCTTGAAGTGATTTACGAAAACCAAGGAAAACCCAAATTTGGATGGCCGGACGGAGATTTGAATCCAAGACCTACCGAATGCGATGCTAGAACGTTACGGCTAACCCACCACGCTTGGTGGGACTTCTTGAACTAAGAGTGATATGAAGTTCAGTTTTACGTAAGGAAGGGAGGTATTATCATTTTAGCGTTGCATGCTGCTGGAACTGGTTACGGAGATGAGTGACTGAATGACATATACAGGTACGAACGATGTTTGACTCAAAACAGCTTTTTCCCTCTTCGCACTTTCAGGGAGAGTGACCCGGTCGCTCGCACAATACGCTCGATCTGTGCTCGATCTGTCCGACCTGTGAGCACAATTGACTGTGATTGGCGATTGACGATCGTATGTTCCACAGAGACAGGTAATTGGCCGACAGCCATTGGACCGGGTCACTCCGATACAATACGGCCGGTCGCTCTTCACAGCGGGGCTCGTAATTGGGCCGTGCGGACAACTTATTACTCAAAAAGGTTTCCACTCTACAGTGACAAAGAGAGGCGTCGCTTGCAGCCATCACAGTAGTTGTTCCATACCCATAATTCTCGTTTCTCTAACGCCGCGTTTCTCATCCATTTTCAACCCGAGGACCAGAAAAAGTCACCGAGCATGGTGGTGTAACGGATAGCGTTCTGGCCTCGCATTCGGGAGGATGACTGTTCGAATCCCCGACCGGGCATCCAAATTTGGGTTTTCCATGGTTTCCCAAATCACTCCAGGAACATTCCGGGACTGCTTCCTTAAAAAGGCCATGGCCGAATTCCTTCCCATTCCTTGCCCCCATCCTTTCCCGTCTCTAACGACCTCGCTGTTGAGAGACGTAAAGCAGTTAAAAAAAAAAGAGAAAAAGTCAAAAATGATTCTAAGGATTGCTAACTTACATAGTCCTAGTTTTTCTACCATGTTTACATTGATAACACCAGTGACTCAGTGGTTAAATCGCCTCACTGGAAATTGAACGGTCCCCGGTTGGAATCCCTGTCTCGTCAGGAATTTTCATTGGCTTTTTACTCGACTTTCTCTTCTGGCTCAGCTTGGTGTATGATGAGAAGTACGAGAGAGCGCTTCCGTGACTGGGATTCCAGGTTAGGTCCCCTGTACTTGGTAAGATTGTCGTATTAGGTTAAGGCGGCTACGACAGGGGCGGAATTCGTAGCCAAAAGAAACTCTGTCACCAGGTCATTACGACCACACGGAATTATTATTATTATATTAACATTCTGGAGAAATGATTACATCTACAAGCACGTTTTAAATTCTTATGGAAACAAATATAAAATTGGAAATCTTCTTCTTTACAATCTTTGCCCAACACTTTCGGGTCTGCTGCCTTCCACTGAGTTTTACTCATTGTTGGTGTGGTCAAAATTGGAGCTATGGTTTACGACCGCATATCCTTACTGGTGCCGAAAATTTGATACCTACTGCCAGCCCATACTAAGTACTACTAGGGGAAGGGAAGTCTTTCCATCTGTTTGAGTAGGCGTGGCAACTATGTAATTGTTAGGCTTCCGCGGCGAGAGTCAGTTGCTTCTTGGCTGTCCGGGTGACGCCGCATCATGGTGTGTGCAGTCCGACGTTTCGACCATCCTTCTGCGGTCATCTTCAAAGGTAGTTCTAGAACAAGACCGCAGAAGGATGGTCGGCTGCGCACACCTATGGCGAGGCGTCACCCGGGCAACCAAGAAGCAACGTGTAACTATGTTCGATGTGTGATAAATGAATTTTTTGTTAGTGTAATATATAGTTTATGAGGTGGAGATTCGGGTATCGTCCCAGCGTTCGCCTATATGACTGCAGTAAAACCACCTAAAAACCGCAGTCAGGACGACCGTACCTGGTCTCGTGCCCGTCCCGTTGTAGCCTTCCTGACTCTGCAGCTAGTTATAAAATTGGAAATTAACTATTAAAACTGTTTATTAACAAAATGAATACTAATGTTATGAACCCACAAAGGGATAGAGTAAGTTATGGAAAAAAGAAAGAAAGAAAATGTAGTGAAATTATGTTATTACTCATTGTTAATTTATTTTTGTTACATATTCCAATCAGAAGTAAATCTTTTATGTTACTTGCGGACAAATATGCCATCTTCGTGTACAATACATTAAGAAATGCTGGTCTGGTGTATCAGCAAAGAAAATTCAAATTCTCGCATCGGTTCTCACAAAGACATTACGGTAAGATGTTGGAGGTACAACATGTCCAGGTTAAATTCCAAGGTCCCGCTTACAGGACCGTCCTGATTGAGATTTTTAGGTGGTTTTCTGCAAGCGCCTTGGTTCCTACTGTAGCCTTACAAACTATTAATTTCACGAAATAAACTTATCGTATAGTATAGAAGTTACACATGTTTGCAAAGCAGACGCCAACACTTAGTTTTCCCAATAGAATAGTATCACCAGTGTGTCATTGAAGCAAACATGGTGATTAGAAGATTCACATACTTAAGAGTACGTGAGATTTCTATGATTCTGAAGAGGCCATATTATTTCTGCATGAAATTGGCTGGACTAAAGAATAATAATAATAGTAATTGCACGTTTACCTTTCTCTATATTTCGCTCTGATAACAATTTAACCAATCCCGCACGTCTTAAAATTTGACCCTAATTTCTGTCACTCCTTACATACTATTCCAGAAGATTTTATTTGTCAATATTTTTTAAAAAAAACTTTTATTTAGAACTTCATCTGTCAACTTGTTTCAAAACTGTTCTATCGCACCATTTTTCAAATGCTTCAATTTTCATTCTTACTGGTATTCGTCATCCTGATCTTCACTTTTAGAAAGCTCTGTGCTTTACATATTTCTTCCTCAGTCCTAGTTCAATAACTGAAACTAAAATAATGTTGATGAAGACACGAAGAAAATATTGCTCTGCCCACACATTCTGGAGGACATGTTTTCAATCCCCGTCTGACAACCCAGATTTCGGTTTTCCATGGTTTCTCGAAATTAAAAGGCGAATGCCGGGATATTTCCTTCAGAAAGGCCATGACCAAATTCCTTCCCATTAATTGCTCCCAGTCCTTTCCCACCTATAATGCCCTCTATTTTGACCACGCGTTAAGTCATTGAAAATAGATAAAAATATTCAGCAAGCATATCACGGCAAAGCATTAAATAACATTAGAAGGTTCTATCTATCGACTCGTATATCCTGCCGTGCCATCGTAGTAACGTTGCGTCGGCAGCGAAGCTGATAAATATCAGCTGATCCACTTAAAAGATATTTTCGACGTTCTTGTTTTAGCACTCCCTTCTACAAAGGAGGTATCTATTGAATCAAAGATCTTTTTGCATTTTTTTTTTTTTTTTTTTTTTATTTTGTTTTTTTTTTTTTTTTTTTTTTGGTAGCGAACAGTGTTCAAGAAAAGGATCTTCTGCGATACCATACTGGCCTCACCAGTGATATTCTAACCAGGAGACGATGTAGTCTATCCGGATCTGCAATGCCATTACGATTGCTTAAATCATCAGCTGACAGCTGATTTTATAGCCAGACAGATTTACGATACGTCTTCGGACAGTATTTTTCCGTTAAATTCTTTTCCGATTGAAGTCTTCCAATCTCTTCCTGGGAAGCAGACAACATAAAATGCCAGTAAACCCTGTAATATAAGGATATTATATCGGTTTAATGGATAGAGATAAAATACTCTGTAAAGTGAGAATAACTGGAAACTTCAAGATCTAGGAATTAGAAGTGATCACTAAATGAATTTTAAAGAATATTCGAGAGGGTCCAAGCATTTTAAATATGTTACCTTTATATCATAGGTAACATGCAGAGTTCCTGGCATTGCCCGGTATGATCTAGGTTGATTTGCTCACACACTAAATATTGAAGTTCATAAAAGAGGTGTCTCTTCCGTACTTGTGAATCAAATTTCAAGTCAATCGGTCCTTTTATAATTTTTTTTATTTTTTCTTACTTATGACTTTACGCCTCGTCAACGTCGGGATCATTAGAGGCGGGATGGGACTGGGGACAAGGAAATGGAAGGAATTCGGCCATGGCATTCTGAAGGAAGCATCCCGGAATTCGCCTGGAGTGGTTTAGGGAAACCATGGAAAACCCAAATCTGGATGCCAGGACGGGGATTCGAACTCGCGTCCTCCAGTATACGAGGCCAGAACGTTAACCATTCACCCACCACGCTCGATGTTTTCCATATCTGTTTGAATGACTAACTGTAGGTGTAGCAGAAAAAGTGATGGTGATGGGGTTTATTTATTTCTGCAATAATTTTAGCCGCCCTTCAGCTCCACGTTTCGCACAAAATAACCAAAGACATTCGTTCAGCAATAGAAACAATGAGTTTTTTCGGGATATATGGTAAAGAAAGAATCGTTCAACAATAAATTATAAAAAAAAACGGAAATGCAAACACTAAAGGTTTTAAAAAGGTTTACTTTCATGTTCAAGCCCATCAGGTACGCATTACTTATTACAGACAGAGAATGTAGTTCACTTTCGAACATCAGAAAATGTAGCTGTGCGGCTTGAGATCGTAGTTTCAAGAAGCTGAGAAGTTCTCGGAGAGTACTACACTAAAGGTTTTAAGCAGTTCACTTTCATGTCCAAGCCCATCTAATATTTATTACTTACTTTCAACAGCGAATATAATTTCACTTCAAAACATCAGAGATAGTAGCTGTGCAGTCTGTGATCATAGCTGCAAGAAGCAAAGGAGATCTCGAAAGATTTTTTACACTACATTATTAAAATAATTTATATATTTTCCACTTAGTTTCCTCTTCGCATTCAATATGGGCATCTATGAGGTTTAAAGACTAAAAACAAAAATTTAACGAATGAAGTTTTACATGTTTTAATATGGCTTTTTTTTTTTACGGATTGTGACATAGGCATTTAGTTGGTATTGCTCGCTATACGTTCTCATTTTCATTTACTTCTCCGGGATTATAGAACATACCAAATGATTCATTTGTGATTCTGATCATTAATAAGGTGAAAACCTCTTAGAAATCTGCGAGTTTTGTGTTTTTCTGTAACCAATATGCACGGTTTTCGTTTTAGAGATATATAATATGGAAAGATTTTTGGAAGCACGGTTAAGAGAGATTTACCAGGTACAGGCATTGATGTAGCTCCTATGTCCACTGGATCTGGTGTTTGGGCTGAAGTCACCAACATTGAGACATTTAATTAGGATCTTAGCGAAAGGATAGTCAGTCCACGGGAGTCCGTTAAGGTAACGTCTGGGCAACATGTGACATGCGGCAAGGAGTATTTCAATCGAAGCAACAATGCTCCTCAAATCAAGTATTAAAGTCGGTAGTTCCGTCTAACGACATGACGGAGAAGAAAGTCTATATCGGTTGCCGCACTTCGTTATACCGTTAGCTATGAATACACAAAAAGCATATTCCACACATTAGGGGAGCTCACTGGTATACGAAGTGTTTTTCATGTGAATCACTCATACCAGCTAGTGATCAAGTAGGCTAATCTCCTTCTTTGTCTTTCTGCCTATCTCTCTCTCTCTCGCGAAGCACTTTTGTTGGGACATATCTACTCACGTAGATTACGCGGAAGATACCGTACTTGTCGCGAGATTTTATTTGTTGTTGGGTTGATAACTCTATTAGGTCCGCCCCGTTGGCTCAGTTGGTTGAGACACAGTGATGGTGTCCGGCGCTGACACGGGGTTAGTAGGCTGGAGTCCTGTTGTCGGAAGAAATCTTCATCATCAGGATTTGATCAGAGGGGTAGATTGTGCACCAAAGTGCGCACCTGGGTTAGATCCCAAACCTCCATGCAGTTCGTATGGGGCAAGAGTATCTGGCAGAGTTGATGGTATGTCGGATTGGGACATAAAACAATGTATCTTTCGGAAGAGAAGGCCAGAATGGGCTCGCACACCATTTCACGCTTCAGCTCTTCATCTCGGATTTCATTAAACACAAATAACTGAAAACACATACTACCACAGTCATTCACACCAACTATAACACATACAAACACGTGATAGGGAAACCAGTGGGAAAACACCCAAGTTCATCTTCCAAACAAGGGGTACAACCTCCACGGGAACCCCCGAAATCGATAGTGGTACGATAAAAAGAAGAATCGAAAGTAGAACGAAACAGTTTATTTATCGTATTAT
Organism: Vandiemenella viatica; assembly: GCA_031002005.1. NCBI lineage: Eukaryota > Metazoa > Arthropoda > Insecta > Orthoptera > Morabidae > Vandiemenella > Vandiemenella viatica. The sequence goes on along the minus strand of CM061919.1, from coordinate 230,272,146 downwards.
CTTGGGGTTGGAGCCGCGTCGTACCTAGCGTTTCAGTCACCGTGCTGAGGTTATCATCAGCAGAGTCCTCGACGCGGCTCCACCCGGAGAACCATGATAATATGTACAAAAGTCTCCGCAATCAGTTTATTCCTTATTTCTGAATTTCCTTCAGTTTAATCATAACCCTCAGAACCAGTCAACAGTTGGTCGAAGGAATTACCGACTAGTCGTGTCTTCTCAAGTGCCAGTACGAGGTAGTAAACGCCTTTCACAGTCTCAGGTATCACTTTCTGTGGAAAAGTTCCCTGAATATGGAGAAAAACAGACGGGTTACCTGCTTTCCATTAGGGACGGCGTGTCCTTGCATAATGAGAGCTATTCCATTGCATTAAGGACATATTAGCCCACCGTGTTGGCTGAGCTGGTTGCGGCACCGTGGTGGTGTCCGGCGCTGACACGGGATTGGCTGCGTCGAGTCCTGTTGGGGAAGGAATTTTCAACGTCAGATCTTGGCCGACATGGTAAGAGAGGGGCACTACTCCTATTCACCAGATTGTGCTCCGAAGTCCTGGGTTAAATCCCAAGCCTGTCCGCAGTACGTATAAAGTGAAGGCATACGACACTCTTGATGGTGATTCCTCCGCGGATTCTTTCGGAAGGGTAGACCTGACCGAGCCGGCACCGGGTTTCACACTCTCCCTCTCATTTCATACAACACAAGCAACAATCTATATTGAAAACACAATCGCAGTCAGCCACATTCAATAACACATATGAACAAACACGGCGAAAATCAACGGTAAACCACCCCAGTTCATCGACCCGAGAAAGTTCTCAAAGTTCTGAATCGTGAAGGCGTAATAATAAGGATATATTTATCATTACCTCAGGATCAGGATAAAACACACCTGTTATTTATATAAGCAAATAATCAACTGCAACACAGTTACCTTTAATGATGTTTATTTACATTGTGCGTTACGCGTTTCAAGAACTAATTCCCATTTTCAATCGCAATATAAAATTAATTTTAATGTGCAATGTGCTTGTGTTTGTTTCTGCTATACATAAGAAAACCTGATGGAATTTTCCTGGAAATAAAATTGTGGAGTGTTGTACTACATCAAAAATTTTGTAATTAAGTTGATGTAGAATAATTATCTACTAAACTTACGTTTTGAAGGTGTCTTAAAAAGCACCATCGCAGACACTCACAAATACACACTCACATTACATTAAACAAAGGTCTTATGTATACAATTTGAAAGTTTACGTTATATACACAAAGCAAAGATGATTCAGTATATCTAACATTAATAAACATAGATAATATATGAATAAGGATATATGTTACTATACAGCAGAGGTTACTTATGATTTAGCATATGTGATTGTTACTGATATCTAACAAAAAAAATTACATATAAGTTGGGTTTAGACCAGTGATGTCAAAGATACGGCCCGCGAGCCGCATCCGGCCCCCGGGCCCTATCAATACGGCCCGCGATCGCAATGTGACACAGAAAGAAGAATCATGTTTTTTAGAGCTTTTATACTTCACTAGATTCCTCATTTTTTTATTTGAATCTGGCACGCCTACACATTCTAAATTTAATATGCGGCCCTGTGCAAAAATTGAGTTTGACACCTATGGTTTAGAAGATGATGGTACATAATTTATAATAAAGTGTCAAAACATTTGACCTGTTATTTCCAATTGCAAGCTGGATTTTAGTGAAAGTAATACCATCTGCTAAGTCGCAATTTTGGTTGGCGGATTTTAGAATTTTTTGGTAATTTAGAAAAATATGATATAAGCAAAATAAAGAATCTGATTACGCGAGCGAAAATATTTTTTTTCATGCTGAATACATCGTCCATTCTAGGTTACCGGATTTTTTAAATCAATACTGAGGGGACTGAGGGAAAGCAACTGGAAGGAATTAGGCCATGGCCTTTCGTAGGAACCAACCCGGCATTCGCACGAAGTGATTTTGGTTGGCCGAAAGGGGTATTCAACCCACGTCCTCCTGAATGATATGCTCGTATGCTACCGCTCACCCACCAGGCTTAGAGGTAAAATGGACCCTACAAACATCTTTACGGAAGAAAACAGCGCCATCAAAAAATTAGACTCCCATGCATAGTGTTAGAATGGTCTCGGTCGTAGAGTGACTACTCGTTAACCACTCCGCGTAGGTGGAAACAGGAATATCTTTTCACGACGGACTTAGGTCCAAGGGTTACGATACGAGGCAAGTTGGTTTACGACCTCGTTACATATAATTCTTGTTGTGAAGTGCAGTTTCGTCATAAATACAAATTTATCACGGCCATACTAAGAGCTAAGTAAAATTTAACACACCCGAGTTTAACGAACCGGCAGCGTGCGGTAATGAATTCGGTGAGACAGGAGGTTTTCGCCCGCGGACGAGATTACCTCCGAGGCGAGTAATCACGATTACCCCGACCAGCCGCGAATTATTACTCCGCCTTCCCGTCCGTCCACAGATTGAAATAAATAAGGTACACGTGCTGGATGAGCATCGGCTGTCGTGGGTTTTGTGGGACTGGAAGAGGGTTACGTCCAAGCCGGATGGGTCAGCGGACCTACATTCGGGACGGAGTAACGCTTGGGCTTGACATTCAGGAGGACATGGGTTCGAATCCCCGTGATCAAAGTTCTTCCCATTTATTGCTCCCAATACTATTGTGGCAGTAATAACTTTTGAGCTGTAAAGACCTAAAAATAAAATGAATTTGCGTAAGCAAACGGAGCTATAACCGCAAGTGTTATTGTGTATTAGCCAGGTAGCCCATGAATCAACAAATATTCAACATATTCTTCACAGGTTTGCTGGTGGATACTTTCATAAAAAGGTGAAAACGTTTCGAACACTTCCTCTGTTGCCTTCATCAGGTAAACGTATCTTTCTATCGAGAATCTGCAAGTTTCGCAGTGGTGTTGCAGATTCTCGATAATGAGATACATTTATCTGATGAAGACAACAGAAGACATTGTCGAAACGTTGTCATTTTTTTAATGAAAATCTCCGCCAGCAAAACCGTGAAGACTATGTTGCATTTAGACGCCGGGAAAATCTCCGTTCACAACAAACATTGTTTATAACCCAACATTTGATATGGATACTCAACACAAACTTCTAAAAACTATTTAGTTATTAAAGATTTTATCGAGCGTGGTGGGTGGGTGGTTAACGCTCTGGCCTCGCATTAGGGAGGACGCCGGTTCGAATCCCAGTCCGGGCATCCAGATTTTGATTTTCCATGGTTTCCCCAAATCACTCCAGGCGAATGCCGGGATGCTTCCTTCAAAAGGCCATGGCCGAATTCCTTTTCGTTCCTTGTCCACAGTCCCATACCGCCTCTAATGACCTCGACGTCAACGAGGCGTAAAGCCATAAGTAAAATAATAATAATAATAAAAAAGTTAAAGATTTTATTTAAGTACAATCAGAAACAACTGCTCATTACTTTATTGCTATAACATGAGTTTATGAGAGCGTTTACAGAAGTACTGATATTGTCTATAACGTAACATTTTGACCAGCCATTGTAGCTTAGTGATCTGTGGCGCTGCACAGTAGGTTGGGGAGGCAGTACGGGACAGGGCACATGCCTAAGTTCTCGCGGATCGACCGTACTAATTGCGATTATCACGTTGTTTTCAGCAGACATCAAGGTGAATAACGAGACGGTTCACAATAAGCTAAACATTTCACAAAAAAAGGCAGTCGTGGGGACTGCTGACAGAAATGAAAACTTAAAACTATTAAGATCATACGGGAAACATGTCATATTTATAGATACAGATAATAATAATTTAGTATAGTCGTAACGACCTGGTGACAGGGTTTCTATTGCTTGCACAATTCGTCCTTGTCTTAGCCACCTTAACTTAACCCGGTAGTGCTACCAGGGACAATTGATCCACAGTTTAACGTGGAATCCGAACCACGGAAGCGTTCTAGAATACTTCACATTGTACAGCAAGCTGTGCCAGAGGGGATGGTCGGGTTAAGAGCCTACGAAAATCCACGCCGGGACAGGGATTCAAATCAGGGACCTTTTGTTCCCCAGTCAAACACATTAATTACCGAACCACCACACCGCTATGGATATACTGTTAATATTAGCATGTCTGTGACGCGAACACATAAGATTTTACCCATCCAAAAGTCGCCCAACGCGCCTTAAGAAGTTTTCACTTCAAAACTAATAACCTAACTTAGTCCACAACCTGATTGTCGGTCGAATCTTCCCAAAGTAGATGTTCCAAGCTATTGTGTCATTATCAGGAAGGCCAGTTCCTTTCCTCAGTGGCTCACAATTCAACCTGGAATCACAACCACGGAACGTCCCGGCCTAGCTCATATAATCAAATACAGTTCCTAAAAATTCCTGCTCACCACGGGATTTGAACCTGCGAACGGAAACTTTCGAAAGTAAGCAGCTTAACCGCTGAGCTACCAAACCGTCTTGCTTTGAAGTAACGTGAGCTTAATCGGAAAAAAACTGTGGATTTGTATGAACAAAGTTGACAGAAATTAAGGTGAGGAAGGAGGGGACGAAAGGGGAAAAGGGCTTAGGTTTCAGTAAATCAAACGTTTTCTATTTGTAGACGTATTCAAAGATCCATCAAAATCGGATAAAAACTGTGTGTCTGTATAAAGAACATTGGCGAAAGAAACATTAATTTTTCTATTAGAAGATACAAGTATGATCTTTACTTTCACTGCTGTCTAAGCGCAATTTGTCGTACTTACAGCTACAGATATATTGCTGTTACATTCTGTTGGTTTGTCCATCCGAAAAGCGTCCAACGCGCAACGGGTGACATTCATACTCACATCAGGTGACAGACTAACTCTTACCTCCATCCATATATCGCCTAACAAGACTTCTGAAGTTTTCACTTTAAAAATTCACTTATGCAACAGAACGAACAAAGTTATACTTTTCGCAGACATGGTAACACGAGACTTTCCTCCGATAGATTACGTGCGCCGGGTTGGACTTCGGGTGGGCACTCATTTCCTCCTCCAGCCACTTCCCTCTGAGGAATCCCTGGCCTTTGTTGGCCGAATCGGACAGAAGAAAAAATTAACATTTTATTTACGTATACAAAAAGACTACTGCTAAGTACTTAACTGTTATATTGAGGTACACAAGAGAAATTCCAATCTGTACTTATATGTTGCTACAGGTGTTTTCAGAGGAGGTTTACAGAACTAAGAAAGCCCAGGTTGATTTACTGAGTATTCATTGTGTTCCTCTGGTCACTTCGCATCCATCGGAGGCAGGTCTCCGTTGCCCGTCCCACTGGGACCTCATTGTTTCTCCCGCCGAAACCTTCCTGAATTTTAAAGGGATTAGTTTCAATTCTACCTGCGTTTAGATGATTCTGCTTCCACTTTTTTAATGTCAGATAATATACTTGACCTACTGGAACGTTCTTCACCACTTTGTCCTCAGTTCAATAATTTTCGAATACTGTCCGTTTCAAACTGGACAGTTTTCATGTAGCTCGTAATCCTGAGTTGTCTCCCAGTACTACATTTGGAAGACATATTCACGTAAATGGGTGTTGGTATTCTCCTTATTAGACAGTATGAATTATATCATCGTTAAAAATTTGAAACAAAGTCTGAACATTTGGTTGATATTGAAAGCAGCATCCGGTCACAATTTATTATTATTATGATACCAATACTAGTAGATTAAATATAAAAATAGGATCGGATGCAATAGGAGAAGTAAATGAATTTCGTTACTTGTGGAGTAAAATTACAACCGATGGCCGAAGCAGGAATGATGTTAAAAGCAGAATAGCACTAGCAAAAAGAGCCTTCATGAAAAAGAGAAACCTTTTAGTTTCAAATATCGATCTAGGAATTAGAAAGAACCTTTTAAAACTCTTTGTGTGGAGCACAGAACTTTATGGTAGCGAAACATGGACTTTAGGAATGCCAGAAATAAAGAAAATTGAAGCATTTGAAATGTGGTGCTACAGAAGAATGCTGAAAATTAAGTGGACAGACAAAGTAAGAAATGAACGAGTTTTGGAAAAGAAGTTTGTGGAAGAAGCTTACGGAAAGAAGAGACAGGCTTTTAGGTCATATTTTGAGACATGCTGGATTGGTTAATTTGTTAGTGGAGGGAACAGTCGAAGGTAAGAACTGTAGAGGAAGACAGAGATTAGAATATATGAAACAGATAACTGAGAAAATTGAGGACGTGGGCTGTAGGGGGAATGGAGAGGTTAGCACAGGATAGGAAAGGATGGAGGATTGCATCAAACCAGTCGAAAGACTGACGATAACAAAAAATAATAATAATAATAATAATAATAATAATAATAATAATAATAATAATAATAAAGAAATTGTTTATTTAACCATTACATTTTTCTCGAAGCCGGTAATGGTTAAATAAACATAATAATAACAAATTGTGACTGGTTGTTGCTTTCAATATCAATCCTAATTCGATATTACATTCGCTGATTTTCAACAATCCATCATGGACAAAATATTATTAAAGACTGAACTGTCGGTAAAAACCGATAAAAACGTCACTAGTCTGCTATATTATACTTTAAAATGAGATTCGTTTCGTCATCTCGATACGGAAATGTTTAATCCCAAAAAAACAATTCTTGAAAAAATAGGCCACGTCTCATGTTCATGTAGTGACAAAAAGATATGAGATTTTCTTCTAAGCCAAGTCTACACTTTACAGTGTGTATTCACTTCTCTTTGTGAAACAGAATTGTTTCTCTCGGTCTCATAGATCGTTTATTTAGGATAAAAAAATCTGATGACTTGGCCGTTAGGGGTAGGTAAGAGGGTAGATGTATTGAAATTTATGAGTTTCAGACTTTTTTTTATAATATGTGTGTAAAATGTTATCTGTGTACCAAATTTCAGATTTCTACGGCTGCGGGAAGTGCCTTAGAGTTTTGATGATTATTAGTCAGTTAGTCAGTGAGTGAGTGAGTGGCAAAATCGCTGAAGTTTGCATCCCAATAACATCCGAACTGAAAATAGTAACAAAATAAGATTTCGTACGTTTGCCAAGATTGCTGATATCTGTGTATGACAGAAATTTGAGACATGTACCATGAATACGACCGAAGAAATTGAGGTTTAAAAATGGTCCGAATCGCTTTGAGAAAAGGGTAGGCAGTGCCGCCGTTGACTCGACTTGGCGAGTGAACGGCAGTCTGCGTAACATTTCGCTTCCTGCTGTTTATTCACATTCATGTTGCGCCCTCTAAAAATGTAATTACACTATTGAACTACATTATGCGGTCGATTTTGTTGATGAATCTAATTTTCCAATGTTGTTCCATAAACGACTGCAGTTTATATTTTATAAGAAACTGATTAGTCAATTTACTTGTAAATGGTTGATTCTGGTGGGCAGCCCATTTCCAAGGGTTTTATTTAAATCACACTGCTGCCTGACAATGTCAATTAATTAATTACACGCCAAGTTTCTTGATTTAAATACTGAAAAATTATATCATGATTGTCATGATATCTTACAAATGGATCATAAATGTTGCAAACTATTTTATTAATGTGTCAACTGGACACGTTTGATATGGGGTATAGTCAGTCGCATTAAATGTACAGTACATACATAGTATTATTGTAATATGCATATAAATGGTAACATATTATATAAAATCACTCTACAATATCACTATCTACATTTACAACCACGGACGATGCTCTACACAACAATGGTTACTGGTGAAAATTTAATGAAACAGTTGGTGTTTAACTAAGACAGTTAGTGAAAAATTTATTGATTAACTGCTGAAAGAGTGGAAACACAAATTCAATAAAACTGGTATAACAAGCCTCCGGCGAAGGACTCAGAGAATATTGAACATCATCTGACATTTTGAAAATTAGTGAATCTCTTAAATGTTTGGTCCCGGAGAGGCAGCCAGTTTTGGATAGGTTTTATTAAATTAGGTTGCAATTGAACACCAACACTTTTTTATTTATTAAATTATTTAAACCACTTGTTTCGGAGTGTACTTTCAAGCAGAAATGTTTAAAACTCGATGCTGTTTCCCAAAGGTTTTACATAAAAAAAACCTGGAAACGGTAGGGAAATCGGCCGAAGTGAGATGTGATATCCTGGAAGTGCATAAAATTTACTGTTTATTGGCGTTGGACCGGTTCCGGTTTTTATCCGATCTCGAAGGAACTTTACGCAAATATGCTTTTAAATCAGTGGAAAAACAATGTTTACTTTTGGTTTTGAAAATTGCATCTGCTCTTTCTTGTCACCCCTTTCAAGAAATTTAAACTTCCAACATTTCTGTTTTTACATACATCTCGAAAATGGCAGAGAAATCGGACAAAGTGGATGATGTTGGAGAATGTTTGTGACAATTCAATGAAAAGGACTAAAACATCAAACCGAGCGTGGTGGGTGAGTGATAACGCAAGGCCTCGCATTCGGGAGAACTCCGGTTCGAATCCCCGTCCGGGCATCCAGATTTGGCTTTTTCATGGTTTCCCCAAATCACTTCAGGCGAATTCCGGGATGGTTCCTTAAAAAGGCCATGGGGATAATTCCTTCCCGGTCCTTGTTCTCAGTCCTTTCCCGACTTTAATTACCTCGACGTCGACGAGGCGTAAAGCCACAAGGAAACAAAAACATCAAATCTTTCATATTAGACCGCGATCAACGACGGGTACTCTGCTAGTTCAAAATTAAACATGCATCCGCTCTTGGAAGAGGACTTAATTTAGGTTCGCTGCACTTGAAATGATCTTAAATGATTAAACTACTCACTACTACCATCTTCCCGGACGTTGAAATCTCTTCCGCTAAAATGCGTCGAGTTCCGAATACTCCGGGGAGATGTGAGTCGAAACCAGTGTTCCGGGAGCAACAATCGATCTCGCACAGCTTGCGAGTCGTATTCAGAGCGCCAAGTGAAGCGAGACACGTTGCCATTCTCTCCTCGGAGAGTATTTGCTGTGGCCGAGATGGGTCTGTTCTGCGGAACGCTACACGCTTCTTATTGGCAGCTCTGTAAGCGGATTGCTTCCCAGCGCGGAGGCGATGCATCCTACGCCGACATTTGCGCTTCTGTTAAACATAACCTTAAATGAATACCTGCTGGTCGGGACGGAGGCGGGGAACACGTGGTCTATGATCTGAAGGTTATTAGATTTTGAATTTACTGAGTATCGTTTAATTTAACTTAATTTTAATTGCAATGGACTGCACTCTCCCTACACCTCCATCTTCCCCCTTTCCAGCACCCATCTACATTTGCCCTCAACAAATTTCAACTTTAAATTCTTTCAACGTTTTACTTAAATTATTCATTATTTCTCTTAGTAACTCATTCCAATCCCTGACACCCTTACCTCAAAAATAGAATCTTTCTACATCCTTGTGCCTGAAATCGAGTACAGCTTGTGGTCATGGTCATCTTATCCCTTCCATTAATTACTTTTAATTCTTACACCAATATCTTGTATACTCCTATGACCCTCTTCGCCCTCCTACTGTCTTCCAATTAATCCCATTCCAGCTCTTTGATCATATCAGTTACTATTTGAGTCCTGCGTTAATTTCCAGAAACAAATCTAGCATCCCTTTTTTGTACTCTTTCCAACTTCTGTATTTGATACTCAAAATGTGGGTCCCAAACTCCCATACTACACTACCATGTTAAAACGATCGTTTGACCAAAGTTTTGTAATCCAATTCCTTTGCTTCTCTCGTACATCCCCTCATCAATCTCTCCAACAAGTGCAGAATTTTGAAACCTTTTCCTACTACCTGACCAATGTGTTTTGCCCAAATAAGCATGTTATCAAATGTAATGCCAAGATATTTACATTTAAAATCTTCAACAAGCAATTCTTTCCCCACCTTATATTCATAATTAACCTTTTGTTTTTTATCTGTATATCTTATAAGCTGATTCTTCTTTGCGTTTATCTTCATCCCATGCGTATCAACCCATCTAGATATCTTGTTCAGATCACCCTGCAACTGTTTACCGTCCTCTACCGTTTTGTTCCGTTTATATAGTATTACGTCATCTGCAAACAATATATTGTAATTTCTGATAGTAAACGATTACCACAGTTATTCATTAGAATAGTGAATAGCAATGGTCCCAATACGCTACCCTGTAGCACTCCCATCGTTACTTCCAGTTCTTTTGATACTGCATTTCTTACCCTAACTTCTTGTTTTCTACCTTTTAAAATTCTTATACCTAGCAAATCACTTCCTAAACCTCTCCAATAGATTTCGCCTAATTTATTACCATTTTATGTCTCACTCTGTGAAAATCCTTTGAAAGATCTAGTGGTACACTGTCAATTTGGCCCTCCTTGTTCATTTTATACGAAATATCTTACATACTTCCCACCAACTGAGATTCGCACAAATATTCTTGCCTAAAGCCATGTTGCCTTCTTGAAAACCACTTATGCTTGTTACATATATTTCTGATGTGGTTGCATATTAATCTCTCCATTAATTACATACCGCTGATGTCAAACTGCATTTTGCGTCATGGTTAAGCGTGGAGGTCACTATTTTTTTATTTATTTTTTCAAATTTGTAGTTGGTTGATCATATGGCCGAACAAGCTGAGGTCTCCTACTCCATGAGAAAAATTGTCGAAAGAAATTTTCTTGTTTCACTCTCCAAATATTACAAAAACAATGTTACAAAATGTTCTAGTGTTGTGGTTGAAGGAAACCACTAGTGTTGGCAGTTTTCCAACGTTAACCTTGTTAGGCAGAATCAAAAGAGTGCTGATGACAACAGAGGGACACAATAGGCCGTTTGTAATGTGTGGCCGTTGTAATTAGCTTCATTCGCCAATACATCGGAAGGTTGAAGAGGCGTCATTAGCCCCGCAGCACGTGTGCCAATCACAATACGGCTTGTTACCGCCGCTGTCATTAGGCACGTCCGGAACATTGACCGGCCATACAGAAATAACCGCTGTCATGTTGATCGGCAGATACTTTACTGTTTAGGAAAACTCACCTCAAGCTACTCTGATGCGTGTGCTTGCACCGAGAATTACCTAATTTCAGATAGGTGGCAAGTTTTTAGCTATTGCATTTAAAATTTTTGGGTTAAAAATACATGGGACCACTAGAGCCTACTAGAGATAGTCACCAAGTAAACTCAATCTTCTAATAATAAACCCCTATGAACGTGTCAATCACCAGTTTTCTTATTCAGCAACAGCTGTTAAAACTACTACTACTTTGATGTGAACGCAAAAGCAACTGTAACGTGAAGAACACCGAAATTCTCATTTTTTAGAAATCCTTCGTTGTTACGAAAATCGTTTTGGGTAAAACACATTGTTTTAAACATTAATCACGTGCATGACCGATTGCAAGATGTGAAATAACGTACGTCATTCATTACTTTAAATTGTATTTTTTTAAATGCTCACTACAAAAAAACAAAAAAAAGTCTTATGCTATGCGTGTGGACCACTTATAGAGCCTCGATTTCTTCTTACAGGGAATTGAAGGGACCCCAATATTTACTTCACCACTTCTTTCTGCTATGGGAAATAAACTACGCCGCTCAGTCTAGAGGAATGGGTTGGCTATGTGAGGGTAGGGGGGGGGGTTCCTAGCCCGATAACGTAGCTTTTCATTCATATTATTTGTCACAGTTAAAATGAGATAATAATAATTCCGTGTGGTCGTAATGACCTACAGATAGGGTTTTTATTAACTGCGCATTCTGCGCCTATCATAGCCGCCTTAACCTAACCCGACAATCCTGCCGGGTACAGGGGACCTACAGTTTAACGCGCAATCCGAACCGCGGAAGCGTTCTGGCGTACTTCACATTACATAGCAAGCTGTGTCGGAGGTGAAGGTCGGGTTAAGCGTATTTGAAAATTCCCGCCGAGGCAGGGATTCGAACCGGGGACCTTTCGATTTCCAGCCAGACGGTTAACCACTGAGCCACCAGGCCGCTCTAACACGAGGTGTAGAACAATCAATAGCATGTGAATATTTATTCCCGTCATTTAATTATCTCTGTATGTAATTTACGATAGTCTAACAAGGGAAAACAGTGCAAAATGTCCTCTGGAATCAAAAGGGAAAAAGGCTACGTGCAACGTGGGGGATGGGGGAGGGATTGTTAGAGGCAATAGCCGCGTCGGGTCGGGTTACGTGAGGGGGAGATGTGGTTCATAGGAGACCAAAATGGAGCTGCGTACTTTATGGATGCAACATGTAGACTGAGCTTTTCATGTGATCCAGTTCCTCATGGATCATCCAACCTGTAACAGATATTCACTCCACAATCTACAGCAGCGCTCTTTTTTAAACTGGAATTCATTTAGTTTTCTTACTAATACATCAACATTTTCTCTAGGCTATTCGGAATGATACCTGTCAGAATATCCAGTGTTCTTGTCGTTTTTCTCATTTCAAGTTTCAGCTTATGTTAGGTAGCGGAAAAGCAGAGATTAGTCACAAACAGACTGTTCGTGTAGGGTTTCAACCGCGGACAAGCTTCTTTTGGCAATCCAGATTGAATTAGCAGACGCAACCGGATGTAGAGGAAAGTTGGCCATGGTGCAGTTTTGGAACGTCACATGTTACTTTCTCTGTGTGGCTTGATGTAGACGGGTGATTCCCGTAGGATTCAGCTACATAATGACAAAGTTCTGATTGTCTTCCACCTTTGCCATGATCGGTATTATATCGGGAGACCTGAAATGTCACCACCAACTTGTGGAAAGTATTATTTGTGTTCTGTATGACAAGTGTATATTTAGCTTGTGTATTTTGTAACTGTTGATACATGGACTGGTTCTGCACTCATTGTTTTCAGTCTATGTAATATTTGTTACTTGTTCTTTGAGAGATAATTATGTAGCTGTGATGAAACAGTTATAACACGAAATTCTCTTGTGCAAATTGCAAATAAGATGTTAATCGGTTTTAATTATTTAATTTTTATATTTCTTTCTTGGTGGATAGTATTTGGTTTCCTTGATCGCTGAACACTGTTATTTTTGTGGAGAGTGTCTGGTATTGAAATTAATCTGTGATTCTGTTAAACGTATCTCAGATATTACAATGATCGTGTTAATTTTGTCTGTGCATTGTATAGAATTGTTTTTATATTCCCAGAATGTTTTATTATTTTAATTTTACCATACGTTATACCCTACATACAGGAAAGTATACTTGTCAAAATATACTGTTGGCAATTACTGCTTGATCCATATTCCGTTGATTGTTTATAAAATTTCTGGCAACTTTCCAACGTTGAAAACGTTTGAAGTATTGATGTTATGTCTCGTAATTTAATGATACTCAGACAAGGTATTTTACTGTGTTTGCAGTTGCATAATTATTTACTTCGAAAGAGACCTGTTTACAAATCACTGATCCGTCCAGCGCATCTTAAACTGAAGAGCCAAAGAAACTGGTATAGGCATGCATATGCAAATACAGAGATATGTAAACACTCAAGAGTACGCCGCTGTGGTGGGCAACGCCTATATAAGACAACAGGTGTCTGGCGCAGGCGTTCGGTTACGTCTGCTACAATGGAAGGTTATCACGATTTAAGTGATTTTGAATGTGGTGTTATAGCCGGCGCATGAGAGATGCGACATAGCATCTCCGAGGTAGCGGACGTGGGGACTTCCCCGTACGATCATTTCACGAGTGCACCGTGAATATCGGGAATCCGGTAAAACATCAAATCTCCGACATCGCTGCGCCGGAAAAAAGATCCTGCAAGAACGGACCAACGACGACTGAAGAGAATCGTTCAACGTGACAGAAGTGCAACCCTTCCGCAAATTGCTGCGGATTTCACTGCTGGGCCATCAACAAGTGTTAGCATGCGAAACATCATCGATATGGACTTTCGGAATCGAAGGTCCACCCGTGTACTCTGGCTGAGTGCACGACACGAAGCTTTACGCCTCGCTTGTGCCCGTCAACACCGACATTGGACTGTTGATGATTGTAAACATGTTGCCTGGACTGACGAGTCTCGTTTCCAATTGTATCGAGAGGATGGACGTGTACGGGTATGGAGACAACCTCATGAATTCGTGAACCCTGCATGTCAGCAGGAGACTGTTCAAGCTGGTGGAGGCTCTGTAATGGTGTGGGGCGTGTACAGTTGGAGTGAAATGGGACCCCAGATACATCTAGATACGACTGACAGGTGACACGTACGTACGCATCCTGGCTGATCACCTGCATCCATTCATATCCATTGTGCATTCCGACGGTCTTGGGAAATTCCAGCAGTACAATGCGACATCTCACACGTCCAGAATTGCTAAAGAGTGGCTCCAGGAACACTCTTCTGAGTTTAAATGTCTCCACTGGCCACCAAACTCCCCAGACATGAACATTATTGAGCATACCTGGGATGCCTCGCAACGTGCCGTTCAGAAGAGATCTCCACCACCCCGTACTCTTACGGACTTATGGACAGCCCTGCAGCATGCGTTGTGTCGATTTCCTCCAGCACTACATCAGACATTAGTCAAATCCATGCTACGTTGTGTTGTGGCACTTCTGAGTGCTCGCGGGGGCCGTACACAATATTAGGCGGGTGTGCCAGTTTCTATGATCCTTCAGTGTATATCGTATATGTTTCCTCCATATGGTGCACAGCTGCTCCCTCCAAACTTCAAAGAAGACAATCCGTCCAAAATAAATTCCTCCAAACGATTCTAAAAGTACTTTGGTTTGTACTCAACACACAACACCATAGAGAAATTGGACTTCCAATCATAAGACTTACATCATGAAATCTGGAAAAATCTTCCTAGGGAAACTAAACATTATTCCCAGATCACAGTTCTACAATTCAGGCAGGAGTTCAATAGCACAACCAGACCTGCAAACATAAATCCATCCTCAAGACATCGTAAATGACGATCCACATGATTATCTTTTTTATTGACTTGATTATTATGAGAGTGAATTCTCTCATTATGTGATATTATTACACTTTCAACTTAATTATTTATTGTTATTTTTCGTTCGACTTGATTTTAGTGATTAAAATGCGAACGGTACCTACAACTTAAAGAGGGGAAGATAATTGAGCCATCTTTTAATTCTAAAATCGGGAAACAGCTCACTTTTAAATATAGATAAACTAACTTTTTATTCGATATCAAATGTTTGTACATGTTACCAATTGTTCTTTATGTTCAACTAGCTCGAACCCACGACTTCGTACGCATGGAATAAGAATTTTTTTGTCAGAATTAAATATAGAAAGTTGTTGGTAACGAAGGATTGGTCCCAAACAATATCGAGTCGGAATAATATGACAGGAAAGCTATCACTATATCATTGTACCGTCGAACCTGTTTCTTGAAGAGAATCAATTTCCAACATATTTCTGTCACCATTCGATAAGGTCTCAAAATTTCGTGACTACAACTGTTAATCATACTGGAGAAAATATCCTGTGCCCTTCATACAGATTTCCTTATAAAATTCCATCACAACGATATAGCCATTTAGTCGTCAAAACGTCACAAAAAGACGGAGACTTACTTCCGTATTTATAATAATATTACTTTGGTTCACACTCACACACTGACTGCGAACAACACCTGAGGGATCATTATAACGTAAAAAGTGTACACCTATAACATTGCAAGACTACCTACGATTTACCTCGCATTGCACCTCTAACTTTCTAATATCTACAGTTTAAGATTCAATCCGTATAACCTACGGCACAGACCTGACTCTTACGATGAAAAACAATTTTTAAAAATCTTAGCCTCCACGGAGATTTGAACCGGTGACCACGACGTTCGCAAGCAAGCGCTTTAAACACTAAGCTGCCAGTCCACTACACGTAAACACGGTACGGAGACGTCCATATCCAACGTGTCTGTCTATCGCCGTATTTCGAAGTTATGAAACAACATGTGTTATTTATACAGTTAATTTTTCAACCAAATGTAGACAGTATTTTTGTCCTTGTTTCAAAGGATAAGTGGGGTATACTGGAGATCGCGATTCCGCTACAAAAACATTCAGTAATATCGTTGGAATACCTCTGTAATCAGTCGCAAGACGTATTATTTTCAAACAGTAATTCCGTTGTAATACAGCCTAGACCATTATTTTCAAGCAGAAATTAGGTTGTAATACAGCCTGGACCAGCATGAAACCATTAAATGTACTTCAGAAAGAATTTCTAGTGGCGTCTTGCATTTGACCACTTCAGTATTATGATGACAACTCCTGGCGGAATCGCGATCTCCAGTAATCCCGGATAAGTGTGCAAAGTTTCATCGAGATCGGATGAAAACTGTGGATTTGTATGAAGAACAAACAAACAAACATACATTTATCTTTATATACAAAGATGTGCCAGTGTAATATAAATCAGTAATCACTTTCAAAATCATGTTACATTGTAACTAAGTTTAGTTATAGAAGAATACAATTGAATTGCCCTCAAATAATGCTAAGTAAAATTTTCGTTGGCCATTGTGATAAAAAAAATCTGTACAGTATTTTGTATGATGTAATCAATCTAATAAGAGAAATAACAAAATATTGACTTGGGAACACAGTATATAACGAGAGTAATGGTTCAGGATTTATTAATGAGGATAAAATCTGTTTAAGAGTGATTCCAAGTTCGTGAAAATTTCTACGTGGGTGACTGCATTTTGAAACGTACCGGTGACGTTATTGTAACAAGTAGATTTCGTGAGGAGGCTTCCTGGTCGGTTATACCACTGAGGCCGACCTGTCCACCGCTGGTGCTGTGGTCTCTGGCCATTCAGAGTTAGCGTTATGTCTGCGTGGAGAGCTTACGGCTCGCAGATTGCTGTTCATTCGAGCGCGACCACTGCCTATATGCTTACGGGGAGAACTCCACTCTGATTTCCAGGAAATCTGTTTCAGTAAATGACAGAAGGGCAAATATGACGGAACACACATCGTTGACCAAACAGAATACAAGAGCTTAGGATCGAGTGTGGTGGGTGAGCGGTTAATGCCCTGCCCTCGCATTCGGGAGGACGCCGGTTCGAATCCCAGGCCGGGCATCCAGATTTTGGTTTTTCCATGGTTTCCCCAAATCAGTCCAGGCAAATGCCGGGATGCTTCCTTCAAAAGGCATTGGCGGAATTCCTTCCTTGTCCCCAATCCCATCCCGCCTCTAATGACATCGACAAGGAGTAAAGCCATAAGCAAAAAAAAAGAGGCTATAAGTTCATCATCACCATCATCTGATGATGATACCACCGTCATTGGAATGTCGCGACAAATTATTAAAATCATTTAAAGAACGTGCGTGCGATGGTGTGATCTGTAGATGTGGTTAACTATCCAACACAGAGCTAAAATGATTTATCAAGGTCCTTAATGCTACAAAAAGAAAAATTCGTTTTTTGGATGCTACTAGTTATTACATAATGTTTTCAACAAACATTTGATAAAAAGGTTTACAATGTTTTTAGAAACAAGTTAAAGTTTATTAAGTAATTACTCATATGGTTTGCTTCTAAATTTCATTCTTCTATCACTCATAAAAAAAAAGAATTGTTATTTACGGGTTAGTAAGGAAACGTTTCAGAGTAACATATACATATTGATGGTACGCCGTAAACGATCATTCCCATGTAAATTTAATCATGAATTATTAAGTCTTAATTTATTTTTAACACAAAATATGTTTTCTTCTTATCTGTCGTCTAACGAAACTCTCAGGGTGTCCTACATGTAAACTGTTGATCCTTTGTCTTTGAATTTTGTTCTTTTTGTAGATATGATGCGTCATTGTTTCCTGTCTCTTTTTTATTTCTGTTTTGTTAATTATTCAACGATGAGACCATCGTATTAGGCATTTAGCTCGCGAAGGTTCACCACGATTGATCGGACTTCTTCCGATTACAGCAGTTTAAACTCTACAATGGCTAACGTAGACACCCCAGGAGGATGTACTGTAACCAAGTAACCACTTATAATCATACCAAATTAAAATAACAGACTCTATCAAATAATCAACAGTTTCTTACCAGAGGGGGAAAAAAAATGTTTAATCCATTTTTCGACCGATTTCGTAATTCTCTCCGTTCGTAACGTTTCATTTTACAGTATATGCTATTCCCACAAACAGTTTAAAGAGTGGTTTTCATCTATAGACACGACAATTTTGATGCTTACACAGACCAAGTTCGTGGCCTTTCTTCTCATACAGACCAAACCATTAAGCAGACATTGCGTACAGTTGACAGTTGTCCCATTTTATCAACAAATAAGGAAAACAAGCGAGTTGAGAGCGGAATCCACAAAGTATCATTGTGCTTGCTGGATATAAAAACTGTAGGCTGTCAAATTTCTCGTCGTTGTTGAATATGATATGATTCTTTTCAGGGTATATTATTTTACCTTTTAATACTTTTTGCCCCCTTTAATTATATATTCTTCTTCTATTATTGCTTTAGTTTTGTCTTTTTTTCCATTTATGCCTTACTCTTGACCAGTTTCAGTTTGTAACTTCATCCTATTACTAATTACGGAAATAGCATTTGCAAACAAAAATATCCATTTTAAATTACCTCTTCTTTCAGAGATATTATTTTTGTAACTTTTAATACTAATTTTTTTTTATTTACTTATAAATTAAAAATACTTTATTTTATCTTATCTGTTAAAATAAGCTCCCTTGTAGTTTGTACAAATCGATTTATTCTCTGCCTATGTATATGATTTCTGTCACATTTACTATTTCAAAATAAACACTTTACAATTTTCAGTCACTGTACTTAATATTACAAACATCATACAATAGTGTTATTACATTTAAAAAATGCAACAGTTCCTTTCTAAAATGGATTTCTCGTCAAAATAACTTGCGCGCCACCAGACGAACTTTTTACACCAAAATATCTTCGTTTGTTAACTGCCAGAGGTCCTCTGCCTTCCTGCTCCGACACTTCAACACTGCGATATTATTGCTGCGTTCAGACTGAAATATTGTTGCTGTTAATGTCACATTTAAATGTTACATTCATAGCTTTTATCTGTAAACAACTGTTGCAAAGCAGTGTCCAGTATTGCGGTTGTAACCTTAGCTGCTACATCAGGGTTTTGTAGTGAACATCACTCCGTTTGAACCTTTGTTTGAACAACTATCATACTCTCTGATTGCAGTCAGGCAATAAACTCGTGCTGTGTGTCAGAGAGACCATCAGATTCGAGTTCTCCTGACTGCATAATTACGTTCGGCCCTTTGCTCAACATCGTATGCAGTTTCAATAGCTTAATTGGATCTAACCGCAATTGGACAATAAGACTGACCTCTTTCAAATTTAGGCCGATCTCTTCATGTCACACACAAATCTACGTATTAAATCCTTGCTTCCCTACTTCATGCAACCTCCTCTTCGCTTCATTTTCAATTCTTATATCAACACTCTATTTAATATAGTAACAAACATACACACTTTATTCCTTATACATAATGTTTTTAAATATTTATTTGTTTTGCTTTATCGATTCCCTTTAAGTTTTTTGCGTCTTTGTGGACTGTCGTTTTTATTCTATGTGTGCTAGTTTGCACTAAAAAAATCGAATATCATGTAAGTACCTCCTGAACATTATTTTTGAAATTTGGAAGTAAATTAACCACTTTTTGGTAGATGTTTAATGGTCTTTACGATATATTTACTCTCACTGAGTCCCTGAATGAATATTAGCGCTGATAGAAGTGAATTTTCTCATTGCTGTTTCTAAACAAATAATTGAGAGGCATCATGGATTTAAGGTCATAATAAATAAATCGGAAATAACATAGTATTTTAAACAAAAAAGAGTTTTACTTTTAGTATATTCCGAAAATGTCTGAGAATGAAACGGTTTTTAAGGTGGGAGTATGTTTTTATGTCCACACCTACTTGGAATATTTTTAATCGCAATGTACTTTATCACAATGCAAGTAATAAGTAAGCTGTTATCCTAATAACAATATTATTGAACGTTTATATCACAAATATATACTGCATCATGAATCCATCTCCTCAAATTGCTCTTGACAGCAGATCAGTTTAGCACCAAGTTCGGAAAGTTTTCTCAAATTCATGACGATTTTCAATAAAATAGTTTCGTTACTATAGGAACTGGAACTGAAAATTTGATCACACTGAAATTTAAAACATCACTAAATTACACAGAAAAATTGTTTAAAGGAAAACAATGGAGTCAAGTTTTAACAAACGAAAATGAAAACGGTTAAGATTTACATACACTGTTGAAATGAATATCGTCGGAACAACTGTAAAGGGAAAAATATCAGACAGTGAAACCAAAGTAAATGTCAAAATTGATTTGAAAATATATGGTTTAATCAAGGTTATACAACCGTGCTGGAACGATCGAACAGATAAGCTGAACAAAAAAATAAGAAAATAATGAAAATATAATGAGGATTACGTTGAAATAAATGTAGAAGATGAAGAGTGACTTTTCTCAAAATAATTACTAAATCCTCCATATTGTGCTGCACCTACCTGATTCACGTCTTGGAATCCGTGGTGTAGCCACCCGGAATAAGGTAATTTCACAGTAACAGAGGATATTGCAGCCGTCGGTTGCTGTGAGGCAATTGTGCTACTAATGAAGAGGCTTATAATGTGGGAGAATATTGCTGAGAATCTGGCTTCTGTTGACGGTAATGCCAGCCAAACTTTACAGATGAAAGGGAAAATTAAGCACGTAATTGAAGGAATAATATTAGTTTTAAATTAGTTACACCTGGATCCTGATATGAAAAAGGGTGTTTCGTTTGTTTTGGTAATGGAACTATAGAGCGCACCATATTTGTTAATAAGTTACAGATTATTTGTAATTTGTTAAAAAACGTATAAGGGAAATTGGAGGTTTTATGCTTCACCCATTCAATCATTTCTTAAGGGACATATAGTTGGAATAAACAAGCGTTTGCTTCTTAATGCTTTATGGTGGTTTAAAAAAATAAATGATTTTTCATGGTTTCCCCAAATCATTGCATGTGAATTCAAGGATGGTTCCTACCAAAGGCCATGGCGGAATTCCTTTCTGTTCTTTGCCCCTAGTCCCTTCCCGTCTCTAATGACCCCTCAATGTCAAGGAGGCGAAAAGACAGAAGCAAAAAAAAAAAAAAAAAGTCATTTTGAGATTTTACTTGTCACGTAATATTGCACTTTGAAGATACCAAAATCTTTATCTGTCATCATACTGTCTTTCACGGAGAATCTTCCTAAAAGTCTTGGCTTTATTAATTAACTTTGCAGGAAACGTTTTTTAATTATAACACACACTTTAACGATTACTTGTAAATTATATGCGCGATAGCATCAACATTACACTGCTAAATGTTGTGTTCAACTGTAACTTCGTTACTTCAGACTTCAAGTGTCTTTACATATCCTCAACACCACATGAAACTAGCAACTATCAGACACTGAAAGCTAAACTATGCACGTATGTGTTTAGTTGCTCCACCCGTAGATAAAGTGTTTATCCACAGTTTCACGTCTCATCTGTTGAACGATCTTAGTCCAGAAATGTCTATTAAGGTAATGACTTCTGGATGACTTTCAACTCATTTAAGTATTTAATTCGCGGGAGAAGAAGAATAGAAGATTGGTGGAAGAATTTACACTCAAAGGATATGAGATAAAATAATAATAAAAGAAGAAGAACAAGGAAGATACAAATAGACGAAGAGGATAATCGTACCGGGCGTGGTGGTGTAACGGTTAGCGTTCTCACCTCGCATTGGGGTGG
The DNA here is from genome assembly GCA_031002005.1 of Vandiemenella viatica. Lineage (NCBI taxonomy): Eukaryota > Metazoa > Arthropoda > Insecta > Orthoptera > Morabidae > Vandiemenella > Vandiemenella viatica. The sequence goes on along the minus strand of CM061919.1, from coordinate 230,250,313 downwards.
ACGCCGGTTCGAATCCCCGTCCGGGCATCCAGATTTGGGTTTTTCATAGTTTCCCAAATCACTCCAGGCAAATACTGGGATGCTTGCTTCAAAAGGCCATGGCCGAATTCCTTTCCATTCCTTGCCCCCCTCCCCTCCTTTCTCGTCTCTAAAGACATCGCTCTTAAGAGACGTTAAGCAGTTAAAAAAAGGAAGATCGTTCGGAGCTTGCACTTTATGCATTTAAAAAATAAAAAAAAGAAGCTGTTTACTCCACCCAATCGTTCTGTCTTCTGAATTGGTGTATTTATGCTATCTATCGTTCGTTAGTTGATTCTGATCAATTCAGCCAATCAAATTTAATCTCTTATTGAAACCCTGTCAAACTATACTTCTCGATCTTTCTGCAAGTTAGGCGAATCGGTATCTTAACACACACAACTAAATACTTTAATTAAAACGGAAACATGCCACCTGATTATCATCATTGGCCATTTCAATCTTTAAATAATGTAGCCTCTTCGAGTTCAGGTAGAACTTGAACAGTCTTCTCCAGGTCAAGCAACCTCTGCCAGTTAACTCCGACAACCTTGCCTATGTTCTTGTCCCATCGGTCTGGTGCCCCCTTCCCCCTCCTCTCGGTCTTTGATGATTTCTAAGGCTCCATTCTAACACTGATTTTTTCCGTCTTTCTTCCGAGTAACAGTTCAGGATGACTGTCTTCTGCAAGTTGTCAATGACCTTTGAAACTGACCTAATTATGGTTCCTCTATTCTTGCCTTTTCTAGTCTCCATCGCTAATATTAATTTCGGGAAATATTTTAGGAAATTATTTCCCAATAAACTAATCACACATTAAATACACTTTACACATAAAGCAAATATGGCTGTATCATTACAAGATCTCCTTCAAATGCTGCACAACACATCACATGAAATTGTGATATCTGTACGTAGAATGTCCTGATATTTACAAATCTTTCACTTTTTTCTTTATGTGCTTAACATCTCTCTAACAGCGAGATCTTTAGAGACGGGAAAGGATGGGGGGGGCAAGGAATGGGAAGGAATTCTGCCATGTCCTTTTGAAGAAAGCATCCCGGCATTTGCCTGGAGTGATTTGGGAAACCATGGAAAACCCAAATCTGGATGCCCGGATGGGGATTCGAACCGCCGTCCTCCGAAATGCGAGGCCAAAACGCTAGCCGTTACACCACCACGCTCGGTCAAATCTTTCACGACAGAACTCTTATGTCGTTAGGAACTTCTCTGTACCACTTCACATCTGAACAATCTGCTATAGTCAGTGGTCTTTTAATTTAATCGCATAGTAGCAATCTCCAGCCACAGAAAGATTTTTCACTACCATGGAATCCGACAACTTTATTATTAGGCCTGGTGTTTAGGTGATAACGCTTCAGCATAGTATTTGGAAAGACTAGGGTTCAAATACCTGTCTGGCCATCCGGATTTCCAAGCGAATGCGGGGATGGATGCGTAAAAGGTGATCGCCGAAACCCTAGTACTTTTCATTATCTTATGGCTTCGATATGGGGCGACTATGGCGGAAAAATGGACACGCTAATAATGGCATTCCTCCATTTGTTTCTATTTGTTTCTGTCTCACACGACATACCCCTTAAAACCCACGTCCTCAATTATCTGCTTCATATATTCTAATCTCTATCTTCCTCTACAGTACACCTCCACTGACAAGTTAACCAAGACTTACAATATAGCCTACCATCCCGTCTCTTCTTTCTGTTACACTGTTCCACAAACTTCTTTCCTCGTCTATCATTTCCAAAACTCGTTCATTTCGAACTTTATCTGCCCAATTAATTTTCAGCATCTTTCTACAGCACCACATTCCAAATCCTTCAATTTTTCTTCTTTCTGATATTTCTGGTAAAGTCCATGCTTTGCTATCATGTGCTGTGTTCCACACATAAAGTTTTAAAAAGAGCTTTTGAAATCCTAGACCAATATCTGAGACTAAAATATTTCTCTTTCTCAACAAGGCTCTTTTCGGTAGTGCTATTCTGCTTTTAACATCATTAATGTTTCGGCCATCAATTGTATTTTTACTTCTCCTATTGCTTTTCTTTACTTGTGCCTTTACGCCTCGTCGACGTCGAGGTCATTAGAGGCGGGATGGGACTGAGAACAAGGAATTCGGCCATGGCCTTTTGAAGGAAGCATCCCGCCATTTGCCTGGAGTGATTTGGGGAAACCATGAAAAACCCAAATCTGGATGCCCGGACGGGGATTCGAACCGGCGTCCTGCCGACTGCGAGGCCAGAGCTTTAACCACTAACCCACCACGCTCGGTCTCCTATTGCTTCCGATCCTATTTTGGTATTTAATCTACTATTATTGCTATAATTTGTGCTTCATTCATCACTTTTGTCTTGCTTTGGTTTATATTTAGTCCAAAATCTTCCTTAGGTATTCTGTACATTGGATTCAGTAACTTCTCAAGATCCTCAGTCTGTTCTGCAGACAGGACAATATAATCATAAAATCATATAAAATTGATTTTTGCTCCTTGAACATCTATGCCACATTCACTTCCTTTATTGCTTCCTCTAGATACGAGTGAAATATTGGTTTACATAGACTACAACCTTGCCTCACACCCTTTTTGACTGGTGTATATCTCTCGTGATTCTCTACTTTTATTGTAACCGCTTGATTCTTACACTGATTGTTAAGTATTGCTCTATCGCGATATAATCTTGAGAATAATCGCAGAATAAGTGGCATTAAAACGCATGGATGTGCTGAATCCTTGCATCTTTTCCAAATCAAGTGACGGCGCAAGAGGTTTTTCTGCCTATAACAAAGAGAGCATTATTCCGTTTGTCCCTTACTTCATCTGGGCGTGACGCTCGCCGAACCCTGTAATTGCGAATGTGCGAATTTTTATTGAGCAATATGATTTTAATGGTGGCGTATCATTAACAGTAACAGGTTTGATTTTCGGAACTCTCGGAGTGGGCGAAGGTTACGGCTGCATTAAAATTCTGTTAGCGCCGACAACATGATTAGGCCCCGCGATAATGTAGCGACATCGGTCATTAAAAAACTATTCCATTTCCATTACCGCGGCCTCTTCATGTTGGTCCCCTGCGAAGAATCGAATTACGGTCGGAAAATATCAGCTAACACGCAAACACAGAAGATACAGAATAAAATTTTTATCATCCCTGACATACACTACGTAATATAGTAGGCACCATTATACCTTTAAATACCAGTTTTAACACTCCAATTTTTCATGTTGTACAAAATAAGACTATGTTAGTAACTTATTTAGTGTAATATTACAACATGAATAATACCGACTCTTAATATCTATACTAATAAATAAGTAAAAGCAAGTGTATTTATTACTGAATGGTATTTTATTTTAAGAGTAATAATAAATATCACTTGTATTGTAAAAAGTCCGTATCATTAAATACAACATGTTTAGTTGTAAAACATTTAAAAAGTAATCTATTGTCAGATATGATTTTTTCAAACTTCTTTACTTTACAAAATTTATTTGAAAACAATCTTAGCAGTTATACTGTGGTCATCGTTTACTTTTTGACCGTATGTATCTTTAACACAAACATAAATATTACTGAAACTAGGAACTCGTGAGAAAGTCACTTACAGGTGTCCATATGAAAAAAAAAAACAAAAAAACAAAAAACAAAAAACAACAAAAAACAAAAAACAACAAAAAAACAGAGTCTGGTAAATACAATCCCGTGAATTGAAGCGTCTGATCTTGTGCTTTATTAATGGTCATAGCTTGGGTTACTTTTATTAGGAATTGTTATCTTATCATTTGGAAAGTCACGGTTAGATCAGAAGGTGTGAGGTTAATGCGAGGTATGAGCATAGTTAATCGGCGTGAATGAATTTAGCACTGATGACGTAGCCGCCTAAATAAATTACCACTAAACGTGAACCATTAATTAATCCAAGATTAGTATTAAGATTTTTATTTAACATAATAATAGCATTTTTCTTTAAAAGCAGTTTATGGGGTGGTAAACCGGACGATCTCGAAAGTGGTTCTAGCGATTTGGATCAAATTTTATGTGTAGATAACGTTTTGTTTTTCAAGTTTTTAATACGATTATATATATATAAAAAAGCAATTCTTGTATTTGGTATCTCGCAAAAGGCTTTAATCTCATCTCGTAGGAACCCTACTGATGTTAGTTAAGCTTCTCTTTTGTTAGAACAAGGAACTGTGCGCTTCAAAAAGCCTAGGAAGCTATATTACTGAATTTATTATTTGAGCTGCATGAAACCGTGTCGACTATTCAAACGCTGTAATAGTGATCAAAATCACGGATAACAAAAAATAAATATGAAACAACCCGTGAAGATTTTGGGTCAAGTTATTAACGCGATGCTTAATGCCACTAAAGTGCAATACAGTGACTGTAATTATTCGCGTGTGATTGAAGCTTTGATTTTCATGCAGCAATGTTAGCGGAGTTTGTGGTTAGGTTGGATTGTAACCTGGACCAGGATGACAACTGAAACTTTTTGGTACAGAACAAGGCACGAGGAATATCATTGAGCGTTACTTTATAGCAATTCTAATTAGTTAAAGAAATTACGAATAAATGATTTGCCAGAACATTCCATTCAAGCCGTCATATTTGCCGGCCTTTGAAGCTAGTAATTATATAATTTATATATACTCTACGGAATACCGAAAGAAATGTAGATTCGAGAGACACCAAGGAATAAAGGGATGAGTGGAATCAAGGCAGGACGCATGGTAGAGAAGTGAAAGACTGAACTAAAGAAGGACACTGTAAAATACCACAGTTGTCCGTACTAAGATTGTAATTTATTTGCGATGGAGCACACGTTCCGATGGCAATTTCCTATCTACTAATTACTATTTTTATTTTATTTTTTAATTATCTTATATAATTTGAGTGTTGAATTCCACTCCATCTGTTTTTGTGATTTATAAATTATTCATCACTTCACTTGGTAATTTGTTCCAATCCCTTAAACCCTTACCCACTAACGAAAATTTTGCACATACCCTTATGTACGAAATCGAGCGCCAGCTTATGGTCGTGGTCGCCTTTTCCCTTCCATGCACAACTCCTAATTCTTCGACCAATATTCCTTCAAGCTCCAACACCAACATGCCCTGTACATTACCAGCACTCTCTTCACCCTCTTCCTATCTTCCCATGACTCCCAATCCAGCTCCCTTAACATGGTCCTATAATAATGTTCACAAACAAATCTAGCTGCTCTTCTCTGCACGCCCTAGGCTCCAACTCCTAAAATTGAAACAAAAAATGTGGGTTCCAAACTACACCACCAAATTAAACCAATGGACTGAGAACCCAGTTCCCTGACAGGACGGCTGTGTTGTGTTTACATTGTAAAGTGTGTTACACAGAACTTTATTAAGCATGTATTGTAGTTGGTATAACGGAAGAATAAATACGGTACTTGTTGTCAAATGCAGATTAAATAAATATTAGGAGGTATATGAAACAAAATACCAAATGTTGGAAGGATGGATATTCTATTTCAGGTGGTTTGAAGCAGAATTTGCACTAAAACCAATAGATATGGATACAAACATGATGTTCTTCGTGTTAAAGAAAAGTTACACGTAAGGTAGATACGAGTACACAGATTATATTTTATTCAAGATCTAGTCATCTCATACACTACGTCAGAAACACATGGTTAAACTGCACTGGTAGTTTTATTACGCAAAATTTGATTCATGAGGCAGATTTAACGTAAGATGTATCTTTTATACAGTGACCATGTCTTGAGTATAGACACGGGTATGGAATAGCTCTCCGATGGCAGATGGACGAATGCCTACTGTGCCCGGGAACTTCTCTTGGACTTGTTAATCGTAAGGGTACAGATTGACATCCTACTACGTAACACGAAAGCAGGATGTTACTGAGCAGTTACTACCTAGTGGCATGTATGTCGAACGTGTTACTAATATCGAGCATGCTCACAAATCGAATGACGGTCGATTATTGAGCATGCTACCAGTGGAGGGGGAATGCTCATAAGCAAGTGTGAACGTGATTGCCATTGAGCATGTTAGTATACTACATGGTTTATTGGCCATCTTTCCGCAGTTGCTTAACAATAAATTTTAAATGAAAAATCCGTATTTTAGCAACTTTTTTTTATTATCTCTCAGAGATAATAAAAAAAACAGTTGCTAAAAGACGGATTTTTCATTTAAAATTTAATGTTAGTATACATCAGCGAAGAGCGGTAGGTATACACGTTCGACTTCGCACAAAAATGTCTCGCTGTGGAAATGAAAAAAACATTAAAATTTGTTTCACTTTATCGGAGATACGAGCACCTGTGGAATTCGGGGTCAACACTGCACAAAAACAATATTGCAAGCAATAACGCATATCAAGATTTGATAACAAACATGACCCGACTCTGGCTGTAAAAACTATAAAAAACATAAATTAAAAACTTGAGGTTTGTCTGCCAGTCTGAAATGAAAAACAATAACAATTCAAAACGAACAGCGATTCAATTTAGCTGAAATAGCATTTCGCATTTGTATATTTTGATTCTGTGTGGGGCTTTCAACTTTAAACAGTAACTCATGAAACTGATGCCGTAGCTTGCTTAAATGACCTCCAGTATCTTCATATCGCATTTCTACTAACAATCGAGAACTTACTCCTAGATTTTCCCTTCTAGATATCCAATCACGAACTCAAATCTTCCAATTTCTTCTTTTTTCGTGTTTTCAGACATTTTTGGATAGAAGCAATAAAATATTTTGTTCTGTTCTGTGCGGGTAGCCACTTGGCTTATCATATTTTCCACTACACTGTATAACGGTCCTCAGAACCAGATCTTTAATGAAATTGTATTTTAAGAATTATTTGTAGCAGGCTGGGAGTTGAGTAAATATGGTTGCTTATACTTTTCTTGCAATTAATTGTGAATTTTCGTAAACGAACATTATTGTATGGAAAGAAACTATATAAATACTATGTAATATGTTCAAAAACAGTATTGCACACGAAACATTTATTAATAATTTTTTATTCTAAGTATTGATGTGAGTTGCGATGTTTAGATGGCAATTTCCGACGGTTTGAACTGGTTAATGTAGATAATTGTGTGTGTAAATGCACTTTAATTTTCATTTCTGTGCGTTTCATAATGATTGTGAATGATTTTGTATGAGTTCTGATTGTTTTAATGTGATTTTAATTGTTTAAGTATTGTTAGAATTCGAGAAACGTTGGTCGGAAGTCTTTGAGTTATTCTGAAATTTTCTGTAAAGCGTATATAAGTGTTGGGAAGAGACGAGTTAGTTAGTTAGATGAGTTGTAGTTTTGAAGGTGTTTCAAGTTATAATCGCTGGATCATTTGTTTACATTTGTACGTACTATCTTTGTATGAAGTCAGATGACTTAAACAAAAATAAAAAAAATCACACACACACACACAATTGAAAGTGATTCTTTTTGGACTAATTAATCCATATAAACGATATACCTATGAACTAGCAGAGAGCGTGATAGTGGATGACATGTGTATTGGAGTGTTTGAATTGAACATGCTTATTCAGGACCATGCTTAAAACAAGCATGGTTATCTTAAGCATATATATTAAGTTAAAGATAATGATCGTTTTAAGCATGCTCATTGGCATGCTTTATTAGTAGTATGCCAATCTGTACCTTAATGGAAAATGCCAACATGAAAGGTATCTGTTTCCTTGTCATTTGAAAACAAAGGTCAACCCTTGTTTAGAGTATTCAGAGGATTATGCGCGGAATAAATACAACCTTACCCTTGACAGCTCCACTCAATAGTTAGGCGATAATCAAGTTACGGCTTTTCTAGGGGGAAAATCATGTGGCTAAAATATGAACCTGTGTTTCACCCTGTGGTTTAGCTCTGAAAAAATTCCTGTTGAGTTTGAAGGACGAAGCATTGAAGTCAAAGATCACGACCGTGTTACCTCGTCTGCCTGAAATTCGAACTAGTCCCTGTCACGTTACTAATAACAGTTTCTTATTATTATTATTTTCTTTTAATTACTTCATCATATTCAAATAAGAAGTAACATTCAAGGATAAAATCTATTGCTACAGATCGATATTATCAATGGATTAATTGTAAGAAATAGAATCTTTGGCTAAGGTATTCTAATAAGATGCGTGATGTTCTCTGAGGTAGTGAGAACTTATCCCGACGGAATTACGTGACGATGAAGTTTTTTTATGTTTAAAGTATGTGAATTTATAATTATATTACGACAAGTTAAAATAGCTCACACAGCCGTGTCGGCGAACAAAAAAACTGTGTTGGAAAAGAAGTGTGTGTATGGTGGACTATCGCAACCATTCTATATAAGGAGATGAAAGAAAACTGTTCCTTTTAAGTACTGAATTGAAATTAATGTGAGTAGTTAGTCTCATTTTTTGGCAAACGACTTGCAATCTTCAGAAAACGATAGTTGCTGGTGTCGTAATTGAACTTATGGTAAAATATCAGTCTGTTGGTTGGACAGTTCTGTGCCTTGCGATTTATTGGTGTAGATAAAATAAAATAAATATTTGTATTCCAATAATCACCGTACTGAGGCGACCGTATTTATAAGAACCAGAAAAGAAAAATTAGAAGTTCCGATTGCCACGTGGTAACATTATACGCAAAATACTGTGATGTAGTAACGTTTGAAAAAATATGGCAGCGTATTTATTACTACCATTTTAATTCAGTATATAAGAAAATTATTTGTTCATGGCTTATACCGTGATCAGGACTGATTAATTTAGAAATAAATAATTAAATATTTCTAAATCCCGTATTCGTGTGTTAGAGTTAACTCTGAAAACTTTTAAGAGCTTCTGTTACGTTTGAATTACATAGAAGTAATAACGACAGAGACGGTTTCACTGTGTGGTTTTTAGGGTCAAAGATAATTTCAACGTGACGTAATTTAGCTTAAATAAAAATATGACCTGTATTTACGTCCAACGGTTTTTTAACAGCCCTCCGAGCAAACCTTTTTATGAAACTGGGAGTTGATTAATTATGGTTTTGTATATTTTTCATGTGATTAATTGTGGATTTTTATATATTCGTCATGTAAATGAACATTGGTTTTTGGAGATAATCTGTTTAAATTGGATATGTGATTCCATCAAGGACAGTATTATATACGAAACAATAATTTAAAAGTTTGTACTGTATAGAAAGGGGGGGGGGGGGACGGTGGCGATTATTATCTCCAACACCTACCTTACCTTCATACCTTTATACGTGAGTTATTAAATATGAATATGAAAATGATTTTAATGGTTGCAAAAAGGTGAACTAGAACCATGAATATTTTACACAAAATTATATCCAATTTATTCAGTCTTATCGCTTATACAAGGCCGGGTAATAGTTAACTTTACGTTAAACATATTCCAAAGACAACAAAAACAAGCAATACCCGACGTTTACAATCCGCCGATGAAAAGCAAACATAAAAATTGAATTAAATATTTCAAAAATTAGCAAAGTCAACATATTATCAACGTGGCAGCACAGGCCATCAAATTGAAGTTAACATTTACCACAAAAGGAGTATCCCAGGGGCGCCATATAAAGTTAAAAGCATCGTCTTGAATTTATACAAATTAGCAACATGCTTAGAATTTGAAGTTAAACGTGAAAATTGGCTAGCTCAGTGATTTTATGACGGGAGCAGAGTCTTATCTCAGTGCCGCTTAAGGGCTCGAAAGTTTCGTCAAAACCCAATGAACTGTGACCGTATGCGTCGGTACTTTACCATGAATGCATCGTCGTGATGAAGTGTGACACGCACAGTGCCACTGCAGCTGCGAAAGCCAGGATAGTGGATTCGCCAACGTTACCACATCAATTTCCAGATTATGGCAGGCATGCCATACAACTTCTAGCTCCCCAGAGCAAGAAAGTGTAATCAGACACAGTCACTGATCACCGGACGAGAGCGTGTCGGCTGACACGTCTGCACAGTGGCTCGTTCCGACAGCAAGTGAAGTCAAAAAGTGGCCTCTTCCCTTCTTCCCCGGAAAAGTCGTCTCCAACTCGTCACATGCAACAGAATCCCTTGAATTAACATTTGTGAAGCCCTATAAACGTTGATTGGTGTATCGATATATGTCCATCATCACGTGTTTCATATCGTAGCTGGTATTTGCTGTCCGCTCGCGCCTATTCTGGTCGACCTTCAAGACACCAGGGCGGGGGGTGCGAGGATGATGGACCCTCCGACTAACGGTCCGCGCGCGTCCTCTGCTTTGTGAGTTAAGGCGCCTGTCTGGCGGCGAAACTTGCCATTGTCCCGGTCTCTGAGCGTTTAAAATGGCAGTTCCAGGTTCCCATATCCACTATATTACTGAGCAGCAAGTTTTGTAGAAATTAAAATTATAATAATGATTACTCTGGCCGCCTGGGTTTAATATACAATTATTTACCTATCAATTATCCCTATTATTTACAATATCTACAATTTAAATAACTGAATATTAATTAATTATTGAATTATATTCATTGTGGGTGACTCTGTCATACCACAGTACTAAGCTGAGCCACGATGTTTGGAGGACAATTTTCCACTGTTTGTACTGGTTAGTGCCGAAAATTTTATGTATAAATACCTGTAAATATCTTTAATTTTATTTCCGTGTATTTCATGATGATTATGAATGATTTTATATTAATTCTGATTGTTTTACTGTGGTTTTGATTGTTAGCTGCATTTTCGCCTTTGGAGAAACATCGAGCGGCTTCCTCTGTGTTATTATGGAATTTTCTCTAGCGTCTATATGAAGGAACGGCAGAGACAAATAGTTAGTTAAAGTTTGTTGTCAATCGTTTGTAAGAATGTTTAATCGCTGGTATATGTGTATATGTGCCCTTTAGTGTTTTGGAGAAGTGTGGTACTTATATTCTCTTATGGATCACGGAAAAATAAATATTAATTCAAAGGCGATTTGTGTGTTGTCGTTTGGAGAACAGTAGTAATCAGTAACCATTGGTGAAAGGTAAAATCCCCTGTTTAGGAAGACAGCAGCCTGCGGAAGAAGAAGTGAATAAAAGAAAATCTCGTTAATTGTTGGCAGAACTGAGTAGAAAGCCGAAAAGCTTACCAGCTTACTCTGAAATTTTTAAGAACTTTTGTTGAGTTTGCAGAGTCTTAGAAGTATTAAACACGGACAGATAATATATAGCAGAATCCTCCACATTATTGGTAATATTAAAAAGATGTGCTGCTAGTTTTCTTAACTAAAAATAGTGCCTCCTCGTAGTAATACCACATGAAAAACTATAAAACAAATTTAAATTTGTCCATACAGAAATTTTCGCGGATAGAAGATGCAATGAGCTGTTACGATTCTTCGCTTCCTTGATGTCACCGAAACTTTGACGTAGTTTTTCTACGAGTTTTAATATCTTTAATCTGATTGGGAAACACTGATCTGATAATCGTGAACGGCAACAAATGTGATAGGGGCAGACGCTTGGTGGTGTATCGCACAAAAGGTTCTATAATGCAGTTGCTCATGGCAGGATGTGACTTAGTGGCTGTTCTTAGTGCTGTTCTGAAGTTAATGAGATGCTTCTCATTTAAAGGAGCAATGCTGGTCCACGTTGGCTCATGCGCGAAATGGAATGTGCTCGCGTCTTCCTCTTCAAGTTAAGAGGACGCAAGTTAATTCCAGGCGTGATTTATTCATGCGTACTTATTCCTGCGAGACTTCTACGTATAAAAACGAAGTGTGAACGTAAGTAAAGTTACGAGCCTGAAAATTCTGTTCTGTTAAGTTCTCAGTTGAATTTCGTAATCCGTTGTTATTGCTTGGAGGTGTGAAAAGCTGCAAATGATGCCATTCTACTTGAGTCTAAACCACGAGCTGCTGAATATAGAAAATTATGCGAATATGGTCTTCCAGAGGAATTGCTTGCAAATTGTCTTGGTATTTCAAGTCTTTATAAAACATTTTCTCCAGCGAGCAGGGCTTTGTTATTTTCCCCAAACATTGGCAATTTCAGTGGTACCTTTGAAGTAGCAATGGTAGTCATTTCAGGTAGTAACATGAATCATACAGATAATCTTGTACAAGGATTATATTGGTGATGAGCTGTAGAAAGAATTAAGGGTGGTGCACGATTGATAAAAAACGAAACGACCACAAGTTGGCTCTCGAGTCCAGTTTTGGTAAAATTTTCTTTCATTGGTAAAGCAGTCAGGGATCGACATAAATTACAGAAGGAAGTGATGAATAATTTATAAAAAACGCTGAAAGAATTTAAACTTAAAATTCCTAACAAGCAAAAGTAGGTGGGCACAAAAAAGGGGAAAATGGGTGTGTAGGGAAATTGCCAACGGAGTATCCACTCCATCACAAATTGAATTAAATCCTCCTCAATGTTCTAGAATGCTCCAAGGGGAATGTAAGAGTCTGACAAGTGACAAAATCCAAAACAAACCAAGTAGAGCCAAAGCTGTTTCAGCTTTTCTTATTTCAATTTTTTTTTAATAAAGAATAAGCTTGCTGTTTTTGTAATAATTTAGCCAGCTTATCCCTGTCCCTAGTGAATATCAATTCTTAAAGTATACATCATTTTTGCCAATGTTCATGTGTTACTTTCGAAGTATTACCATAGTACGTACAACACAAGACGGAAACAACATTTAGTTAAAACTACCCATGCCCGAGGCAGAACTCGAATCGGCGATCCCTGCAACGCAATGTCAACACGCTAACTCCAGGCTCGACGGTTTTTCACTCAAACACAGATTTCGCAATTACAAAATCATTATTATCTCTAAGCCGCTTAGCTGTAGAGGCAAAGACATACAGTCAGTAAACTCTCAGAGAAATAAACAAACTAAAGTGCGCTATTCCACTAAATTTAAATTAAAGTATATATTTTCTGTCTTAGTCCAAAACCATCCGTTGTTTTTTACAGCAGAGCGACAAAGAAACTACCGGGAGAAATTTCTACTGCGGTAGTTTCCCGTTGCTTTCCTTGGTATGAAAACCAGGTTATGAAATTGACATACCAATATCATCACTTGAAAATGTAATTAGTGTGGCTTTTGATATTTGATTGCGTGAATGCGAAAGTGATTTGGAATGTGATAACGTGGTTTTAGTGACGTGTGCACATAGTTCTATTCCATTTTGTTCTAACCACTTCATCGAAATCCTGCATTTGCATATTGAGGACTATCAGGTGTGGGATACTGCTTTATATGCGTGTTTTGCCCTATATTAAGTACTTTAAGCAGAGAGGTTTTGGCACTGTTGACTGAAAATGTAGTGATACACTGACGTCATTTAATTAGGTATAATTTCCCGGTTATTTGTTTCTCTCTATTAGAATGTTACTTGAGGTAGACTGCAATGTTTTGTATGGAAATGACACACATCACTGATTTGTTTGTGATAGTTTGTTGTTCTAAGCATGTTTTCGTGTTGTTCCCAGTGTTAGAAGTCAAAGGCATCCCTTGAGTGGCCTGGTAGCTCAGTGGTTAATGTGTCTGACCGAAAGGTCGCCGGTTCGAATCCCTGTCTCGGTTGGGATTTTCATAGGCTCTTAATCCGACCGCCACCTCTGACACAGCTTACTGTGTAATGTGAAGAGCACCAGAACGCTTCCGTGGTTCGGATTCTATGTCAAACTGTTATATTCCCTATACTCGGTGGCATACCAGGTTAGGCTAGAAGGCTAATAGAAAACCTTCACCCGGTCATTACGACCACACGAAAGAAGAGTGTAATATCATATTTCATTCCACAAGAAATAAGCTGCTCGGAAACAATAATTAGTAACTTCAATTGGCGTTATAATTAATTTAATTTAATTTAATTACAATTGAGCACACGCTCCGGTGGCAATTTCCCTACACACCCAACTTCCCGCTATCCTTCACTCACCTACATTTGCCCTCTACAAAGTTTAACTTTAAATTCTTTTAACGTTTTCGGTAGGTTATTCATCATTCCCCATGGTAACTCATTCCAATCCCTGACACCCTTACCTAAAAAAGAAAATCTTCCCACACCCTTGTGCCTGAAATCGAGTGCCAGCTTGTGGTCATGGTCATCTTTTCCCTTCCATGAACTACTTTTCATACCTACTCCAATATCTTTCCATGCCTCATCGCCAATATACGCCCTGTACACTCCCATTACCCTCCTCACCATCCTCCTGTCTTGCAGTGAATCCCATTCCAGCTCCTTTATCACATCTGTCACTGATTGCATTATACGATAATTTCCAAGAACAAATCTAGCAGCCCTTCTTTGCACCTTCTCCAACTCCTGTATTTGATACGTAAAATGTGGGTCCCATACTGCACTACCATATTCGAGCAATGGTCTGACCAAAGTTTTGTAACCCAATTCCTTTACTTCTCTCGTGCATCCCCTCATCACTCTCTCCAACAAGTGCAGGATTTTGAAACCTTTTACTACCACCTGTCCTATGTGTCCTGCCCAGTTAAGCTTGTTATCAAATGTAATGCCAAGATATTTACATTTCAAGTCTTTAGCAAGCAATTCTTCCCCACCTTATATTCATAATTAACCTTTTGTTTTTTATTTGTGTATCTAATTAGCTGACTCTTCTTTGCATTTATCTTCATCCCATGTTTACCAACCCAACTAGATATCCTGTCCAGATCACCCTGCAACTGTTTACAGTCCTCTATCGTTTTGATCCTTTTATACAGCATTATGTCATCTGCAAACAATCTAATTTCAGATAGTAAACAATCAACACAATTATTCATTAGAATAATGAATAGCAATGGTCCCAATACGCTACCCTGCGGCACTCCCATTTTTACTTCCACTTCCTTTGATATCGCATTTCCTACCCTAACTTTCTGTTTTCTGTCTTTCAAAAAATTTTCTTCCCAGCAAATCACTTTCTCATCCACTCCAATAGATTTTACTTTATTTACTACCATTTTGTGGCTTACTCTGTCAAACGCCTGTGAAATATCTAGTGCTACACTATCAATTTGGCCTCCCTTGTCCATTTCATCTGAAATATCTTGCATATATCCCACCAACTGAGATTCGCATGAATATCCTTGCCTGAACCCATGTTGCCTACTTGAAAACCATTTACGTTCCTCACATACATTTCTGATGTGGTTGCATATCAATCTTTCCTTTAATTTATCCACCAATGAAGTCAAACTGATTGGCCTGTAATTTTCTACTCTATTTCTCACCCCTCCTTTATGTACCGGTACTACTATCGCACTTTTCCAGTCTTGTGGTAAGCAGCAAGTATCCAGACTCAATTTAAATAATATTTCAAGATAAGGTACAATGTCACATCCGACTATCTTTAAGATATCTGTAGTAATATTATCTGCACCAGCCCCGTTATGTGTTTTCAGCTTGCTTATTTCCTTCATGATTTCTTCAGAATGAATTTAAAATTTGTTAGTATCTTCATTTCTAATCATTAAGCTCGTTCTCCGAATTAGACCTTCCCGTTTCTGATTCATTGTCCCTAATGCTCTCACTAAACCAGTTACTTAAAATCTCTGCCTTTTTCAAATCCTCACTCAGTAACTACTTCTCCATACTTATCTATGAACATCTCTGCACCCTCCCTTCCCCTCAGTTTCCTTATATAGCCATAGAAATTTCTAGATGCATCAGTCAGTGGTCCTCCTGCACTGACAATACTCTTCATAAACCCACATTAAATTTCATACTATTACTATTACAATTACTCCGCGATTCACTAAAAGTGTTTGGCGGAGGGTGCATTGCACCTATCAGGAAAGGTAACGGTTTGGAAGGGATATACGGGATATGGCAGGAGGCGCCCATGGGCTATTGTGAGGAACCATCCCAGCATTCGCCTGGAGCGATCTAGGGAAACCATGGAAAACCCAGATCAGGATGGCCGGAGTGCTTTATCGGAAGCTACTCCTGTCCGATTTTGTGTTTACTCGCCCGGTAAATCTATTCTATTCCATTCCCTAATCGCTCGTGGAAAAAATGAGTAGAGAAATGAATCGGTTCTGGCCCTGATTTCTCTTATCTTATTTTCGCGGTCATTCCGAGATATGAATGTTGCTGGTAGCAATATTTGTTTGCTGTCATTCCGAAATACGTCAGTCGAGAATTTTTCAATTAGCTTCCGTCGAGAGCAACGCCATCGGTGCTCCAAGTCTTCCCAACCTAACTCCTTCAACATGGCACTTACGCTTTCCCTCCAACTATATATACCTGTCACTAATCGGGCGGCTCTTCTTTGGACCATCTCTAATGCCTCCATTAATCCCTTTTGATGGGGACCCCATACAGAGCAACAATATTCCAGGTGAGGCCTCACTAGTGACTTGTACGCAATCGATTTAACTTCCGGAGTGCATTGTTTTAAATTACGACCTAGAAATCGAAGCATACGATTTGCTTTCCCAATACATTCTCGATATGCTCATTCCACGACAAATTATTACGAATTGTTACCCCTAGGTATTTAGCGGAATCTACCGTTCTAAGGACAGTGCCATTAATTGTATATTCAAAGCTAAATGGTGTCACCTTTTTACTTACACGCATGACTTGGCACTTTTTAGCGTTTAACTCCAACTGCCAATCTTTACACCACGCAATTATTTTCATAATATCGTCTTGTAACAAAGCGCAGTCGTCCTGGGTTGTGATTTCACGATAAATAATAGCATCATCGGCAAATAATCTTTTCATTCCCCTTATTATGTCGCACAAATCATTAATGTATATGAGAAACAACAGAGGCCCTATCACGCTTCCTTGGGGAACCCCGGACTTCACTTCGGCAAGTGATGAACGCTCACCGTCGAGAACTACACACTGTGTTCTGCCCTTCAAAAAGTCTGCAACCCAATCACATATTTGTCTAGATATACCGTAACCGCGAAGTTTCCTATGTAACCTACTGTAGTGTGAGGCACAGTGTAGAAAGCTTTTTTGAAGTCTAATAAAACTAAATCAACCTGGGATTGCTTATCTATAATACGGCTCAAGTCGTCAATTAAGAGGGCAAGTTGTGTTTCGCAGCATCGGCCTTTTCTGAATCCATGTTGATTTGGGTTTAAAAGCTCATCTTTCATACAAAGGTAGCATCAATATATATAATCTATACCACGTTTCTCAAATTTTTTCAACCCGAGGACGATTTTTTAAAGTGTCTACGGACCACAAAGTTACATGAGCCTGTTTATTAAACTTATTATACTAACATTTGGGACACATTGTATTGTATGTACCATTATGAACCAATAAAACCAATAAATCCGACCGAGCGTGGTGGTGTAACGGATAGCGTTCTGGCCTCGCATTCGGGAGGACGGCGGTTCGAATCCCCGTCCGGGCATCCAGATTTGGGTTTTCCATGGTTTCCCCAAATCACTCCAGGTGAATGCCGGGATGCTTCCTTCAAAAGGCCATGGCCGAATTCCTTCCCATTCCTTGCCCTCATCCTTTCCCGTCTCTAAAGACCACGTTGTTAAAAAGGGACGTTAAACTGTAAAAAAAAAAAAAATAAATAAATAAATAAATAAATAAATCCGACAACATGTTTCGAATTCCAAAGAAAAAGCAGTTCTAAAAATTGGAAGCGAACTATTAAAACAAGAAATTATAAGAAATTATAATCCGTTGATACTGAGAACAGACAGACGCAATAGATGACACTGCACACTCCTTAACTAGGTACTCACCCTAGATTTCCAATACAATATTGTTTTTCGCTACGTAACTTTGGTTATTTATTTCTTCAATTTTCAGAAAAATAAAACTTAAAGTACACGGAAAACCTTAATGACAACAGGATAACAATGTTTAACGCTTCAGCAAGCACAACGAAAATTTACGGTAATGGTTACAAATCTACTAGAAGTTTCTACGAATACCAAGGTCCCCGCAGGTGAACAGCGGGTAAATTCTAGCAACGAATGTTGAAGGTATAAGAGAGCAGAGTAAAGAAAAGATACAACTGTAAATAGTATGAAAGGAACCGTAGGCAAGACATCTTGTGAAGACAAACCTGCAAGCTCATGTTTCGATGACCCTATACTCCTAACACAAGGAGTAACATTGCGTAGCTAAACAGATCCTAAGTAAAACGTCATCTCTGACTCTTCTGCGGTGCCCATAGGGGCAGCCGGAGTCAATCGGTTACATTGATACCCTGTAAATCAGCACGAGCCTATTAACAAACGCTCATTGGTCGTGCAGTTAATTCACTATTTCATAAGACCGTTGAAGGAGGCCATTAGCAGCTCTCTTTATGTCCTTTGTGGCTACATCGTGATGTTGCTAGAAGTTATCGTGAGTTCCAGAGCAGGTCGGCAAGAAGAAACATAGTCACGGACATCAACTCCTTCGTCTTCTCTGTAGACGGATACAAAATATTCCATGTATTATGTCAGTGCCGAACATCCCCATGTGCAGTACATTGTAGCAAAACCGTATACTAGACTGTAAACTTCATCTACGGTAGTGTTTGTTTAAGTGAGACTCAATGTAACATAAATAGCTTTCTTTAATTTTTATTAGCTTCAATGCCCGTCAAAATTGACGTGTTAAACCGAATCATTTCTTTGCAGTTGCTTTACTGAGTAGAACTGTTATAAAATAACGCTGAATACATTTCCTCATAACTTACCTTTTAACAAAAAGTTTCAGTTGTCATCCTAGTGTAGGCTGTATTTTAATCATACCACAAACTGCGCAAACTAGGAAATCAAAGCTTCAATCCTACGCGCATACTTACGTTATGCCGAGTAATATTGGTTATAATCGTGGTTAAGGGCACGTAGATCACGATAAATGTGGAACTGTTTTTCATTAAAATGGAATAATGATTTCATATTATGGCATACTTAAAAAACCTTAAATTATTTTAATAAAAAATTGAATAATTCTTTCCTTCAATTCAGGACGACTAATAATACGTATTTGAGCTAAAAATTAATGGATTTCATCGCACTCGCGTTAATGTATTCACTGTATCACGATATAAGCGCGATCCCCGCTTTACTATCTTACTATAACGGCGACCAGAGAATACAACAAAAACAGCTACATCGAAATAACATAAGCAAACAAAAAGCAACCAACAATTAATATGTTGATTTGAAAGAAATAATGTATTTTGATTTCAGTGCTCTGCCAGTTCATTTATTCGAAAAATAGCATTTTGAATGTATGAACTCATAACCCCCGTTTTCTGCAGAATCATCCCTGTACGTTGTTGGTTCGACAACGAAGGCCATGAGCGTGACGTCAGCTTATCCTTTCTCTAGTATTGATTTTTAAGTACGTAATTTCGTTTCGTAACACAAATTTTGGTTTAATAACAATAAGTACTTTATTTGAATTCGATGTTCATTTGTTCTAGAAGATATCAATACATTTAGGGTAAGTTTGAGTGGTGTGCTTTAGAAGCGATGATATTGGCAGATGGATTGCATAATATTGCTTAAAAGCTAGTGAAATATTTTGGTTGTGGTTTGTTTATTTCGCCTGAAAAGTATTACTATTTTACCGTCACAGTTATCTCTTCCCTGTCATGCACTGCTCCCATTTCTGCTATCAATATACATCCAGGAATCCCTGAGAATATATGAATTATACACGCCTAGCACTATTTCTCCTCTTCCATTCCAGCTCTTCTATTATATCCGTTAACAATCGTGTTCTGCTGTAATTTCCACAATTAAATCCAGCTCCTTCTTTGTACACTCCTTCTAACTCCTCTATTTGAATCTGATAATGTGACTCCTATACCATACCACAATACTAAAGCAATGGTGTGATCGACGTTTAGAGATACTGGTGTGATGCTTACCTTCGTTCGCTCTTTAATTCCCGTCTGCTGAAGGTTTTTGTTGTGTTTCCGAACCAGGGAAAATTTTGTGCGCAGGTTGACGAAAGAGAAAAGTTCACATACTTTGTTTGCTACATCACTGTCGTCCTACCTTAATCCATTACCGTGTTCAATGAAGTTGCACATGTAAGCTAGAACAAAACTGGACCTCTCTTCTTTAGGAATTCACAGAAACGAATGTCGGTTAATCTAATTTCTCACTGGAAGATTGAAGTAAATTTTGTTGCGGATTTCGAGCATTGCTTTTCGTTTGACTAATAGAGAATTTAACATTAAAATACAAAATTATTTATTTTCTGAAAAATCTGTAGACGTTAACACTGAATGAAAACTTTAACCTTGAATGAAAAAAATACTTTTGCAATATTTATTTGAATTCGTAATGTAGTACAGAATATAATTGAGAGTGTGGGAAATGTTGTTTTCTCCCCCCAATAGAAGTTGCACTATGTACTTTTTCGGTGTTTAGTTAGCTGAAGACGAGTTGTAAGGTGAAAAAATGCGTGAATACTACCTTACGGTTAGTCGAAAAAATTGGACATATAAAAATACTAACAGAATTTGAATTTCTAATGTTTATTTTGTTAACGCAGTCATCCTAAAGATTAGTCTCTAATTACTTCATACTCTGTCGACATTCTCTTTAATACAGTGCGATTAAATTTCCTGGAGATTCTGAGACTGTTTTGTAATTATAATGATTTACCGTACAGTTTTAAAATTTGGTAGAAATTACGATTATTGCTCAGTAATTATAATATTTTACCTATTATTGTTCAATCGTAATTTGGATCGAATATGAAGAAAAAATTAGAAGATCATAATAATCAGCGTTCTGATGGAAGGCAACTCTATACCAGTGGTCTTGTGGCTCAATGCTTAAGGTGTCTCATTGGAGATCGAAATGTATCCGATTGAAATAGTGCATAAAACACTAGTGCGTCCGTATCTGGATTACTGTTGTGGAGTCTGGGATCCGTATCGCAATGGCCTGATCGACTCACTGGAGAGGGTGCAGAGGAGAACCTCTCGATTCGTGACTGGTTGCTATAGCCCTTATGATAGCGGCATATAATTGACTTATAGATTCGTCTGGGATAGTTTAGAAGACAGACGACATTGTTTGCGTTTGAATTTATTGGAGAATATGCGAGAATGATTAAATTACGAGTGCAATGAAATACTTCTTCCGCCAACCTATTTAGGTCGCAATGACCGGAGAGATAAAATTCGAGAAATAAGATGTCGTACTAATGCTTTTATGTATTCTTCCTTTCCTCGTGCTATTCTTGATTGGAATGCGCAAAATTTGGATTGGTGCTTAACACCCCCTGCCACCCACAATGTTTGTGATTTGCGGAGTATAGATGTAGATCAAGGGTCCCCAAACTTTTTATCCCATCGACCCCATCATAGTATATTAGACTTCTTATCGACCCCCAGAATAAGTATTTTTTTAAAAACAACATTAAATTATTTTTGACATTTATAATACAAAGCAATAAGGAGACCTGCATAATAACACAACGAAAAAATTTACAGTTTCCATATGTTACAAAATCCAGCCATTAACATTAACAGGAAAAGGAGATATTTTTCATTGTTATTGTAATCTCAAAAAATAATAAGAAAATTATGGATAGATGGAATAATTTCAAATATAATAGATGGTTCTTGCACTGTCATATAGTGATGGATGCACCTGCCTAAGAAACTCTTTAGACGAGCGTCTGCAAACCTCTCGACAACAACCTTATCTCAGTGTGCAAAAGTAATTGGTTGAAAGTTTCATCATTTACTTCACATAACTTCGCAAACAGACGGGAATTGAGAGGATGAAATTTAATTTTATTTATAAACCTGGTTTTTATAGGAACATTCCTATTTTTTCCTAGACAGTTTAATTAATTCTCTTTAAAATTAATCGACCCCCTTTCGATCCCCGTGTATTTATCGACCCCTGGAAAATTGCTATCGACCCCAATGGGTCGATATCGACCACTTTGGGGACCCCTGATGTAGATGGATATGTAGTTCGAACCCTTGTCTTGGCGTGGATTTTCGTTGATGTTAAACCCCATGTTCTCCTCTGAAAGATATTGTTTTGTGTTATGTGAAGTCCGCCAGAAAGCTTCCGTGTTCCGGATTCCATTTTAAACGGTAGGTTCCCTTCACTCGGTACGATTACCGGGGTAATGAGGTTGGGAACTTTCCACCTCAAGTCCAGTATCAAGCTAACTACATCTCCTTCGAAAGGGTCCCTCCAAATCTTGATGGTAGCGGAAGCTTTCGTATCAACAATAGTGTTATTTAAGATTTTCGTATTGATCATCGCAGCAGCATTACCGTCCAATACCACAACATTGCGGATTTTGTTTTAAATTCATACATTCCATTTTAAGTTAAAATAAAACTGCCTGATCGACGTCGTTTCGTTTTAATATGTGTGTAGAAACATTATGTGTCTTCATTGGTTTCATTGCTCGTTTGACGACAAAGCTCTCCATATCTGGTGACCAAGGCGTCGGCGCCATTTTGGAGGGAGTCAGTCCTCCAAGACTCGGGAAAATTCACTTGTTTGGTTTCCCCTGATCGTCGTCAGTTATGGAAGTGTAAGTAAGGGTGTTGGGATGACTGTTATATTTTTGTTCTCAGTTCGCGTCGTTAATGAGCGAATTATAAAGGAAGGAAAAGGGTGAAATCTGGTTATGGCCAATTCAGGCCTACTCTTCCGAAAGCCACCGACGCTGCCAAGCATAACGGCCCCATCCGACGGAAAAATTACTACCTACTGTTTTGTATGCCCTCACTCCATAGCCACTGACATTCACAGACTTGAAGCAGAGTGTGTTTCTTATACTAACACAATAATGCAAAGAAAAGCAAAAGTACATCTTCCATTACCAAAATTCGGATAACGTCTATTCATAATTCCCGTCATAATACCATAATTTCTTACAAGAACTGCGCCGACTTTCGACATCGAATCCTTGTGTGATCTTACGTGTCTGGAGAGAATAAAATATAATAGTTACATAAACTTAGCGGATGTCCAGCCAACTGTATACAGCGGAATCCACTATTTCAACTGAGGCTGCTTTTAAAACTTTGTGTGTTAAAGAGACAGTCCTCCAGTTCCGCTGCTGAAAAAGGCCGAAGTTGGTCCACTAAACGTTGAAATTTAATGTTAAGTCGCTACGCCAACTGGAGAGCATAGATAAGTAATTTTCCTTTTAGTTATCTATGCAATATAAACCAGTACCAAATCATAAAAAATCTTGAAAGACATTTTCTTTTTTGTACATGAAAACATAACAAACGCTCTTCCGTACGTGAGAGTTCCTTCTTCCCTGTAATGTTTTAAATAAACTCAGTGACCAAAAAAAAAATAATAATAATAATAATAATAATAATTGAATATCAATCAGTGATATAGCATATGTTGTGCAAAGAATACATCATGCTCGCCTCAAATAATTCATTCGTTACTGAATTAATTTTTTACTAACAGATTTTATTAGATGGAAGAGAAAAACATGATTATTGAAGTAAACCACTGTGTATTAAACACCTGCGACGTAGATATATTTGTCAAATCTATGTAAAACTATGTACTGTTTTGAATCTAAGATTTTGTTTATTTGAGTAAGTATTGTCAGTGCTAGAGCCACTTTGCTGTGTGGAGAGACAGCAGGAAGTGACATAGAGGCGTGATCAGTTGGGTCGGTGGCCGGTCCCCGCTCGACTACGCAGTAGTAGCAGCAAATGGTCAGACACTGTAGTGGCACACGCACTCGTGTAATAAGGTCGGGGCACACTGTTTAGACTGTCACACACAGAATGATTTCTGAGCCGCTGTATGTAACAGTTTATAGCTACCCATTGTATTCGTGTGGAATAAATGTGTTATGAAGTGCATGGTCTAATGAGTGAGAATTGCCAACAGTACCATATCCTTTAAATCAGATTCATGTTGGTATTATCACAACGAAATGAATTTGTGTTCTGCAATCATTTGTGATCGAATTGATGAACTGATTTGAGCTACAACGTGCAGATTACCAAGGAGAATAACAAACAAACGCCTCGCACACCACGCTGTAGAGATATCAAAGATAATAAGGTTGTTTTACCCCTGGTTTCTTTAATTTCCGTTACCTAATGCATCCTCTAAAATGATATCACCATTGAAGTTGTACTTCTTGTCGATTCTCTGCAATGTAAGAATGAATTATAAGTCCACTATTTAAGATACTCGGCCTTTTTGTTTTATATTGAATTCAAAAAATTTGAGCTCTAAAAATGAAATCTCTTGATACACAACAAAGATATAAACTTACCACTTATTTCAAAGCAGTATCGATTCTATGTTATTTTAATGTTTGTTTAGCCAAATAATTCCTTCGATACAGAAAGTTTCAACAAGTGTTTCTGCTGTCGTCATCACACGAAGAAGTGAATTCTACTCTAAACCAAGACACTGTGATTGCCTCGCTTGCTCACGATTACGTAGAAGCAATACGCCGGGATAGACTTAAAAATGCGTACAGTATTTTTATTCACAGATTTTACCATAGTAAAACAAACAACTGCTCTATCATTTCTCAGTGTATAGTTTCCATATTTCAAGATAATTACACTCAACCTCCTGCGCCTCTCATCCGTGCTACGCGAAAGTTCTCCTCTTTTAAGGCTCTCTTCGCTTACCTCATTAAAGAGTTTCCAGCGAAGTAGCGTCCCTATTTATCCATCTCTCTAAAACAAAAACACAATTAATTACTCTGAGTACACTGTCAGCTCAGATGTAAGCTGTTGACTTACAAGTTTAAATAGTTCACCTTAATTGTAAATAACATGGAGGATCACATTTTCATTGTGTAAATACTACATAAAAACGCATCTAATTAAAAATATTTAAAAACATCCCACTACTAACGGGGAGACTCAAGGAATACAGCTTTTAAAGAAATAAAATCTCTGTAAAGATGAAAGTAGTGTGGCATCAAAGAGGCCAAAGTTATTTTTTAAATTTAGAAAGACAACAAAAATTGCGTCCGTCAGATTTGTTTGTGTTAGGACAAAAGCGGACTGGTAGAGTAGCAACTTTATTTCAACATGTTTATTTTATTCATTCGGCGATCTTCAAATACTATCGTTGGTTGACGACACACCGCTCCCAACGTTCTTCTCCAGTTTTCGAACTGTTTCTGTGACGCTTCTTTTGGCTTGCTCTTTAAGTCCTTGGTACAATTTCTTTAATGTCATAGATTGAATTAATTAACTTCTTTGGTAAGAGGAAGCAGTTTGACAACATATACAGGGTGTTACAAAAAGGCACGGCCAAACTTTCAGGAAACATTCCTCACACACAAACAAAGAAAATATGTTATGTGGACATGTGTCCGGAAACGCTTACTTTCCATGTTAGAGCTCATATTGTGGACGGCTGTGATACAATACGCCATTCTCCAGGGCTGCATCAGCGCATCAGGGATTCCATGCGACGGAGGGTGGATGCATGTATCCTCGCTAACGGAGGACATTTTGAACATTTCCTGTAACAAAGTGTTTGAAGTCACGCTGGTACGTTCTGTTGCTGTGTGTTTCCATTCCATGTTTAATGTGATTTGAAGAGAAGTAATAAAATGAGCTCTAACATGGAAAGTAAGCGTTTCCGGACACATGTCCAAATAACATATTTTCTTTGTTTGTGTGTGAGGAATGTTTCCTGAAAGTTTGGCCGTACCTTTTTGTAACACCCTGTATATATATATATACGAGGGGCAGTCAAAACGTTCCTGGAATTTGATTGTAACTCTTTATTAACAAAACATAAGTACACATTTACTTAATCTCCTTCAAAGTAGGCTCCTTCTGAACATAACACTTGCTCCACCGCTCCGACCATTGCTGGAAACTAAGATGAAAATCCAGTTTTGGTATCTTCCGAAGTACAGCCGTCAGTCGTCCATGAGAGATCCCCACTTCTTGTGCCAACTCGTCGATGGTCATTCTTCGGTCTGATCTGATTAACTGCTTCACTTGCCAGACCATTGCTTCGTTTCTGGAGGTTGAAGGTCTCCCACTGCGACTCTCGTCTTCCAGCGATTCCTGTCCACCATTAAATCTTGAAAGCCACTCGTAAACGGCTGTTTTCTTTAACGAATAGTCACCGTAAACTGTTTGTGAGGCTAGCAAAGTCTCTGAAGCAGATTTCCCTAATCTGCACATGAACTTGATGTTCGCTCTTTGCTCAAGCTGCTTCATCGAGCCAACTGATTACTTCACAGACCTACCTTCAGCTACACTACAGTCACACTACCTGTTATGACTAGTTCAGACCTGTCAAACTCATAACAATTGCATCACAAATGCCAACACTACGATAGAATTCCGGGAACTTTTTGACTGCCCCTCGTATATATATATATTGACCCACCAGTGTGGCTGTTCGCATTAAGGCGCCACCACACACTGGATTGGGGAGATGCAATGGTACCAGGTTCGACTCCTGGTCTGCGCGTGTCGGCTGTCTATATTGTGGTTTTCCGCAGTCACCTAGACGAATGCTGTGGCGGTTCTAAATCTCCGCTTCATACATAATGCATTTTTTTAAAAAAAAATACACGTATCACAGAAAACGTAAATTTCACGAATCGTAGTCGGATGGCAACATTGCTTCAGAAACTAACAGTCCCTGTTTCCAACTTGTGAGGTCCCACTCACAAATCATTGCTGAAATTGTAAATAGATTAGCAAATAACAGACTTTCACAGCTAAGTAGTATGCATAGAAATTTGGGTAAATTTAAGTCTTTTGTAGTAATGTAATTTTTTGTAGTTGGCACCACTGTACTGTTGGTCGAGAAAAAAGAATGTAAGTGTGAAGATGGCAGAGAGAGACTACGAGGGAATGTATTAATTGGACAGTGACGACTATGTATTGTGTTGTATGATTATTTAAAGTGTTCAATAATTCCATGTGTTGAAGTTGGCGGGCTATCTACCTTTGACTAATTGATAGTAATTAGTAAGGAGGGCCTATCAAATTGGACAGTAGAAACATTTGAAAAATTCGTAATTGTAAGCATTGATGAGAATCAAGGTTTTACCCATTCACAAATATTTATAATATATTGTATATGATCAATTGAACATACACATTGATCACATAAACGAACTACTGATGTAATTTTGAGACGAGACGACCAAACGTTTTTGATTATAAAGTACGCTGCTTCTATGTGTATTCGGCAAGCAGCTCCTTTCGTTGTGTTAACATCTTCGACCAATCGGTAACGGAATTACCGTAACACTGTTAAACGAAATTACTCTTGTTTGGATAATAATTCTGCCTGAAAAATAATGAAATGTGTAGCCAAAAATTTAGAAAAATGACTATGTTGTATAACATCCTTCAATGAAAAACTTTTTTTTCTTTTAAAAATGGCCTTCGTTATTCAGCCAGCTCCAATTTATATAGCACTAAGTGTTGTATCAGGCCTCATTCATGTGAATGTGAGATATAGTAGTGAGGTCAACACAATAAGAACACACAAGTTGATTCAAACTACCCACACTGGGGGCCAGACTCAAATCGGTGACCCTTACAACGAACATCAAGCATGTTAGACCCTACACAGGGGCCACACTGAAAAAATTACCGTTTCTGCATCTTGTCACAGCTCACAATATACCTGAAGAAGACAACAGAGTCAGTTGCCGAAACGATAGGTATTAACTTTTACATCTTGCTAGATATCCACGAAGGTTCCGATTCATGAAATCACTCTTCATACATTTTGTTAAAAGATATTACAATTTACAAAATTAACACCATTTTTTGTGAGATCTCACGAAGATTCTGGTAGCTCTATCATAAACTTGTCTCTGCAATTTGATGATTAAATCTTGTGTAACTCGAATACAAAAACTGGAACTAAAGAATAAAAACGACTCGCTTGGTTCTAGAAATATCGACTTTCAAACATTAGTAATGGGTCTTTCCAACATTCTGTTAGTGGCGCCCAGGTCCGAACTTGCAATCTTCGAAAGTGTGTGTGTGTGTGCGTAATGAATAAGTAATGAATGCGTCAACAACCACCCTTTTTTATATGTACACTCGTATTTAGCAACTTACAACTGTATATCTCCATCAAAAGGGGTTAATGGAGGCATTAGAGAAGGCACAAAGAAGAGCCGCCCGATTCGTGACAGGTATATATAGTTGGAGGGAAAGCGTAAGTGCGAGGTTGAAGGAGTTAGGTTTGGAAGACCTGGAACACCGAAGGCGTTGCTCTCGACAGAAGCTAACTGAAAATTCACGACTGACGTATTTCGTAATGACAGCAAGCAAATATTGCTACCAGCAACGTTCATATCTCGGAATGACCGCGAAAATAAGATAATAGAAATCAGGGCCAGAACCGTTTCATTTCTGTACTCATTTTTCCCAAGAGCAATTAGGGAATGCAATAGAAAGGATTTACCGGACCGTAAAATCCGACAGGAGAAGCTTTCGATAAAGCACTCCGGCCATCCTGAACCGGGTTTTCCATAGTTTTCTCGGACCACTCCAGGCGAATGCTGGGATGGTTCCTCACATTAGCCCATGGGCGCCTCCTGCCATATCCTGTATATCCCTTCCAAAGTATTACCCTTTCAGATAGGAGCAATGCACCCTCCGCCACACACTTTTAGTGAATCGTGATCATAATAACTAAGCGAGGTATCGAAAACATTTATTTTTCCCTTTAGATTTGTCTCGTCAAGTTACACAAAAATTAACCATAAAACTTTGTTTTGTTGAAGTTTTTTATGGTCCAGGCCGCATTTTAACCTAACCATTTCACTTCTTAGAAAGTATACCTTGAGAACTAAGCGAGATATCAAAATATTTTATTCCTCTCTTTCGATTTGTTTCATCGAATTATGAAAGAATCCATCATCAATTTGCAGCGCCATAGTTATAGTAGAATTCTCAAGTATAAGCGTGGATTCTCCGATAGTGTTCCGTGGCCCATAACATAATTGATGGCAGCTCCGTATATTAGAGCCCGCGCAACGTGCGCCGACTGCGGGACCTGCTCCTCGGAAACAATTAGAGGAGTGCCTGAGGCTGCCGGCCGCGAGATATGCCCGTCACGTCCGCGGGCGGTCGACGGACTCGGTGCCTCCCACATAGCAGCGCCTCGCTGCGTGGGAGCCAGGCGGCACAGATTTAATGCGCCGCCCCTGCTCGCCTGTACTGTATGAGGAGCTGCCAGGCGCATCCGGCAGCCGAGCACGTTACTGCCAGCGAACAGTGAACTACGTTTAGGACATCATATATCAGGGGACTGGTATTTAACAACGTAGGAGGTGGTGTAGAAACTGCATTTTAGAAACTTCCTGCACCGTGTCAGACCCGCATCGAATTTGTTTTACCAAAGATAATAAATAACAAGGATAGCACGCTACAATTTATTACAGGAACGTGTGTTCTGTTAGTTTAGCCGCGAAGTCTTCAGAGTTTTACTTACCACATCCCCTTCTATCAAAACAAAAATTACCACGCTCCCCTTCTCTCCTCCATAATTTTATTATTCAGAACGTAAAAAAAGCAATTATCAAATATAATATTATTATTCCACGATAGTGGCGCATGCGCGGCAAATATAAACCGTGTCAAAACGGCCGCCAAACTATCCTTCGATATCTTCCGGCCAATAATGCCGTACGTATTGTTATTACATGCGGAAGGGAAGATATCAGTTTGCACCACCTTGTAGTTATTATAAAATAATCCCACTAACTGTCCTCTTGGTACATGATATCATTTTGAGTCTGCCATA
This sequence comes from Vandiemenella viatica, assembly GCA_031002005.1. Taxonomy (NCBI): domain Eukaryota; kingdom Metazoa; phylum Arthropoda; class Insecta; order Orthoptera; family Morabidae; genus Vandiemenella; species Vandiemenella viatica. Next base: position 230,220,546 of record CM061919.1, on the reverse strand, counting down.
TGTAATTAACAGTTGTATTTTAATATTTCAATTAATTCTATTTTGTATGTGTTCTTTTCGGCAAACTAGGACCACGTAAAAGTTATCATTTTTCATTCAAAGAAAAACAAAATTATTCCTTTTCCGCAATAACTTAATGAAATAGTAAAGAGGCACCTTCGAAATAACGTTACATTTCATAAGTTATTAATTTTTATATTTCAATTCTGTGAGTAGATAGCCATAACCAGAAAGATATAAAGAATAACCAGAAGAAATAACGTCGCATATGAACAACTGAAGAAGGTGAATACCTTTAAATTTCTGGAAAGTGAAATTCAGGAAAATGAAAGGGACGATGGATAGGGGAGGCAGGCAGAAATATTTTTAAGAAGTGCCAGAAGCCTGATATGGAACAAAGAAATCACATAGAGAAGAAGGGGAGTAATTAACTGTGCATGTTCTGTGTATGCGGCCGAAATCTGGACAGCGAAGAAGCTAGTATTTAAGAGGGTGAAATTTCTAAGAATATGGGTTGTAGAAACGGACAAGAAAAGAATCGAAAAGATTAGGAATACAGTGAAAGAGGATATTGTGCAGGAAAGGATAAAGAAGGCCAGACTTAACTGTTATATGCAAGTAAAGTTCAAAGGATATATGGATTTGAGGGGTGGAGGATTGTAGGTTTACTGTAGATCGCGATACCACTATGCCAGCTCTACTAAATAAATATAAATCTCTTGAAATGTCGGTCTATTCTTTGCTGTAATATTTTACTGACTTTTCAGGGTATCTCCCTTGAAAAAAGTCAAAAGTAATTTACGATAACAAATTCTTTACCACGGCTTAATAATAGATATGTTCCACCATATTGATTTTATAGGATATAAATACTGCTTTTTCCATGTGTTATACGAAATTTTCCTCCTGGTCCAAGCCGCATTTCCACCACAACCTTTAGAAAGGATACAAAACAGTTTACAATAATATGAACCCTGTACTGCAGAAAGTTTTGAGGAAACATTGTCCCCTCACACCTAAAATTTATTGTTTTGGTATTCCTTTTTTTCCATTTGTTGTTTGTGTTCTAATTGAACATTGTGCTTTTGATTTAAGTTTGATGAGAAGCATTGCAAATGATTGTATTTAGGATATCGAAATAGTTTGTATGCAATTATCTTTTAAGTAATCTGTGAGCGGAGTGAGAGTATTCTTTGGTCAGTCTGGGGATAGAAATGATGGCGGGTGGAGGCATGAATTGGTGGTGTTCCTCGCTCGAAAAGTAATTGCGTCATTAATCGAGATAGTAAGAGAGAATATTGAGTATTTAATGATTTGTCGAAAGAGTAATTTGTGAAGCAAATGATGAATGAAATATATAGAAAAGTGAAGTTTTCCTTAGTTTATTGTATGTTGTGTGAATCATACAGACCAATTAAGTGGCAGAAACTGCAAGATAATATTCCATGGATACTGTGGTGAGTAATATCCACCAGAGGCAAATCCAGGAATCATAAAAAGTTAAGTTTCTCACAAAGTTTACAGCATTTTAGCGATACCGCTGTCTAGAATTAAACCGGAATATGTAATAAAGAGACGGGATCAAGGAAGTAATGGAGATTTTATTGGAAAATAGAAGAAAAAGCAGAGGTTAGATGCGACAAAGGACTGGAAACTGTAGATAATTTACGCGATGGTGACCAAAAAAATAAAATTACGATCAAATTAAATTTAGCTCAACAACTGTGGCACTTCAGTTTGCCCTCCCCAACTTTCTGATATTACAAACTGTTTACAGGGAAAGTTATCCCACAGAGCGGTGATGTGAGGTGGGAGATACATTTGCCGCCCTCGCCTTTATAAGCCACCGTCTGTGTGGCCCTATTCAGCGCTCTCTATTAAGTGATGCCGAACCGCCCATCAGACAAGAAGCCGCTCGTTGGTTGTCAAAGGCTCCTCCCTGCTAACGTGTATTCGCCTGCGCTCAATTATAACGCCGGTCCTCGTAGCTTCGGCCGCCGCCCTGCATACCGAGTGGTCTGGTCAGCTGCTTCCCGCCACACTCCAGTGGCTGGGTGGTCGTCCAGATCCAATGCGCCCTTTGAATGTATTAGGCTCAATGCCTGTAGGACAGTTTGGTATAGACGTTCGACTTGATTGCCTTGATTCAACTACACCGATACGGACGAACATAATATTCCACGTAGTTAAGTACGAATTTTATTAATTTTTCGTTTGATGCTATAAGTCATTTACAACATTTAATTACAATTATACTGTATTCAATGAACAATCTAAACACACAGATATACTCATAGTTCAGCGGACAATGTCCGCAGCTGGCCACTGAGAAGGATCTCCAGTCACAACCATTATAACGTGACGTCGAGGCGCTCCAACCAGGCCACCGCCTCCGGCGTAGCCAAATTTAAGTCATCCAAACTACCAGGAAAGGCACGCAGTGGGCAATCCTGCACAATGTGTGACACAGTTTGTGAAACCTCACCGCAGTCACAGTACGGAGAATCTGCCCAGCCCCAGGTGTGGAGAGTTGATGCAATCCTTCCTGTACCACATCTAATGCGATTTAATTTACGCCAAATTGACAGTGGTAAGTTGAATACTGGTAGTTTTGAGCAGAGATTGGTAATTTGCATTATGCACTGTGGTGTTGACGATGCCCATTCCATTGTCCAGCTATCTGTAGGTGAACGTAATTTTTTACTTTAGGGCACAGCGAACTTCAGTAGTTCAGCATGGTTAATCTAAATTCAAAATGTACTGCAATACGACCGAATGGGCGATTAATTTAGCCCATTCAGTAAGTCATACACAGCAAGAACTTACACCAGAATTCAGTAAATTACCTGTCACCATTAACAAAATGTCGGCGCAATTGCAGACAAAGTATTGTTGTAATGTTTGTAAGCTTAGTGAATATCTCTGATGAAGTGTGTGAGAGAATCTCTTTCGTGGTATAAGAGCATCTATAGTGTTGTCTTTTATGTTGTTGGTATTTGTGTACTGAAACGTTGTAAAATAGAGGATACAAGTTTTTAAACGGTAAAAGATCCGTAAAAACGTGTAAAATTCAGGTCACGAGTAGAAAAATTGTTCGTGAAACTACCATGTGGTTTACTGGACTTATTTAGAGATGTAATTAAAAATTTGAACAAGAATGAAGCTTGTCCAGTAACTACGTAATGACGAGCTGAAGACTGTTTTTGCAAATTGGGAACTATCGGTCGCTGGAAGTAAATCAGAAAAGAAAGCCTGGCTGGAAGCTATAGAAGGGAGAAGATCCAGAATCGTTCGGTTTGACTGATTGTCTAAGAGTACAGGTAGGGGTACCGTTCAGAACAACGATTCTAGTCTTACGCAAATAATGCAGTACCTTATCAGCTTGAAGTCAGAGATGCAAGCTGCCAATGTAGAGACACGATCTGCTCTTCAAACACGGCTCGTGGAGACGTAATCTACTATTAAGTCCGACACACAAAATCGCATATACACGTAAAAATCTGTTGCTGGCCTTCTCTGACCAAGGTGTTTCTTGGTAAATATATGACCCGCAAAATAACATAAAAGTACAGTTCTAAAAAACTAGAAATACACGCTTTATTAGCAGTGCGAACTAAAAAGTAAAAAATAAAATGATAGTTTAAAAAAACTAAGATACACGATTTTGTACCAATGTGAACAAAAAGGTTAAGAATAATCTTTACCTATAAAAAAATTTAACAACTGTTCCACAATTTATTATAATTTATTGAATAAGCCTAAATTAAGTATAAAGTTTCTGATTAAAAAATTTATTTCAGAGTAAAAAAAAGCGTGGGGTGCTCTCTACGTATTCATGATGACTCTTAAGTTTACATTTATGAACAGCTGGCGATATCCAACACCCCACTTTTATTACATTAAAGTTAATTTTTTAATCAGAAACTTTATACTTAATTTAGGCTTATTCAATAAATTATACTGAGTTGTGGAACATACTAGCGCTATTAAAAAAATTATAGGTAGAGATTGTTTCTAACCTTTTAGTTCACATTGCTACAGAAGCGAGTATCTTAGTTTTTTAAACTATCATTTTATTTTCACTTTTTAGTTCGTATTGATAATAAAGCGTGTTTTTTTTAGTTTTTAAATTATTAATTTTTAACTTTTACGTTCACTGAGTAAAATGTATGTCATTACAAAAATACATGTTAAAAACACATCTGTAGCATAGTTTATTCTTTAGCAGTCGGAAGTATTTTTTTGTTTATAGAATGTATTTACTATAAAATAAATAGTTCACTTTATGTATAAACGTAATGGCGAAAACTGGTTTAACCGTTTCGGCGTGCCTGGACAAGAAACAGAGTTAAAAGTATTAAATGAATACGAGCTGAACGATTTAACTGCTATGAACGTCTTGCAGCCAGTTTTTCCCAGTGTCAAAATTCATGTGAGGGCTTAGCAAAAGTTCAGACTTGAGATCACCGCCAATCAGTGAAAGGATGCGCTTCTGACAGACTCAACTATTGCGCACAAAAGTGGAAGGTCAACAATTTTCTGTTATTACTGTCAAAGTAATGGGAAATTCAGAATATATATATGAAATTATTGTGTTGCTATCTGTTCCAAATACATGCGCAAAATATCAAAGAATTCGAACGTCAGGAGCTGCGTGAACATTGAAATTAAAGATTCCATTGCATTCAGCAGTTTTTCTATTGTCTGTCAAATTAATGAGAATATCAGGACATAAATATGATATTATTGTATTGTCATCGTTCCTTAATAAGTGTGCAAAATTTCAATAGTTCAAAGATTCCATTACATTCATACGAACTATTCAAAGCGTGTTAAAAAGCAATAATGTTACCAAGAAACACATCTGACGTAGAGTTTATCCCTTAACCGTTGAAAATATTTTCTTCATAACAAAAAAATAAATTAGTGCACAACCCGTAAGGGCGAGCACTTCATTTCCTCTAGGAACTACAGTTTTAACGTGGAATTCGAGCCACAAAACGTTCTGGCATAGCTGAGCTAATCATACACAACTCTTCTTTCGTTGGGATTTGTACTCTGAACTGGATCATAGAGTTTAGAAACCAGACTGATAGTCTGCACATTATGTATTTATTACAAAACGAAAAGTTCACTTTTGGCATAGACAAAATAGCGAAAACTGGTTTAGCTGTTTCGGCGTCACTGATTAAGAAAAAACTCAGAAGCATTAAACTAATGTGAGCAGAAGGATATAGTGACTACTGAAGTCTTGCAGCCATTTTTCTCCGGATTCAAAACTCTAGTCGAGTAATAGAGGAGGGTGAACCGCTCAAATTATGCCCAAGTGAGAGGCTTAGAAAAGGCGGAACTTACGCTCACCATGTATAAGTAGAAGGTGGTGCTTCTGACATTACCAACTCTCTACGAGCAATAGTTTAGGGTAAACCAATGCCACCACGCTTAAGTAGAAGGTGTAGCAAATTGTGATTGTTTAGCTCACCGCGAATTAGTGGCTCGCCGCACAAAAGTGGAGGGTGAACAATTTTTCTGTTATTACTGTCCAAGTAATGAGAACACCAGAAAACAGCTGTAAAATTATTGCATTGTCATCGGTTCTTAACACGTGTGCAAACTTTCAAATAATTTGGAGGTTTAGAACTTAGTGAAAATTGAATTAAAAGATTCCATTACATTCATACCTACATATATACAGTCACAAATATATAAGCGTATAATGAATACGAACTGATGGATTTAATTGCTACTGGTCTTACAGCAGTAGTGAAATGCTTAGCAAAAGGACGGACTTGAGCTCACCTCGAATTAGTGGAAGGAAGCGTTTCTGACAGGCTCAACAGCTGTCGCCGCACAAAAATGGGAAGGTCAATCATTTTTCTGTTGTTATACTGTAAAAGTAACAGGAATTTCAGGAGATTGATATGAAATTAGTGTAATGTCATCAGTTCTGAATATGTGTGCAAAATTTCAAACACCTCGGACATCTGTAAGTTGGTGAATTTGATTGAAAGATTCCGATACATCCATACATACATATAGTTCAAGCTCATATAAAGTAAAAAAAAAAAACTCTATGATATTTCAAGTCTCTGCTTTCGCGCAGGTATGTTGTTGGAATTTTTTCATATATATGAAGGATTGTAATCGTCCACCTCGATATCATCGCATTTTATATTTGCATGTTGTTCTGTGTGGAACATGAAAGAACCTTGTACTATCACTTCATCTTAGCTCTAATTAATTAGCATCACGTAAATACAGAGAAACATTTTGTTCGTCAAAGTTATGAAATTTTTAATTTAATATATCAGAAAATGATATGTAATAGTTGTGAGAGGACGTATAAGTGGCACTCTTTTCCCTATGCATGACTTCTCACTGTGACTTACTATACAGCCGTCAGCGTTACTCTGCTCACAGACCGAACGACCTCTGGCCGCTAGGCCACCTGCGGCGCGTGGGTGGTCTGGCGACACGTCTACGTCACCGCGGTGACGTCTGGAGCGCACCTGCGAGTCTATTTCTGGGTCAGTCCATAAACTCACAGCTACTGTTGTCCGCAACCAAAAAGAATCAAGCGGTGCAGCTCCCTAGTCTTCAGAATTTTGGATTAGAAATTTCTAACCATATCGGGGTTATCTTAAGCTGTTATGAATATCTTCATAACGAAAGATATACGTGTAAACCTTACACTCAAGTGCAATAATATGTACACAGTGGTTGTAGTAATAATTAATAGATTGCGGATTCTATTTTTTAACTGATCACTATTTGTTGTTTCTACAGGGTGTTACAAAAAGGTACGGCCAAACTTTCAGGAAACATTCCTCACACACAAACAAAGAAAATATGTTATGTGGACATGTGTCCGGAAACGCTTACTTTCCATGTTAGAGCTCATTTTATTGCTTCTCTTCAAATCACATTAAACATGGAATGGAAACACACAGTAACAGAACGTACCAGCGTGACTTCAAACACTTTGTTACAGGAAATGTTCAAAATGTCCTCCGTTAGCGAGGATACATGCATCCACCCTCCGTCGCATGGAATCCCTGATGCGCTGATGAAGCCCTGGAGAATGGCGTATTGTATCACAGCCGTCCACAATATGAGCTCTAACATGGAAAGTAAGCGTTTCCGGACACATGTCCACCTAACATATTTTCTTTGTTTGTGCGTGAGGAATGTTTCCTGAAAGTTTGGCCGTACCTTTTTGTAACACTCTGTATATAACTTATAGGAACCGTAACTATTATTCGTTGCGTGCAGACTCATTGTTTAATGATTCGGAGGACATACCCGAAATAAAGGGATTTGAAATTAAATATACCTTATAGACATCATGTAGGATGTAATAACGATATAACGTGTTTATTGGAAACTATTAGCAAGGCTACAATCAAATTTCACTAGTAGATTTGGCAGAAATTCAACTCACTTTTTCCAGATGGTAACACAATGACTTCAAGAACGCAAGAAGTATTTTTCAGATTATCATTTCTTTCCGCAATAAAGAAAATTCGGCTTAATTCATATAATGGCGAAGATATATTTCTTTTTTGATTCGGGTCTTTACTTCTCGTCAATGTGGTGGTAGTTAGATCCAGGACAGGATGGGAAAAGGGAAAGGCCACGGCCTTTTGAAGAAAACTTTCTTGCAATGGTTGGAATGATTTAAGGACACCATGTGAAACCAAAATCTCAATAACGGGACGGGGATTTTTAACAACATCCTCCAGAATGCAAGGCCCAAATATTGGCAATCACCCACCAAGTTCATGTATACCTCGTTGGTTATTGCCTTTAAATACCAACTTTCATTAGGCCAACAGGAGGTCTCACGGTTAGGCAGTTGCTGAGGAGCACCTATGGTATTAAGTGTACAGAATGTTGGCTTCTTAGTCAGATTCACATTGAAATTCATATTCACTGCCATAACACATTATAATTCAATATAAATAAATCTGATGGTACCAGGCATGGTGAATGTTTGTTGTGGCTCTTTTCATGTCATTTGTGTGCAATATCATCAAACCCGTTAGTGAATGTTGACTGACTTTTAATGTTAACTAGGTTAAATGAGTTAGACTTAGCTGCCAAACCCCAGGCGCGCGGGCCACCAACGCTTTTGAATTTTCCCGCCAACAGCAGCGGTCTAGAATATGGTAGCTCAAAAACCTCTGCAAAGGTCTCATTGATGTTTTTTACATTTTTATTATAATTTAAAAAAAATCTGCAAAGGTCTCATCGATGGTTTTACTCTTTGAGTGTAATTAAATTGTTTTTATTATATCTTTGTTATATTTAAATATCTATTGTAAATATAGGAAAGTATTGTGTGACCCGTAGGCTAACTTAGATTCGAAATTGTGCGCCTTCTCCAAAACTGGTTGGGCACACTTGGGTTAGCCGTTTCCTATTTGGAAACTGACTAACTGCCTCTGGTAGTCCGGTCTGATCTGATTGTTTCAGTGCATTTTCTGCTTGGTGAATAACAATAAAACTGAAGGCACAACGAGGTCAAAGTAGGTGGTCCGATGTATCGGCAAATGTTCTATTTGGTTAATTGGGTTGTATCTTACCCGATAAATGCGCTGTCATGACAAAAGAAAATCCATCCCACCTTCACTCAGAGAGCGAATGCAAGCGACTGGCTGGCGAAAGTTTTACTCATTTACTACGAACGGTTTTGCACATCTCCTCAGAGGGGGAAATACCAGGCTCTTTGTTTTAATTCTGCGGAAAGATGTTGAAAACTATCAATTACTTGATTAAGGTTAATTATCTGTCCTCTCGACAACCATATGTAAGCTATATCAACGGAGAATGGAGTAGTCAACGCGGCGTTGTTATTTTAACCTAGCGCGTCGTGAGTAGAGAAAAGTTCAGGCGATTGCTGGATACTAACGATAAATTGCCAAAATATTAAAAGTCACTGGGAAAAATTACAGGCAACACGTACTTCAATATGGATGCAGTTATAAACCTTCAATTAATACAAATTATTCAACAGTAATGCTTGGTAACACACATAGCACAATACCACGCTGCTACAAACATTCCTGCAAAGTGAAACAATTACTTGTCCATTCCAGCATTGAATGTTCCTCTCCGGACACAAGCTAAACTTACTTATACGAAGCCTCAAGAACATCAACATTTAAATTTTTACGCACTACCGACTTAAGATCTAACATTCCACAGATTGTACATAATAGTCAACTTACAGAGCCTCTGTGGCTGAATATATTATTTATACATTAACTTATTTACAAATACTAACTTAAAAGTCATCAATATCGTCACAACGTGAGGATTTGTTCTTTCTGGAAACTTTTGCTAATTTCCTTATAATTATAATAGGATTCTAAAATTTTCGTAGTGAAGAAAATTAATTTTTTCACGCTTTCGATTAATGAAACATAGCAAGAGTTCAAAGTGATGATTTAATATTTTTTCCCGCGTGTTGGACACCCTGGGCATTACGTCGTGCATGTGATATGAACACCGCAGGGGAATGTTTAATTAAATTGGTTCACATTTTTTCTACGTGGCGTCTGACGCAAACGTCACTCCTTCCGGCCTGCCTTAATCACTTTAATTTTGGTTTAACAGTAGATCAGTACGAGGGAGTATTTCACGCTATTTTAACGTGTTTCGGATATTTATTTCAGTCACAGTTCTTCTCATAAGCATTTAGTAATTTCCTCATTAATTAAAAGTATCTGAAGACCGTTTTAATTAATATTTGCTATTAGCGGACTGTGAAGTAACAAATTAAAAATGCCCTTGCCGTTGGATCTGTTACTGTGACAGAGTGATGGTGTTCGGCACTGACGCTGGGTTAACTGCTTTGAGTCCTGGGGTTGGAAGAAATTTTCATCATCAGAATCTGGCAGGCTGGATAGAAAAGGTGATGGTGCACAATTCCTTATCACGATTCCCGGGTTAAATACCAAAGCACTCCTCAGTGCGAATGAAGGTCTAACGTCACTACTGATGGTGATTCGACCGTCTGGCGGGGACTTTAAGCCTGCGGCCCTGGGTGGCCTTCGGAATAGTAGGACTGAATAGGCTGCACTGGGTTTCACCCACTCCCTTCTGCCATTCTCATTCATTCACAACAAAAACAACAACCTGAATAGACAAACATCACAGTATATATTCTTTCTTTATCCACTTCTTTACTATGAAGTGTAACCTAAATGGAGGTAATTGCCTCCTTAATTCTTTCTGTTCATCAGTATTTTATCAGACTCATGACCATAAGCAAGTAGACCGTATCTTGAAAACAATTAATAAAATCAGATGCAAGATTAACTAAAAAATCATTTATATTTATTCTATAATCTATCTCGCCCTATAGCACATTATTAAATATCATTCAATGATACTGTTTGTAATCATCCTGTCCTCCCCCCTTTAATATTTCTCGGCAAATTTTATTTAATTATTATTGGACTTATTTTCCGGAGATTGACAGAAAAATAGCAGGGGGCCGGAACAGTTACAAATGAAAAATATTATTATACTCAGTTTGTAAATGATGAATCGCACTATTCAAGCATAGTCTGTTATATTCAAGTACATGGATACAAAGATCGATATTAGAATTGGAATTGCAACATATAATTCAATTAATAGAGTTCATATAAATCGTTCAGATAACTACAGTTCTTCACTTATTTTTTTTTTTTTTTTTTTTGTCACAGTTGTTTTTCAACACATGCACTTCAACAGTTCAGATAATCGACCAAACACACCTTCCCGATACCAACGTTTCTTATTCACGTAATGAATTTCTTTACCAGTCACCGTAGCAAGAGTGAGCAGGAGTACAGAGATAGAGATAGAGAGAGAAAATGGACTTACTTCATATTGGGCAGGCAGGCGGTACAGGCAGTCAATACACTCAATCACGTTGAGCGAACTGAACAAACCTAGAGGCTCTATTGTATCCCGGTGGGCCTCAAATACCCTCAATGTAACTGTGATTGTCTGATGTCTTTTTCACGTTGTTGTTACCAACCCTGCCTTCAGAATTTATTTCCGTTTTACCATCCCCTCTACCTCATGGACGAACCCGCAGATAATACCTTCTTAGGAGGTGACTTTTGGTGTTCTTGGAGTCCCATGGCGCACTGATCGGAGCGCCAAAACTCATGGAGGGAACAGCAACGTCCTGAAATTCTAACTCAAACCTGCTTCACTCTCGCTATGGCAACTTGCGAGTCTTAATTCTACCTCTTATTAACTATTTAAACCTA